>CM031238.1:756139124-756302176 GCA_018340775.1 Taxus wallichiana var. yunnanensis | reverse complement strand
GTTGTACTTCGTTCCGGTTACGTATTGCAAACCCATCACTTACACCTATACTGACATTAGCCGATTGCACCCAAGGTAACCATCCACATCCCATCATCGATTTCATTAATTGTTCTACATCACACCAGGTGGCTCAATTACATAAATCCATTTTAAAATGTCCTTATATGATATCATTGAAACCTCACAATCCCAGGAGTATTGAAGCCTTCTTTGAGATCCTCCAGGACTATTGATTATACCAAATGACCTTAGCATTCTCTCTTCCATTTCACCCCTCGTCATTGTAGCTTCTCTTATTCTGTTGCCTAAGTTTTACATCCACAACACCGCCTCTATTTATGATCAGGTTTCTCTTTGCTGGAAGTTTACTCCTTTCCATTTAGAATAATACACAACCCCACACCCTCTTCATCTCTCTGTCTAGATTGATGATATGCTCATCTAATGTTATGATTGATGAAGGGTGTGATATCACATCATTTTCCTCTCATCACGAATAGACAAATGTGTATACCTCGTCTTGTCTAAGCGTAATAACCTTTGGATTGTGTTTGTGTTCATTCTTTAATGATGCCATAATTTTTACCCTTGGCAACATCATCCTTCATATCCGTAGCGGGTCCTTGAGGCGAAGGAATGATAACTAGATCATACCAGAAGCGAGAACATAGATCTTCAATCAAACACCATGATCGATAAGATGAAAGCGATTTCTCCGAATAACATAAAACCTTTGAAAACGAATGAGTAAGCGATATAAATATTATTGACTATGGAACTCAATAAATACATTCGAGAATGGACCTTACTTAAATAGGAAAGGAATAGCAATCAAGAGACGATCAGTGCATTAGATCAGAAGCCATAAATCGAAATAACTAGTCATCGAAAGGGCCGTCAAGACCGTATTAGATTTAGGAAGCTGGAACATGGATCTAGTCGATACCGTTATATCGAAGAACTATGCCAATAACTAGATAAATATCTCCTAATATCTAAATAAGATAAAGAAATATCCACACATAAGTGGGTGAGGAAAAATACAATAAAGGTAAATAAATTACACAAATTGAGCAGAAATTAAGGTAAGCCCTCACAACAAATCTTCCTAAACTCTTTTGTATCTGAAAGGAGAGTTTAAATCTGACATGTTGCTTAACCGACCTAGTTAGGTACTTACTTGGATGTGTACCCTCGACTCTCCATCGTTGCATTAAATTTGAATAGAGAGGAACCCTTACGCTTTCTTCTCACGATCTTTTGCCTTTAAAGCCTTTAATAAGTTATACAGAGACTGACGATGTCACATTACCATTAAAGGCATCTCTTGCCATTTCACTTCCATCATTACCTTATTCTTCATCTTTTGCCATTTTACTTCATCATCTTCGTTCTACTTCATCTATCACCATTTTTACTTCTTCATCACATACCATTGATGCTTCTACATGTTCTTAGTAGTCTACTTTACTTCTACCATAAGTAACTCATCCGTTCCATCGTTTTTTCATTCTTACAAATACATCATCACATCGTCAGGAGTCAATAGTTCATCTATTCTGCGCATCCCAAGTCCCAAATTCACAGTCCTGGTGGGCATTTTTCAAAATATTTCCTTGCAGAATTACTACCTCTCTGATATCAATACTTTCCTTACTCCTCGAGACCTTGGTAGCCTCATGCAAACATCCCCCAGTTGCTGTGACGTATAGGAGATACATTTTCATATAGTCCTCCTCACCTTGTGTCTTTGACCTGCGAGGATTAGATACCTCTTCTTGTTCTCTTGAAATGCCACCTCAAAAAAACCCTTTTCTTCTGTTGAATCATACTGACCTTAATTTCACATATTTCCTCCATCATTATGTTTTGAAAGTTTTTATGCTTTGGTCTTCTGAAGCAAGGACATCCACCCGAGTTATACAAAAATATTTTCTGCCAAACGCAAGGACCGATGTGGTATCCTGATTCTCACTTTACTACCATAAAAGGGCTCAGGCTCTGACCTCGCCAGAGGAGGATCGATCATCGAGCCTTCGTCCCCTATCTGTCATCACCACCACCATCTTCTTTCTCTTTAACTTGCTCTGTAGACACCAAATTTTGGTCACACTCCCATGGTCCCCTTTATTTAATTAATCCTAATGTATTCACCTAATGTGACCCCTTACCCCGCATTTATATTAATTTAATCAAGTTAAAATTAAATTAATGTTCATCCTCATTATTAATTAGTTTAATTACTTTAATTAACTTAATTTACACCTACTATTTGCACATCAACCTAGGCACTCACCATGGATGTATTCTTAGTCTATTAATTAAGAGCGAGTCTCTACTTATCTTAACCAGCTGTGACTCTTTCAAACCTAAAATTAAATTCTATTCCTTATCGTGGAAATTCCCACTTATCTAAATGTTATCCTACTTGAGACCTGGATTGATAATCGAACATGAAGAAAGATTTACTATTTTTGGCCAGACACAGGACCCTCACCCACACACTTGTGTCGGCTTATTTGGTTATCCCTGCGGCCAATGCTAATCACCTTGTGCATGTTGGTTACCATATATACCCTTTTCATGACCCTTTGCCGAGGTGGGTCATTTTGAGTTGAAGGATACATTGCATTAAACCTGGCTAGATGCTTGCTTGCATGCAGACGATGTATACCCACTCGACCATGGGCCCTAGTAGGCGCAGTGCTCATCTAAGGCATTTAGCATATTCAGGAGTACTTTGAGAAATATTTCCATAGAATTTACTACAAAATTCTTCACGAGATCAACCACTGCCTTCATACCTATGACTATCATCTGGCTTAGTGTATTTCATTTTATCAATTCACACTTATTTAGAAGTGTAGGTTATTATCTTTTTTTATAGGATATTGTTCTTTGAGAATTCCTCCACCCCACCTTCTTACCAATCTACTGTCTGACCACCCATGACCTTCTTGCTCTCCGTACCTGACCTCTGTGTGCATTCAGTCTGCCGCGCTGTATGAACCCAGTAATCCTCTTTCATCCTACAATGAAATCCACGAGAGAATTCCAAAAATAATTTTATTTAATTACCAAAAATATCCCCTCTTGATGTTGGTTATCTTAGCTGTCATTGGTCTCCCTCTGTCTGAGCTTGGTCATCAAGCCCAGGAGTCGGTCTGCCCGTGTTATCTCATTCCTTAACTGAAAATCCCTCCTAGCCTCCTGACCACTGAGCCTAATACCCCACCCTCTGACCTCACATCGGACCTTCTGACTCTCTATATGAACAAGAGGCCTGAACACCCATTTTGACATTCTTCCATTGCCTGGTAACTAATATGATTTATCTATATGCGACATTGGTCATACCTATCTTGTGTTAATCCCTTTGTACGGTGTCGACCTCTGTGCTGATAAAATTTCCTTAGACGATGCAGCTTCCTAATTACCCAAATCAACCCAATTCACCAAATATTACCCAGGACCTCATTTTGTGGCCTTATACCATGCTTGTCATGACATGAACCGGGACCTTCTTAGTGTATTTATCAAAATTTAATTAGATTGACATGGATGATAGTATGTGTACTTTAATAAGAACATTGTCATTAGATTCTTTTGTTGCATGTTTAGTTATTTTGTATTAAGTTATATATCGGTGGATTGATAATCGTTGAGGAAGTATCACACTTCCGGGATCCTGACTCACGCTAGGATGTCACTAAAATTCTTCATTAACTGTATCTTGTGGTCTTGTTTTTGTATTCTGGTAGTTCCTCTAACGAAGGAGAATCCTGCAATCATCTTGGATCAGAAATTAGAAACACACACTCGACCTTGACCTATTGTGTCTATTTATGTATTTCACCTTAACTACTTTAATCTTCTTTATAAGCTGTGCAATTTGGTGAAACATTTTTGCTTGCACTTTGGTGGGACCCATTAGGAGTTATTTTTACGTTGTTCATTCTAGGTAAAACATTGTGTCTGTTTCCCTTTGAGAATTCAAATTAAATTTTATTCTCTAGAACATTCTCCTTCTTTCTATTGTCTATACAAAAAATTTCTTTTGAGTCTTTACAAAAAGAACACATCTTTATTTGCATTCTAAATTGTGCATTTAGTGAAGAGCATTCCTCTTCTTTATTATATATTTCTTTACATCGAACTTACTTATGGATTTGGTCTTAAAAAACTACATTCATTTTGGTATGTTGCATTATATCTCATTAAACCAGAAGCGACCTATACCGTGAATTCAATCCCGATTGATGGTTGATTAAGCCCCGAATAAATGAAAATGCAGCGGCTGTCTTACTACACACCCAGGCCGAACAAACTAATTTACATTTCTTTAACAGCAGCTGCAGAAAGAAGTTGTGATGATCACGCAGTCGCCGGATTATGGTGGGCACAGTGGTTTCTACATCTAGTCATTATCTCGGGAAAGGACACTTATACACTGAAAACTTTTTGCCCAAACTATCCTTAGTTCTTTTCTTTCATAGGCGCCCTTTTATAAGGCCAGAACTTTGCTCTATTCACAAGTTAGTCCCCAAATGGTATAAAAGTTTTAACATAAAATAAAAACACATAGATTCTCATGTTTGCTTATTTTTTCCTGATTTGTGTTTTTCGTGTGAGACGTCATAGTTCTCATTCTTCTTTCCTTTCACACTCCATAATCATATTTTGGTGTGATTTCAACTGCATTACGAGTGTGTAAGTGGTTCATCATCGACATACTTCGAGGTTTTACGAGTTGGTCTTTATTAGAATGCTAGAGTCAACCCAATTTAATTTTTTTCCATATTTTCAAATTTCATAGTGACCGAGTCATTAGTTTAATACTCTATCTAAAGTCATTGGTTTACCTAACCATCAGTTTGCTGGCTTCCCATCTTTGCTTGGTCATTTCTAACGAAAAGTAGCACTTCATCGCATATCATATTCCTCTCTGGGCTCCCAACATGCTTCACCATAGCTCCGCATATTTGAACATCATTGTAAACCCATATTTGCTTCATTTTCATCATTTATTTCCTCATTTATAAAACTTTTTATGTTCCACAATTAGCGGTATTGAGTCGCCACTAAGCTATCATCGATTATTCTTCTATTACCAACATCGGGTTCAAAGCGATGTTGGTTCATGTGTTTTATTTTTTCAGTTAAACAGGACCAATTTTCACCTCCTAAAACTATTTTCTTCATTCCTTCTATTCTTTCTATGTCATCTACTGAGAGATGAGATTACCATTCTCCTACATTAATTGGTCGAAGAAATGTACCAAAATATGACACTTAGCAAAAAAGCATATAGGGGTTTCCGTACTGGAAGGGTTGAGCGTTCAAAGCATGTGAGGAGTTGGGAAGGAATCACGCTTAAGGAAAGAGATAGATTTGAGAATTATTCATTTTTACATATATGGAGGCTATTTTTGCACGATAGCGTCTTGAACACACACAAACCGATTAAATACTTGCGTGACATCATGGATATTTTTGAAGGATAAGCTACGAAGCACTTTCATCGGGTACATGATGACGACATAATATATTTACTATCGACAATTAACTAGAATTCTATTGTTAGTTAACACTTGCATGTGAGGCTAATATTGTAACGACGCGTGGATAATAATAGTCTTAACCTATTTGGGATCGATAAGTGGTAAGTGGAAATTTCACCCTTGCCAAATATGTAATTATGTGTAGCATAGATGTATAGTATGTAAAAACTAAGGCTATTGTGAGGTTATGCTACCAAATATGATGTGCGCATAAACTATGCTATTATTTATTGTAATAAGCATGTGTATTTATCATGTTTAAATGCAATGGAGTGTATTGGCTAAAACATATTATCAAATCCACTAAGTATAATTGGTTCTTCGTATGCTTTGATTTCATCATGATTATCATTTAAGTCTATTATTCTCTAGATATGCTAGTCATGGATCACTCAATGATTTAAGTATTCATCATGCTAACATCCTACAACAACAACCTAAAGAGAGGGAAATGGTACCTTGCACACTTGGTGAGCACTTTCCCGATCTTAGGATGAGTGATGTACAAATGCACCCGGCTTTACTATAGAAATTCCCTAGAAACGTCATCATTGGTTCCATTTCTGGGACCTCTTTTTCAGCTTTTTTCAAGATGGTTCATGATGAAGACGCGACGGCTGACCTTATAAAGTGTCGAGGAGTGGATGAAAGATTTGGAAGAAGAATATGCATGGAGGTTTAGGAATGGATCTAAGTTTACGTAGTGCACATTGCTAACATTCCTATTTTTAAATCTTTAGAAACAAGGGAATTTTTTTTTAGGAGTTTTTTCTAAATTATCATAATTTAGACACACACACATTTCAAGTTATTTAAATAATGTTCTTTGTTATAAATAATCATAATTTAGAACACAAATTCCATGCCAATCAATCTCATAAAATATAACCATATCACGGATGTAATGACTTGGTGAACTCTTGATCTCTCATTTCAGCGACTTGGAGTTTCATTGATTTCTCATTTTCATGACTCGGTTTCTTTACGATCTCTCATGTTAACTCAATGTATGTATACTAAGTATAATTGGTTCTCTTACCTTTTTGGGTATTTTAAGTGTTGTGTTTAAGAGAGGCGTATCTAAATATTTTTTACCAATATTCATATGAAATCTTACTTCTTAAACTAGGTGACTTAGGATGATGTAACCAACAACTTGACTTATGATACTGACCAAATATTTTCACATGTTGTGCATGTTCATAGATGACATACTCATCAAGCAGAATACATCCTTCACCCCACTTCATTTTTATCTAGGATAGTCTTCACTAACTCACCGTCATCCACTTGTCCAAGGTTTAACCTTCAATCATCCAAAGTTAGGAACATGGTGGTATGTAGAATCACTCCTAAAGGTGACTAAGGGTACATAGACATAATCAATCGACATAGGTTGATTGTGTGTGTCTATTTACCTTTATTCATCATGAGTTACCCACTGTACAAAAAGAATGCCCCTAAATTGACCTAGAGAGTAAAACTAAGGCCAAGTCGAGGTATATGTAGATCTAGATGGTCCACGGTCGGATGGGTGTTGCAACATGTCAATCTGTAAAATTGTATCCTCATGAAGACCCCATTATTCATGATGACACAATCTGTGGTTGTCGTGTACCAACATCCTGAGTAATCACCTCATCTCGGAGGTACAAATCCAGTTAATAAGTTAAACACCACTTATCTTCTTAATTAAGATTTAATTTCAGCAACGCTATTTCATTCTTAATTTTTTGATCATTACTTGCTTTGCTAGCCATAAATGATTTTAATTGACATGCAGATAAATCTATAACCAATCCTACCTCGAAGGCTTCAGGTTTGTGTTTCATTCCTTGGTATCTTATGTTAAGATTCAAACTTATAAACAAAATTAACATACCAATGTAGAAGATTATCTTACTTAAGCTTAGCAAGTTTAAGCATGATTGAATTTAGATTGATTCATAATAATAGAATTCATTATCATGAAGTCTATTTATTATATATGAATTTATTCATTTTCTCATTACCTTATTCTAATTTTTGATTTAACAAGGAGAAATATGATTTGAGTGTGATTCTCAAAAGAGGTCTAAATGGAATGATTATACCTACAAGGATGTTTGTCTTTCCTTTGACTTAAATTAGTTAGGGTTCATAGAAACCATTTACTTTATACTAGAAATCATAAGTAAATTACCATATTGAACTAGTTGAATTTTCATCTATGCATGCCAACTTAAAAGGCTGCATTTAATAAAAGAATAGAGTATCAATTCCATTTGAGTCAATGGAATGATTCAAAACATATATGTTTATGAGAGAATAGGGGTAAGTTTTACTAATTCCCTTTACAAGTATGTCTAAAGAGAATGATACATCAAGTACAAATAATACTTAATCCTTTTCCATTCATCAAATTAAATAAAAAATTTTTACAAGTCTAAACATTTTAGGACATCTTTCATGCCAATCAACATTAATAAACTTAGGTAAGAATTACAAATTTTATGTTTCTAATAATATTTCAATGAGAATCATAATTCCTTATAAAAGATCCAACTTTAGGTTAACATAAGAAAAATCATAAAAGAAATTGTCCTCTGTTATCAATTACTAAATCCATCTCGGCAAAAATTGTCAAGATGGGTCGGTTAAACCGAGCATGATAAGTAGTAATCATTAAAACAATGCGCTTTTCAATTAAGCTGTCTCATAAAAATAACTCTACTTTTACGAAGCAAGAAAGCAATTCAGCTAGATACTTCATAAAGAATAAGGATCATAAAAAGAAGAATAGAGTGCACAACCACATTACATTAAGTAAAGATCATGATCAAATCAAACTTCTTCAATCAATGATTTTACCATAAATGTACATTAGATAAGTATTATTTAATCTAAATTGCTTTACCTCATTCTTACTATAGTTATCTATAGTTCATTTCTGATTCATTCAATCCTAATCAAGAGAGGTATTAACTCTAATGATTTACTAATAATAGAGACAATTTTGAGAAGCAATGATCTCTCTATGTTTAGCATTAATGTAATTTATCAACAGTAACCGAACCGAGAAAATTAGTTCTCTATGACAATATTTAGGAAGAACCAACAACATCCAAAAATAATAGTATCCCGATTAAAATATATCATTCAAATTTAAGCCAACTCTAGCCTAAGTCTCAAGTTTATCATCAAAAATTTGTAAAGCATAATTTTAACTACATACACCTCAATGTAATCACTCATCAACTCATTATGTCCCTAACAAGCATTAGGAATGTAGAAGGAAATGCGAGATATATCCTTCAACTAATCATTCTACCATTTCATTCAAATTGATACAACCAAACCGAAATATTCTTACCCGGGAATAACATAATGAATAAATGAATGAGAGGAAAGAGGAAAAATAATAACTTCCTCAATACATTGAATAAAACATCATTTCATTCCATAACTCATCAAGAAGAGAAGGCGAGAATATAATTTCCTTTTTGTATTCAAGAAATCAACAATGAATTCCTTAACTTGAAAGAGAGAAAGGAGGAACATAGTCGAAAAATAAAAGGATTGAACTAATTCTTCCGAGAAACATCTGATTTTAATAACCATTGTAACAAAAAAATATCATAGTTGAAATTAAATCGATATAAGATATACAGCTTTGAAAACCAATGAGGAAGAGCCCAAAGAGAAGGCTTCTCATCAAATAAAGAGAACAACATGCAGTGTAAAAACTAATACAAGTTTTCAAAGAAAAAATCTCAATAATTGATTCCTTAATTTCATTTTAGGGAAGATAGCATCTACTAGGCGTTCCTTATTTCCCAAATAGGGAGAGAGACATACAATGTATTCTTTTTGCACTCCAAGGGAAACAAATACAAGATTACAACCAAGCCAATCATGTGCACCCACTTTACAAGAATCAAAGAACAACAATAACAAATAAGAAGGAAGAAATCCATCCTAGATTAGAATAAAATAAAGTCAAATCAAAGTGACTTAAATCCAAGTGGTGCTCAAAATTGAACTAAAAAGGAGAAGAGTAAAAATCAAACATTCCAACTCATTTCCTTCAAAATAACCCCGGACTAATCCAAAGTTCCACTAAGATAATCCATTTTTACAACAACATCTATAGATGTCAATCAAAAGGTTATTCACAACCATTTCACCGCAACATGCTAGTGTGAGAGAAATAATAATATCCTCACATAGTTCTAGAAGAAGAAGTCAAATCATATTTACAGATTTTGAGAAAGGAGAAAAACCAAATGAAATCATCTCTTAACAATCCCATAGAGTTCATAATTTCAAAACGTACTAAACTCAGAAGGAGTAACATATCACTGTTATATTCAAGCAAGTTTGAATCCACCAAAACATCAAATCCAAATAACTATTACAACATATCCCAACCAAAATAGTCAAGATTCGAAGCAACTCCAAGTTTCAACAGAGAGACAATGAATTTCATACCTTCTTCCTAACGTGAGGAAAAACAAACCCATATCAAATATTTATCAATCAATTTCTTTCCCTTAATCCATTTTACATGAGACATGACGAAGCTCACATAGTTTGACAACATTCTAGATCCAATAAAGGTTAAAGCATGATTTACCCATATTTTCAACAAGGAACCAACCCACATTCTATTTTATCAAACAACGAATCTCATCTAAAAAATATAGTGAAATTATTCAAGCATGGACACAAAATAACATCACAAAAAAAACCCATTTGTTTTCAAGAGAAGAGTTGTCCTTATGAAGACCTTTAGTAAAAAGAATAACTATTTAATAATAAGAGCCTATCATGCCTAATAGAGTTTCTTGTTGATTTGCGAAGACTTCTACTTGAGCCTCCCAAAATCTCTTCCTTCCAAAACAATGTCAACAACCAAATATTCCTTCTTCCCTTTAATTCCACAAGTTCAAAAATAACTCGAAAGATGCCAAGATCACAAAGGATCAATAATATGATTAATGGTTTGAAGAACCAAAACCTTCATGTAGAGCAAAAAACAATAAGAACAAATGACCCAACAACTTCCCCCAATTCCGCTGTTTAAACACCTAGGTTTTATTTTCCACTAAACTTGAGGCCATTGAATGTATTAAATGCCACTTTACCAACTCTTTCCTCAAGCCACCACCAATTCAAATTTGGCGAGGTTCCATTTCAAAATCTGTATGTATTTTAAACTTAGCAATGATGCTGAAGACTAGGCATCCCACTATCACTCCATGTCTCCAGTCAAAATTGTGCGAGGCTCAAGATGTAAGGACAAAAATTAATCCACATAAATACCTTAGAAACCATTGCCACCAACTTCCCACTTGCCACGTAACCCTTAGGTCCCCTTTCTTTGCTTGGTAATAGTTTAGATTACATTAGCATTAGCTAGGTTTCCCTTAGTTCTTATGTCATTAAAAATTTCCTTAGGTTAGTTCGAGACTCATAACCATAAAGCATACTATCTTAGGTTAGGTTATAAACCTTAGATTAGAATCCATATAGAATAGGATATTACATCTCAAGTTAAGGCATAAACCTTAGTAATTTAGGAATAGGTCCTGGAAGTGGGTCTCATTATAGTAGGTTAAAATCCAATTAGGAAAAAACATCACAATTTAGGTTAGATTTGAATTGCATCAACCATTCCAACCAAGGCTAAGGCATTTTCCTTAATATCCTAACAATGTAGATACTTTATCTCCTCACGATGTTTAGTGTTATGAAACATTTATAAATGAGGTCAAACTCACTTTGTGCCAACATGATGCCTAGTAAGGACACCTAAAGTCGAGTCCTTAAAATTTATAGCAAAACATAGCTCGGATTCGTCATTACCTATTCATTTTAGAATGTCGGATTATCAAGATGATAATAAAGAAGAAATGACATACCTTGATCAATGGAATTGATTCAAGGTGTGATGTTATCATCGAGTAAGTATGAAACAACAATACGAGGTTTACAACTTACGGATCACGAGTCGAATGGCTTCATTTCCAAGTAAACAAAATTACAAGTATGAATTTCTAAACAGTAATAACTTATCCATTGCAAAAATGATTTCCAAATGTCAAAATAATACACCTTCCTAAGATAAATCACATGTCAACATTCTACAATGTTGAAGTCATCATAATGTGACCATACCAAAGATGTTACATACCTTCCTCCTTAAAAGAATCATTGTCCTAATGATTAACTTAATCAAACCATTAAAGTTTAGGACAAAACTTAATTATTGTCCTTCCATTCATATGTTCATAATAGAACTAGATTTGAGAAATTCAAATTTCAAAACAGTATTAAAATAGTTGTTAAATAGTTCAGTAATTGCCCAAGTTTGGCAGATTTATCATCAAAACATGAATAAAATTTTCATATTTTATCAGTTTTCATAATCAATTCTAATCAAACAAATATGGAAAATCAGTTCTCATTTCTTCGAGATTTTCCCAGGTTACAATTTCTTCATTAAATTGGTCCTACTGGACCTTACATTGACTTATTTCATGATTTCTTAAGCAAATTGGTGAGTTTCTAGCACTTTCGAATGGGCTTAACCATGATTATTCCTAAGTCTTGGACCTGCGCAAGGAATTCTAATTCAATGCGTATGATAAATGCGAAACGTATTTATTAAGAAAATAAATATGGAAAGATCATGCATTCATGATAAAGCAAGAGGTAAATCTAAGCGATAAGCCACTAGGTTGATCACTTCAACAATTTCAAAGGGTCCCACATAACGAGGTGATAACTTGGTAGCCTTGCCAAAAGTTATAAAACTCTTTTTCAGCTTAACCTGAAGAAAGACCTTCTCACCAAGTTCAAATTTCCTATCAACCCGCTTTAAGTCTGCATAACTCTTTTTCCTATCTGCAGCTTCCTTCAAGTGTTCACGAATCATTTTTACTTGTTGTTCCATTTCTATAAGGATTTCTGGTCCTATCACCTCTCTATCTTCAATGTTGTCCCAACTAACAAGGGTTCTGCATTTCCTTTCGTATAGTGCTTCGAAAGGTGTCATTTTTAGAGAGGTGTGATAAGTGTTATTGTAAGAGAATTCTACTAATATGAGGTACTCTTCCCATTTGTACATCGATCCATGCAATACATTCATAACATGTCCTCTAAAAATTGATTAAATCTTTAGGTCTTTTCCAAAATCTAGATGTCATGTGATATGATTAATTCAAGTACTCCCATGTAACCTAAAAAATCATACATAAATCTTCTTTCTAACATAGGTGAATCATCCTTTAGATTACCACCATAAAATGTGCTACTTTGTCATTCAATTTATCAACAACTTGACAGAATAACATCATGTTTATTTTTTTGACATAGGAGACCCTTGAACAAATTCCATGCTTATCACTTGCCATTTTTACTACAAAATGTTGTGAGGATACAAAGTAAAATAGCTAGATGCATATGTTTAGCTGCTTTAACACGTTGACACTTCTGCGATGTATCACAAATTCTAGCACATCCTTCTTCATTCCTTCCTAGAAATATTGTTGTTTTATATGAGCAAGACATTTTCATAATGCCAAGGGTGCCCAGAAAAGGTGAATTATGAAGTTTAGCTAATAATTTTTATTTAATCGTTCACAAAGGTATATATACCCTATTTTCAAACCGCATGAGATTCCTTCATTGTCAAAATGAAAACCTTTATATCTCACATCATTTGGATCTGCAGCAAGTGTTATCTTTACTTGCTAAAAATAAGAATTAGATTGCATGACACTTTTCACTTCATCTTTAAATTGAGTTCTCAACATTATAAGAGAATTATTGTACTTCCACGACTTAGAGAATCTACTACTCTATTTTATTTTTCTTTAATGTAACTAATGTCAAAATCATACTGAGATAGAAATTATAACCATCTTCATTGTCTTGCATTCAAATTTGGTTGAGTAAAAATATACTTCATCCCAAGATGATTAGTCTTTAGTTTAAAAGGCCTGCACTAAGAAGATAATGCCTCCACACTTGAAGCACATGAACAATGGCAGAAGATCAAGGTCATGTGGAGCATAATTCATTTCATGTAGCTTAAGTTTTCTACTTTTATAAGCTATGACATGATCATTTTTCAACAAAATACCTCGAGACCCTCCCTAGATGCATTTTTTATGATATTAAAGTCTCCATTAGGATCAGATGTACAGTCAAAATAGGTGTTGTAGTTAACTGATCCTTTAGAATCTTAAAAGTAGATTCACATTTTTCATTCCAAATGAATTCTCGTCTTTCTTTACTCTGTAATGAAGTTATTGGTGTAGCAATCTTAGAAAAGTCTTTAAAAAAATTTCTATAGTAACCAACAAGACCCATGAAGCTTCTAACTTCATGTACATTCTTGGGTGCATGCCACTCAGTTATAGCTACAATCTTTGAGGGGTCTACCGCTATTCCATTCTTGCTTATACACGCACCCAAATAGTGCACTTCGTATCATAGAAGGAACATTTCAACAAACTTACCATACAAATTTCTCTATCTTAAGATTTACAAAACTATCTACAGATGCTTATGATGTTCTTCGATACTTTTAGAGTATATAAGAATATTGTCCAAGAATACAAGAAAAAAATTGTTCAAGTATTCTTGAAAAATATTATTCATCAAATTTATAAAAGTGATAGGTGCATGCGTTAAATCTGACCCAAAAGGTGAAAATGTGAATTCATAATGCCCATACCTTGGTCTAAAATTTGTCTTATGAATGTCTTCATCCTTTATTCTCAATTGATGATACCTAGACCAAAGGTCTATTTTTGAATATACTAACGTGCCATGCATCTGATCAAATAGATCATCAATTCTAGGAAGTGGATATCTTTTTCTTAATTATTGCTTTGTTTAACATTCTATAATCAATGCACAATCTAAGTGTGTCATCCTTATTTTTCACAAAAATTACCAGTGCTCCCCAAGGTGAGACACTCGGTCTTATCAAACCTTTTGTCAAAATTTCTTGCAACTGAGCCTTAAGCTCTACCAGTTTAAGGGTATTCATTCTATAAGGTGCCTTGGAAATAGGCTTGGTTCCTAGTTTGATCTCGATCGTGAATTCAAACTCTCGTTTGGGTGGAAGACCTAGTAACTCTTCCAGAAACACATCACTAAAATTTCTTAACAATGGATATATTTCCATGAATTTATTACCTTCTTCAGTAGTTTCTGACATTTTTACTACATACAAGGTACAACCTTTGTTTTTGGCCTTTTTAAGTTGCATAGCTGTTAGTTTCCTAACTGAAATCTCACATTTACACCTTGAATGACTATTGTTTTCTACAGGTCATCAAAACAACTAATCTATTTTTCATAATAGTCAACCTTTTCCTTATGCTCAGCTAGCCAATTAACACCTATGATTACATCATAAGACCCCAAAGGAGAAACATAAAGGTCAACTTCTGTGGAAAAACTAGGCAAGTTAATTGCTAAAAAGACACATACTAACTGTATGAACAACATTATTTCCATAATGTACAGCCCACGACTTATCCATTCTTTCAAATTTTATTTTTAATTTTGAAGCTAACTTAGTAGAAATAAAACATTCAGTAGCTCTAGTATCAAAAAGTATAGTCACAGGTATGCCAAATAATTTACCTAGAACTTCTATGGGTGTGACTTGCTTTTCAACTTGTTTGTCACCATCTTTGCAGACGTGTATCGTGTGTGTTGTTTACGATCATCATTTTTCAAAGGATAGTGACTCGCATAATGGTCCTTTCCATAATTAAAATAGCCTCTCTTGGCCCCTTCCTAGGCTCAAATTTATTTCTAGCCTTGAAGTTATCATTTTTGGCTCCCGTAGGACTTTTGTCCATTATTATTGTTCTTTACAAAGCTATTCTGCATACTAGCAGTAGGTTTTTTTTTGTTGTTTTCTTATTGTTATCAGTGGAAAATTTGTTTTTCATACCAAACCTCTTCCATGGTCCCTTTTTGGGTGCAAGAGATGAAGGGAGTTTTGGAACTTTCTTTCTGATTTCCTCCCTATGAGCAGAGATTGCTCTCAATTTTTGTTCTTTGCTTTATGAATTTTTTGACAACCCCTTCCATAGTGGTTGGGCTATGAACATCCACCTCACCACCTATAATGGTATTTAATCCCATGATAAATTTTCATATCCTGAACTTCTCGTTAGTTTGATACTGAGGTACATACTTAAGGAGTTTAGTAAACATTTCCCAATGCTCTATATTCCCATTTTAAAGCTTTAGAAACAAGGGAAATTTTTTTTTTTTTTTGATAGCGTTCTCTAATTCTAAATTATCATAATTTAGAACACACACACATTTCAAGTTTTTAAATAATGTTCTCTGTTCTAAATAATCATAATTTAGAACACACATTCCATGCCAATCAATCTCATAACAGATAACCATATGCATTGTAATGACTCGGTGAACTACCGATCTCTCATTTCATGACTCGGAGTTTCATCGATCTCTCATTTCATGACTCGGTTTCTTACCGATCTCTCATGTTAACTCAATGTATCGTATACTAAGTATACTTGGTTCTCTTACCCTTTTTCTGGGTATTGAAGTGTTCCGTTTAAGAGGCCTATCTGAATATTTGTTACCAATATTCATCTGAAATCCTGCTTCTTAAACTAGGTGACTTAGGACAACGCAACCAGCAACTTGCGATACTTTGGCCAAAGATTTTCACATGTTGTGCATGTTCATATTCCTAGATGGCATACTCATCAAATGGAATACGTCCTTCACCCCACTTCATCTATTATCTAGAATGGTCTTCACTGACTCTGTCAATCCACTTGTCCAAGGTTTAACCTTAACCTAGGTTAGCAACATGGATTGGTATAGAGAATCACTCATGGTGACTAAGGGTACATAGACATACTCAATCAACATAAGTCGATTACATGTGTCTAGTTACCTTTAGTCATCGTGAGTTACCCCCTATACAAAAGCATGCCCCTAAACTGACCTAGAGTAAAACTAAGGCCAAGTCCGAGTTTATGTAGATCTAGATGGTCCAATTCGGAAGGGTGTTGTGACATGTCAGTTGCTAACATTGTATCCTCATGAAGACCCCAGTCTTCATGATGACACAATATTGCAGTTGCATGTGTACCAACATCCTACAGAATCACCTCATCTAGAGGTACATATCCAGTTAAGAAGTTAAACACTTACTTATCTTCTTAATTAAGATTTAATTTCAGCAACCCTGTTGATTCTTAATTTCTTTGATCATTACGGTTTCTAGCCATAAATGATTTATAATTGACATGTAGATAAATCTGTAACCAATCCCTCTTCCCGAAGGTTTGTGTTTCATTCCTTGGTATCTTATTTTAAGATTCAGACTTATAAACAAAATCAACATACCAACAAAGTAAGATTATCTTACTTAGCTTAACCAAGTTTAAGCATGATTGAATTTAGATTCAAATTCCTTAATAATAGACTTCATTATAATGAAGTCTATTTATTATATATGTATTTATTCATTTTCAGTTACCTTATTCTGATTTTTGATTTAACAAGAAGAGTATACCTTCTTCCTTCCGAATCTCATTTGAGTATGATTCTCAAAAGAGGTCTTAATGGAATGCTTATCCCTATAGGATGTTTGTCTTTCCTTTGACTTAAATTAGTTAGGGTTCATTGCAACCATTTACTTTATACTAGAAATCATAAGTAAATTACTCTTCTATTAATGTCAACTAATATACCATAATGAACTAGTTGAATGTTCATCTATGCATGCCAACTTAAAAGTTGCATTTAATAAAAGAATAGAGTATCAATTCCCTTTTTATCTATTTCATTTGAGTCCAACTGGAATGATTCAAAACAGATATGTTTATGAGAGAATAGGGATAAGTTTACAAATTCCCTTTATCAGTATGTCCAAAGAGAATGACACATCAAGTACAAATAACACTCAATCCTTTTTCCATTCATCAAAGTAAATACACATTTTACAAGTCTAAACATTTCAGACATCTTTCATGTCAATCAACATTAATAAACTTAAGTAAGAAATACAACTTTTCCCTTTTCTAATTACATTTCAGTAAGAATCATAATTCTCATAAAAGATCCAGCCTTTAGGTAACATAAGAAGCATCATAAAAGAACTTGTCCTCTTTTATCACTTATGGAATCCATCTGCAAAAATTGCTAGCATGGGTCAGTTCGTCGAACTGAGCATGATAAGCACTAATCATTAAAATGATGTGCTTTCAACTAACTATCTCATAAAAAGAACTCTTACTTTTACGAAACAGTAAAGCAATTCAGCTAGATACTTCATAAAGAATAAGGATCATAAAAAGAAGAACAAAGTGCACAACCACATTTCATTAAGTAAAGATCATGATCAAATCAACACTCTTCAATCAATGATTTTACTAGAATGTACATTAGATAAGTAATATTTAATCTAAATTACTTACCTCATTCTTACTATAGTTATCTATAGTTCATTTCCTGATTCATTCAATCCTAATCAAGAGAGGTATTAACTCTAATGATTTACTAATAATAGAGACACTTTTGAGAAGCAATGATCTCCTATGTTCAACATTAATGTACTTTATCAACAATAACCAGAACCAAGCACATTCATTCTCTATGACAAGATTTAGGAAGAACCAACAACATCCAAAATAATAGTTTCCCGATTAAGATATATCATTCAAATTTAAGCCAACTCTAGCCTAAGTCTCATGTTTATCATCAACAATTTTGTAAAGCATAATTTCCATTACATACACCTGAATGTAGTCACTCATCAATTCATTACGTCCCTAACAAGCATTAGGAAAGGAGAAGGAAATGAAGATATATCCTTCAACTAATCACTCTGCCATTTCATTCGGATTGATACAACCGAACTGAAATATCCTTACCCAGGAATAACATAATGAAGAAATGAATGAGAGGAAAGAGGACAAACTAATAACTTCCTCAAGACATCGAAGAAAACAACATTGCATTCCACAACTCATAAAGGAGAGAAGGCAGAATATAATTTCCTTCGATTTCAAGAAATCAACAATGAATACCTTAACTCATAAGGAGAGAGAGAAAGGAGGAACATAGTCAAAATCTAAAAGGACTGAACTAATTCTTCGAGAAACATCTGATTTTAACAACCATTGTAACACAAATATCATAGTTGAAATTAAATCGATATAAGATATACAACTGAAACTAGTAAGGCAGATGCCCGAAAGAGAAGGCTTCTCATCAAATAAAGAGAACAACCACTGTAGTACAAAAACTAATACAAGTTTTCAAAGCAACAAGCTCAATAATTGATTCCTTAATTTCATTTCAGTGAAGATAGCATCTACCCAGACATTCTCTTATTTCCCAAATAGAGAGAGAGACCTATAATGTATTCTTATGTGCCCAAGGGAAACGAATACAAGATTACAACCAAGCCAACCATGTACCCACTTTACAAGAATCAAGGAAACAATCAATAGGTAAGAAGGAAAGAACTCCAACCCAGATTTGAATAAAATAAAGGCAAATCAAAGTGACTTAACCCCAAGTCGGTGCTCAAAATCGAACTAAAAGGAGAAGAGTAAAATCGAAACATTCCAACTCATTTCCTTCAAATAACCAAAACTGAACTAATCCAAAGTTCCACTAAGATAATCCATTCTTACAAAAACATCTATAGATGTCAATCAAAAGGTTATTCACAAACCATTTCATAACATGCAGGTGAGAGAAACAACAATATCCTCACATAGTTCCAGGAAGAAGAAGTTAAATCGTATTTTACCATATTTCGAGCAAGGAGAACAAATCCAAACGAAATCCTTTCTTAACAATCCCACAAAGTTCATAGATTCAAAACGTATTAAACTCAGAAGGAGTAAACATATCACTGTTGTTTTCAAACAAGTTTGAATCCACAAAAACATCGAATCGAATAACTATTACAACATAGCCCAACCAAAATAATCAAGATTCAAAGCAACTCAAGTTTCAACAGAGGACAATGCATTTCATACCTTCTTCCTACAGAGGAAAAACAAACCCATATCGAATCTTTATCAAACAATGTCTTTCCCTTAATCCATTTTGCATAGACAACAAAAGTTCACATCAGTTGACAACATTCTAGATCAATAAAGGTTAAAGCATGATTTACCCATATTTTCAACAAGGAACCAACCCACATTCTATTTTTTCAAATAGTGAATCTCATCAGAAAAATACAATGAACTTATTCAAGCATGGACACAAAATAACATCACAACAAAAACCCATTTGTTTCCAAGAGCAGATTTTTTCTAATGAAGATGTTTAGTAAAAAGTAGAACTATTTAATAAGAAGAGCCTATCATGCCTGATAGAGTTTCTTGTTGATTTGCAGAAGACTTCCAGCCGAGCCTCCCAAAATCTCTTCCTTCCAAAACAACATCAACAACCAAATCTTTGCTTCCCTTTACTTCCACAGGTTTAGAAATAGCTCAAAAGATGCCAAAGATCACAAAGGATCAATAATAAGATTGTTGGTTGAAGAACTAGAACCTCATGCAAAGTGAAAAACCAAAAGAACAAATGACCAAACAACTTCCCCCAATTTTGCCTGCCTAAACTCCTAGGTGGTTTCTTCCACTAAACCCGAGGCCATTGAATGCATTGAATGCCACTTTCCCTCCTCTTTCCTCATGCCACCACCATTTCAAATTTGGCGAGGTTCCATTTCAAAATTTGCATGTATTTTAAATTTAGCAATGATGCCAGCTAGGCATCCCACTATCTCTCCATGTCTCTGCCAAACTTGGCAGGCTCAAGATGTAAGGACAAAATTAATCCTCATAAATACCTTAGAAACCATCACCACCAACTTCCCACTTGCCACGTAACCCTTAGGTCCCCTTTCTTTTCTTAGTAATAGTTTAGTTACATTACATTAGCTAGGTTTCCCCTTAGTTCTTAGGTCATTAAAAATTTCCTTAGGTTAGTTTGAGACTCATAACCATAAAGCATACTATCTTAGGTTAGGTTATAACCCTTAGATTAGAATCCATATAGAATAGGATATTACATCTTAGGTTAAGGCATAAACCTTAGTAATTTAGGAATAGGTCCTAGGTCGGTCTTATTACAGTAGGTTAAAATCCAATTAGGATAAAACATCACAATTTAGGTCAGATCCGAATAGCATCAACCATTCCGACCAAGGCTAAGGTATTTTCCTTAATAGCCCAATAATAGATCCTTTATCTCCTCACATTGTTCAACATTATGAAACATTTATAAAGGAGGTCCAAACTCACCATTTGCAACATGATGCCTAGTAAGGACACCTGAATCTAGGGTCCTTAAAATTTATAACAAAACACAACTCAGTTCCTCATTACCTATCCATTTCAGAATGTTAGTTATCAAGATGATAATAAAGAAGAACTGAAGCATACCTTGGATCAATGGAATTGATTCAAGGTGTGTTGTTATCATATGGTAAGTATGAAAACAATATTACAAATTTACAACTTACAGATCATTTAGTTAAAAGAATGGCTTCATTTCAAAAGTGGAAGTCATCAAGTAAACCAAAGATGTTACAACAAGTATGAATCTTTTAGAACATAGTGGATAACAATAATAACTTATCCATTGTAAACATGATTTTCAAATGTCAAAATAATACACCTTCCTAAGACAAATCTGTGAAAGAAAGGGCTGACCTAGTGATAGAAAGGAAAATAGAGGAAAGGTGGCTTAAGTATAATGAGGCATGTGAGAGGGAGATAGAAGTAACGAGGATGTTCTGAGTGAATGGCATTGTTGAGAGAGATAGTTCATGAAGGGTTTGAAGTTCATGCGGAAGGCGTGGAACTGAGCATCAAGAACTCCCCCATTTGGGAAAGCATGACAAAGAACCCTCCTTGGCCTCATGTACAAGCATGGCAGCGAGAGACGACTTTGGCCGAAGCACATCCGAATCCACCTAGAAACCTTGCCCTTACACTTGGTTTTCTAGTATCTAGTACAAAAAACAGTCAGCAAGATAATTTAGGAAGTGGGAGAGCAAGAGTGATTCATATAAAAATCACAACGATGGTAGTACAAATGGATTCATTTTTATATGGGAGTACCTTTTCAGGTGTATCATCTGCACAAAATTCAGCCATAGCAGATTTTTGGACTCTCTTATGGGAGTAGTAACACTTCCGCAGACTATCGGGTATAGTTCATTACTACTTTTGTTGGGACATGGGAAGTACATCTTAGTGCGACCCATTTATAGGTTTGAGATTAGGAGGTATAGGTGGCTCTATCTATGCCATATCGGTGGTTACGGAGGTAGAGGAAACACAAGAGGTTCTAGAGATCAAGTAGGAAAGGTCCACACCAATCATAGAATATTTACATGGAGATGTCTGCATCGTCCAAAGTATAAGGGCATCGAAGATACTTAAATATGTACACATGTGTGAAATACTATGGCACACAAAAAGGAATCATGACTTCGGAGTGGAGGGAAAGTAAATTTGCTACTATGTTACAAGGAGCGTGCACACACAATGGTAGTATAGAAAGTTTGACCACTGATCGGACTTGTGAAGACTACACAACTTTAAAATATTCTTTCTCAAAGACTTTCACATCCCTGAGTTCGAGTAGAAGAGTATAAGTGTGCTCAAAGGATACTAAGAAAAACACTACTAAGAGTGTCAGAGAATATGATTCCCGTTTCAAAATGTTATTATCTAAGTTGTCTTATGATATTCATGCAAGCCAACATGCACAATGGTTTGTTTGAGGTCTGATTACACCTTTTAGGAGGGAGATATCACATAAAACATACACTGATCCATGTGAATCACTTGAAGTAGCCTTACATGTTGAGGTAGTTGGAAGTATAGACAGGGGTGAGCCCTTTTAGAAGCACATATTACATTTGTAATGACAAAGTAGTTGGAGAAGGTATTGGAAAATTTAGTAGATGAGATGTGCATAGGGATTTGGTGTAAAAATTGTGAAGTGGAAGGTCACCAAAGCAAGAGATCGGTGCACTCATTATTTTGGACTATGATATATACCATTTAAACCATGATGTTAGCCGTTACCCATTATTATAATGTGCGATAAGGAAGAATGTCTCTTGTTACTGTAAAATTTGTAGTTCCATGACTCATGACACAGAAGACTACCCGGCTTATCGGTAAGATCCAGGACACTTAGAGATAATGGTGTATGAAAGAAAAGAGTTTTAGATAACTCTAAAGGCAAGAATGAGCATTAGGATCGGGAACACAAATTCAGTGCACGCTATAATAGGAATGAAGGGAATTTTAAACGTGTTCATGGTAGAGGTTAGGGATCTTGTGGTGGATTTGGAGGACAAGGCCATGGTGGTGGAAGAGGTGAGTTCCCTCGTGGAACATGTTATACATGTAGATCTCCTGACCACTACATGTGTGAATGTCCTTAGAATATTACTTGTTCTTTTGTGGAAAGAATCATAGTTATGAGGAGTTCCCGGACTTGTATGAGCATCTTAGAAAACATCATAAATAAGAAAACAAAGGTGCATGGATGGTTAGGATACAATGCACTGTGGAAAATCAATGGATGCCTAAGTTGGAAGAAGAATCTGAGGCATTATAGGTAAAGATCATGACCCATGCTAAAGTAGTGCATGCTAAAGACACATTGTAGCAGAGGCCTACCATCACTAAGGAGGAGGTTATACATGCACGGTACCTAGATCCTACCCATCAAAAGGAGGTTTACTAGGAAACCATAGAGGTACTCAGGAATCTTCAGGGTGAAATACAGATTTAAAGGAGAAATCACGAAAGATGGAGCAAAAGAAAGCATCTAGAGATGGTCCAAACTGATATAGATGACTTGAGAGAAGTGTGTAAATTATTACGCTAGGAGAATATCATTCCATTGTTGGGGAATTGGTTAAAAGGAAACACTATGTGTAATTTCGATACTATACGACAGATCCTACATGCAAATATTTCCCCTCATAGCCTATATTATGACAAGGAAATCACTCTGAATGCTTTTTTAGATGGGTGGATTTTGAGTAATATATTAATTGATATAGGCATGGAAGTTAATGTTCTTACCTTGGATGTATGGGTACATATGGGGAGATCTCCATTACATCCATCCTCTAATGTATTTTTCATGGATAACCGGATTAAGGCCACTCCCATGAGTTTTAAAAGATGCATCTATTACCATACAAGGAGAGAAAATTTCACTAGAGATTTTGAGGTTTTAGCATCTGGCTGTGAGTCGAGATAGCTTCCCAACTCTATTGGGGTGTCCTTGGTGCTATGCAAATAATGCTGATCTTTAGTTCAATAAGGGTTATATAAGTTTTGAAAACAAGGAGGAAAGAGTTATTATCCCTTTAACATATGGAAAATTTGCACCCTATTTCGAGCCCTTGAGTGAAGAAAACCTGAATATGATTTATGTATGTGCCATCTGGGATCTAGAGGTGCTTGATCCATGTAAAGAAGGAATCCTTTAGTGGGAGGATGCATAGTATATTAGTGATACTACAAGTGTTGCTTGTGATAATTGGGCTCATAGCACTTATGAGTTGGTAGGGTGTAAAGTAAAGAGCATATTTCCTAGGGTTAGCAAACTATGTTATATCAAGAGAATAGGTAACAAATCGATACCTTGTTACACCGGAGAAGGAGACCCTATGGTGTTCCTACATGCCATGGAAGAATAGTGGATAGACCCACTGGAAAGAAGAAATATGCTAGCATATACCCTACATGGGACAACAACATGTTGGTGGGTGGTCCATAAGGATAATCTTGTAGGATGGAATGAAATTAGGATTGCTCTTGCCACTAGGTTCTTCAGAGCAATGCACCTACTCAAATATGCACTTATCATGGTAATCAACTTGTTCAACACCACGTTCAGTAGTGTGAGAGACTTTGGATAAAGGGGCATGAAGCTTTACCACCTTCGCTCTGGGTGCACAAGTTTTATTTCACTTTACAAATTTGTGCACGTGCTTGGTATGTATATGTAGAAATCCATTGAGAGATTGGAAATTGGTAGGATTTAATTGTAGGAATGACTCAAATATTTAATTCTTCTCTACCAAGCCTCTCGGTGGAAGAAACATTAAAATTCATAAAGCGCTTAACTATGGGAGATAGTGCAAGGATGAAGAAATCCTTTAGGATTTATTGGATGAAGGAAAATCGGGAGCGTAGTTTGTTGAAAAGCAGAGGTGATCCCACACTACTCAAACACACTTTCTGTGAGAAATAAAAAGGAAAATTGGTCTACTTAGTGGATGATGAATAAGTAGAAAATCTAGATATAAACCATTCCACTTTGGTAGGTGTGAGGTGTTAGAAAGTGCAGATAAGACCACATGCACCTATCATGAACCTATGAAGACAAAGAAGGTGAATATTGGATCATATGTTGAGCTTAAGGAGGCCATAATTAGGGACTATTGGTGGACTCGAAGTTGAAAAAATCATAGAGTTACTACGGGATTATCGGGTTAGGATTTCCCATGAGGATCGGAGTAAAGACTACTTTTACTATTGAATGGGGTAGCTTCACCTATTTATACTTGTGACACCTTTTGGTATGAAAAATGTGTCTACTTTATTTTTGTGCATAGTTGTTCAAGCATTCAAGGAATTTATTCACAACTTGTTGTAGGTCTATTTGGAGGATTGGAAGGTGTATAGATTAGTTAAAGATCTTGTAATAATTTGCACTTAATGTTTGAAAGATATAGATAGTTGAGTATCTCTTTGAATATCAAGATGTGTATATTTTCTACACCTTTTGGAATCTTTCATTAGGACACATAATCTATAAGGAAGGTTTGTTGGTCGATCCAACTAAGGTTGCAGTAATTATAGGCCTAAAATATCCTACCAAAGTAAAAGTGAGGTGCATGAGATTCTTGGGTCACACTGGGGTATTATAGGAAATTCATAAAGGGATATGCCAAGGTTGCCACACCTTTGGAGGAGTTATTGAAAGGAAAAGGTACATTCTATTGGGGAGAACCGCAACAATGCACATTCGAGACATTAAAGGAGAAACTTACTACCGCGCCTATTCTACCTTTTCCTTCATGGGACCAAACATTTCATGTATATGTGGATGCCTCGCATGGCCTTTGGCATGGTGTTGGCTCAACTGGAAAAGGTATTATAGATCATCCTATTTTTTTTTCTAGTATAAAGTTGACTCTTGCTAAACAAAAATTATACAACTACAGAGCGCAAAGATTTTTCAATGATCTATGTGCTACATAAATTCGCATGCACTACTACTAGCTACACCATTTTCTTCTACACATATCACATGGCATTGGAGTATTCGTAAAAAAATCCCATTTTATAGGGGCGCATTTACATATTGGTACTCCTATTTCAAGAATTTGATTTCCACGTTGTGGTAAAACCAGGGAAAAGTAATTCTAGACCAAACCATTTATCCAGAATACAGTCAGGAGAAGAAGCACGAAAATTGAGGATACCATGCCAGATGCACATTTATATAGGTTACAATGAGCACCATTAGAATTAGAGGACATTGTTTTCTTTCTACGAACATGCATGACAGAAGGAATGAAATCCTTAGAGAAGAAACAACTTTCTATACGTGTAGCACCCTATATGTTGATTAGTGGTGACTGTGTAAATTAGGTCGAGATGAAATATTACGTCGTTGTGTATTGGAACATGAGCGCATAGATATTATGGAAGAATCTCATGGTGGTATCGTAGGTGGCCACTATGTAGGTGACGCCATACTTTGTGTAAATGATTCTACTCATTGGATTATGGTGGGAGACCTTGTATAAAGATTATAAGGAATTTTGTAAGGCATGTGATCACTGTCAATGTCTTGGAAAACTAGGACAATGAGATGAGATGCCATTAAGGCCTATTCCTAGTGCAGAGCCATTTGAGAAATGGGTAATTGATTTTGTGGGTCCTATTTCACCACTAAGGCATGTAGAATTTGGATCACGCTACATCATTACTTGCACATATTATTTGAGAAGGTGGGTAGAAGAATCCCCTATAAAGGATTGTACAATAGCTACAGTAGCCAGGTTTCTATGGGAAAATATTATTACGAGGTATGGATGTTCTTTAAGTTTAACCGATTGATAGGGGCACATACTTTTGAATGAGATAATCAAAATTTTATTGGATGAATTCATGCTTGTACACCATAATACTACACCATATCATTCTCAAGAAAATGGGACTCACCGAGTATTTCAACAAAATTTTGAGCAGGACATTGACAAAAATATATGATGTTGGATGAAAGGATTGGGATGATAAATTATCTACAATCCTTTGGGCATATCAAACAATATATAAAAGGGTTAACAAAGCCACACCATTTGAGTTAGTGTTTGATGCGAAGTAGTTCTTCTTATGGAATTCATGCAACCATCTTTACATATTGAGCATGTTAGAGGTATAGCTAATGAGAAATCATTAGAAGAATGTATTGGAAAGTTAATTAAGTTGGATGAGAAATGAGCAATAGCATGTTGGAGTCAAAAATAAGAAAAGGCTAGGTAGAAAGCATGGCATGACAGGCACATCAAGGATAAAAAGTTCACAATTGGACATATGGTGCTCCTTTATGATTCTAAGTTTTTGTGCCATCTAGGAAAAATCAAAGTACATTGGTTGGGGCCGTATGTTATCACTCACATAATTGAAACATGTGCTTGTAAATTAGAGACGCTTGATGGAATACGGTTACCCAGATACTTAAACAGGAGTAGGTTGAAGCCCTACTATAAATAAGTCTTCTTAGTGTTTGTAATAAGGTAATGTTACCATTTAGATTAGGTTTCCAATTTTGTATTTCCTTATTGTATTTCCTTCTTCGTCACTATGCTTTGTCAATTTAGTTGGTGTTTTTGTATAATAAACATGTTTACGTGCCAAAATATAATTACTATTTGAAGAATTTTTATGCACAGAGGATTGCTCATACCCTTAGTGTGGGGTGTATATTGATATCTAGGTATAGTACTTTTGAAATAAGTACACATGAAAGGAACAAACTACTACGTGTTTTATTCAAGTTGGAGAATTGAAAAAAGTGCTTCTGGAAATGAGGACCATAGGTGGAGATGAATGAAGAAACAATTATAACGTGAGGTAAGCAGAGGCCATGGGAACTACCAAGGGAAGGCACAGTGGTGAGGTACTCAAGTGCATGGAGGCATGCTAAAGAGAAGTCGGTAGCTAGAAGGTTATAGCTTGAAGGTGTGAATATGTACCGCATGGAAGGAAAAAAATGGTTGATTAATGAGAGGATTGTTGCTAGGTGGAGGAGCTATAAATGCACTAACTTTTTGAAAATCTATATAAGGATGGGATGTGATTTCATTTTTACCATTTCCATTGAGATAATTTAAAATAATTTTAAAATATCTAAGTGCAAAGCGAGCTGAGCAATTGTGTTGAGGTGTGAAGATTGTAAAACCAGACATGGAGAGAAGGTTTGTGCGCAGAATAATCTTGTGTTCCCATAGGTGAAGGGTTTGAGTGAAGAAAATGAGTTATAAAAGAGATAGGGCACGTGATTCCCACTAGGGCATGCATATTTGGACTAGGGTTTCAAATTTCTTTATTACGGTAGGGTAGAAAAGAGATATTTTTCAAATGGCACTGAAGAAAGCATCCGCAGAGGAGTAAAAGGGAAGAAGAAGGTCGAGTGGAAGAAGAAATTTCTCTCGAGAGTAATTTCTTAGAAATACAATATCAGAGGGTGTGATCATGGGACAAGAATGGGATTCCCACATCCATAAATGTAAAATCAGTGATTACAACCATCGTACATCAGATAATAAGAAGGAACTAGATGCGTTATTGAGCACAAAAATGAACAAGCACACAATGAAGATATGTTAGTGTACGATGACATTGGTGAGAAGTTACTTAAAGCATTTGGAGCCTACCAGTTGTATGAACTACCATACTTTGGAAATTATGAACCATTGTATCAATGGTTGATGAGAAGATTCCATGAGGACTTCTTCTACTTTGCCGGATGGAGGGTTAGAATCACAACTGCCTTGATTTCAACAAAGGACAAGACTAAGGGCCTCGTGGAGCAGATTTGGAGAGTGACTTAATAGATAAAGCAGTGATCCTGGAGATAAGGAAGGAGTTGGGGTGTACTAAGGTTCCACATGGCATGGAAATCAATAAATTGAATAAGTACCTAGTAATGTGTGCAAATTTGCGACATCTTGTAATAAATATGAATGATGAAGAAAGGTGGTCACAGGTGAATACAATGTGGTTTCACGTTACACGGAAGATGTCTAAAGGAGTGATCTATAATATCATGGATCACATAGTAAAGAAAATAATTGAAGAAGTGTGTATAGGTGATAAAATTATTTTTGGTGCTATTTTATTGTCTTTGGTGTTTATGGAGATTGGAGTGCCCAATGGGCCAAAGGAGAAGATTTGGGAGTACCCCATGAACACAAATCTCTAGCAAAAATATTTAATAAATACTTATGTAAAGGGACCATGGGTGGGACATTTAAATAGAGGAAATAGAAGTGGTATGATAGGATCATTGGAGCATTTTAAGAAAAATGGTAGATACCCAAGGAGTTACCTTCAAGAGTAGGGAAAGTAGTGCGTTTGTGGTATACCAAAGCACTTTTACATCATGTGGTTTTCCATGAAGGACGGGACTCACGAACCCATGGTGAAAATTACCATATGACTTCATAGCATGATATTTCAAGTCATTAGTTCACCAATTTTTTAATACACGCCACCTAAGATTCAATAAAGACAAGGTAGATTATGACTACCACACTCTAAGAAAGACATATGTATATCTAGGATAGACTACCTATGTTGAGAGGCTTATCTCAGATATTACAAGCATGAAGCCTATAAGCTTGGTTGTTGGAGATGTTGGAGCAATGATTGTGTACCTTTAACTCAAGCCCAAGCTAGAGAATAATAAATATGTGGAGAATGATTTCATGCTCCTAGGGTCATCAAAAGGTAAGCATACAATGGAAAATGTTCCAGCACCTAAGCCCATAGAGACAATAGAAGTATATGATGAAGAAGAGGAGCATGAAGATAGTGGTGGTTTGGAGTACGGAGGGAGGAGACAGCCCACGGATATGGTAGAACTTGAGTGCATGACTACCCCACCCTAGCTAAAAGAGGGAGATGATGAGGACTAGGATGCAATCAAAGGAGAGCATCATTTCAAAAGGGTGTTTAGGAGAACCAGGACCCAAGGTGCTTACTCCTGATAAGTGCTTAGATCACCTTGAATCTCTCCACGATGAAGGAGATATATGAGAAGAGAAGAAGGAAGTTGAATCTGAATGAGGAGGTAGAAGAGTTTGAGGAGAGCGTGCCTGAATCTCCTAAACCTCCAGAGAACATGGAAGAGCCAAAGGAGTTGTATGGATGGGAGCTGATGGATGAAGATATGAAAACCATGCACATAAAGAAGTGGTTGTCATGGTCTATGCACACACACATGGATGAATCGGAGACTTTGATATATGTGAAGATTCATGTGTATCAAGGAGGTTGAAGAAGACACCTTAGGCTAGACACATAACAGTAAAGCCTACTATTATGTCAGATGAACAAGTGATAAATGCTTTGGTGAAAGTATCGACAGAGGTGGCACGACGAAATGTGGATAAGGCTACAATAATTAGGGTGTTGAGGGAAGATATAAAGGCCAAGGATGTATAAATAGCATGCCTAAAGCAAGAAAAATACTTAGCATAGAAGAAGAACACTATTTTCATCAGCATGGCAAAGGAAATTGGGGACAATATCATGAAAGTAAAGCCACACTTAGAGCCTAAGGTACCCAAAACATTTCCTTCGGTAATGCATTATGTACAAACCTTGGTGGACTTGATGCTTGAAGATGAACCTCTGTGCATGCCAGAACAAAGGATCTAACACAAAAAGTAGAGAGAGAAAAGGATTCGGTGATTAGGAAGATTACATCATATTAGGATTGCTCTAGAGCTTGTAGGAGGAACTGAAGAAAGAAGATCAAGTGCTGAATATTTGTACAACCCCAAAAGCCGTTATAAGAACCATGACCATTATAGAGGACAATGAAGTCCTAAAATCCATGAAGGATGAGACATTGGGCTATGCAGAATGATTATCACTTGTCAAGAAAAAGTGTGAGGCCCTTATAGTAGCATAAGAACCACACAAGGAAAGGCTAGATGAGCTTGGGAAACTCATCGTGCAAAAGATGGACTTATTAGAAGGAAGAATGACTGTCATGACCTCATTGTTTTTGTCTTGTAGAATGAGAAAGGAGAGATTGCAAAAGATGAGCTAGAGTTAATTTCATTAGATATCCTAGAAAAGGTAGAGGTCGTGCTCAATGATTGACAAAATTTAGAGGCAAAAATAAAAGAAGAATATCTAGAATTGATTCTTCCCATTGAAGCAGAAGATGTTGTAGGGTAAAGTCATTATTTTATTCATAAAAAAAATTTATATTCTATTCATATTCTTTGATTCATTTTAGAGACAACCATTGTTTGAGGCGATAATGTAGTTAGTGTGGGGTAATGTTGGTCAGTCAAAATATGGTTCTTAGCAAAAACATACGAAGGTTTGTACGGAAGGGAAGAACACATTCAAAAAAGTGTGGGAGGACTAGGAAGGAATCATACATTGAGGAGACAAGATAGATTTAGGACTTAGTCATTTTTACGTACGAGATTTTTTTGGAGATAGCATTTCAAACACACAAACTAGTTAAATACTTGTACAACACGCATCAGCTATTTTTCGAGAATCGGCTATGAAGTACTTTGTATGGCTACATGATGAGAATAGATGTACTACAAGACGTTAACTAGAAGAATTCTATTGTTAGCACACTTGCATGTGAGGCTATTATTGTAATGGCACATGGCTAATAATATCATGTGACCTATTTTGGGATTGGATAAGCGGTGAAGGGAAAGTCCCCACCCTTATAAATATGTAGTGAACTATGTAGCATAGATAGTATGTAAGAACTGAGTTATTGTGAGGTTATGCTACCAAATCGATGCACGCATAAACTATGGTATTATCTATTGTAATAAGCTTATGTGTATTTATCATGTTTAAATGCAATGGAGTGTATTGGCTAAAACAAAGTATCAAATCCTAAGTATAATTGGTTCTTGCATGCTTGATTTCATCATGGTTATCATTTAAGTCTGTTATTCTCTAGATCTAGATTTGAACATGCACTGTAGAATGATATATTAGTCATGGATCTGAATGCTTTAAGTCTTCATCATGATAACATCTTACAACATGCAACCCCTAAAGAGGGGCACAGTACCTTTTCATGCTTTAGGTGAGCACTCGAGTCTAGGGTGAGTGATGTACCAACACACCTAGACTTTTCTTTGGTAAATTCTAGGCTACATCATCTATGCTAACCCACATGGTTTTAACTCATAGCCAATCCAACGCCCTCGTATTCCATGCTAGCCTTCAACCTCTCCCACCTAGCCCATCGCCACCTTCCATTCTATCACCCATGGATCCTAGTCAACCTATCACCATCGGCACTAGTGACAAGGAGTTCACAAAACTCCGTGATCCTATATACCTATCACATCAATCCACCTTGGTGTTGTGACCCACACTCCCTTCCAAAACCTCATCCTCTCTATCCCCTAGTCTCTTCCACCAATCACTATTGGGGTCTTTACATCCACCCCACCTAGATATACCTATTACCAACCACCTATTTCCTCTATTGCTTACTTTGGGTACTTCCCTCCACCTCCATTCCCTCTCATATACCTCCATCACAATTTTTATGTGGCACCACCACACACTGGGATGTCATCTACCTCATACCAATCTTATTTACCCCCTCATACTTCAGGGGGTGCCCCGTCATCATAACCCACCAATGACCTAATCAAAATGATGATGGAAAAGATGCAGACATTGGAAGCATATGTCTCAAGTTCGCGTAACTCTCTAACATATGATGAGATTTGCAATGAGCCTATTCACCCATCCATTCCTATTCACTTATACCCTATGCATTGGGAAATTCCAAAATTCAACTGATTCAATAGCAAAGGATCCTGCAAAACAACACTTGTGGTCTTTTAAACATGTCTACTACTTGATCACTCGATGATGTGTTTCTCCTTCAGAAATTTCCAATGTCATTGATGGGACCCACTTTGGATTGGTATAGTTCTTTACCTAGACATTATATCCTCTCATTTAACCAAGTTTCTCAGGATTTTCTTGACCACTTTTCTATCAATATTGTCAAGAAAGTCACCATGACTGACTTATATGCCACATGCGTCAGTATGAAGACAAATCTATCACAAATTTTTTCACTCGATGGCATAGCCTGATTAACCAACTTACATTCAATTACCTTAGACAAAGTTAATAGAATTTTTACTAGGGCTTGTACTAGACATATATCACCAAATCTCTAGGTCCAAACCTTCCACACCTTTGATGAGGCATTTACCATGGCTCGGAAGTTGGAAATTCATGCCCTTGAAGAAAAGAAGCTACAATTGTGTAACAAAAATGTTGTGTTCAAATCAAATGATACTTCTTCTTCTTCCAAACCCAAAATACCTATTCTAAAACAAAGGGGTCTACCAACATGGTGTTTTAAAATCTGGCCCATCTCATCCATCTAACCAAGAAAAACCTTCATCTAACCTCTCCCCCATCTAGACCTTTTCAGTTTAGAAGAGAGAAATGCAAGTATGCCCCATAGGAGAGCCTTACTCTGCCATTTTGGAAAAACTCTTAAAAGATGGAGCCATTACCCTTCCACCCATCAAACCACATATTGGTTTTGACCCTTCTCACCCTATGCCTACATGGTACAATGAAAATGATTACTACAATTACCATCGCATTCAAGGTCATAGTGATGGTAATTATATCACTTTCAAAAACATTGTCCAAGAAATGTTAGATAAAGGAGATCTCATCTTGGACAATCCAAATGCACCGGCTAACTAGAACCTTCATATCTTCAAGAAGCCATTCCCAAATCACACCCCTCATCCAACCAAACCTAGTGATTCCTTCGGCCAATGACAGTAATATCATGAGGTTCATGTTGTTTTTGACATCTTACCATCTCCTTCCACACAGTTTCCTCCTACTTCATCTATTGAAGAAATTCTTGCACAAGCTCCTTCATCCACGGAGGAACCTATGCCATCTACTCCTTTACCCACAGAGGAGTCTCCCTCATCTCCCCTACACCCATGGAGGATTCCACCATATCTTCTAATGTAGTTTCCCCACACACCTCTCAATCTGATGAAAAACCCATAGTATTAACTCTCCTACCCATGGGAGAGTCATGCTTACCTTCCTCTTCACCAAAAGAAGAACCTACCTCATCCACCTTGCCTTCTCCCAACATGTGGATGACCCATTGACAGATGTCCCTTTGGTCAAAGATAATTCTCCATTGGATTTCAAGGATCCACTTGATTTTCTCTCATCTCTTTTACCCATAGATTCAGGAAGCTAATCACTTCCTATTTCACAGGCACCAGATTTATTTATGGAGTCACCACAAAATCAACATTGGTTCCTTCTACTTACCACCATTCTCATGTTTGGTGGACCACTTAGACTATGTTGATCATTCCATGCTTTGGGGTGCCTTCGAATGCCTATTTTAACTCAAATGTAGATGTCATCCATACGATACTTCTACCATTTACCCAAAATTGTTTGGAGCGATGAAATCCATCATACCTAAGGTAGTTGTGATGACATCTTCCACATCACCTTTTCCCACATCTACACCTCTACCATTACCTCCACAACCACCTGCACCTAAACCACTTACACCTTCACTTGTATCCAAAGCTACCCATACCTTGGGAGTCATGCCGACATCAAGCCTAGTCCATCCCCTATCAAACTGGATTTAGCCACATCCTCACTAGGCCAACACAAAGACTATTCCCCACCTAAGAGGAAGACCCAACCTCCTAGGCCACATACACAGCTTTTCCTACTACCCCTCTGTCACCTTCACCACTTCCATCTATCCTAGGACCTCACCCATCAACCTTGGCCAAAGCAAGCCTCCTACCCTAGGTAAACTAAAACACAACAACCCACCTCCTCATCATGAGCCTCTATTACACCCAAATTACCTACACATACATGCCTTTTCCATCACCTACATCCTTTTTACCACCTATACCCACACCACTTCCAGTAGCCTCATCACTACCTATGATATTTCCTTCTCTTCAACCAATACCTTCCACCTTGCCTCTTCCACAACCTTCACCACACCTCCATTATCACCTTGGCTAACCCATCCCTTCCACCATCTTCCTTCCCTTCTACATCACACTCCTTCTTCACCTTTACCCAAGAAGGTGCAACCAAAATCCAAGATCCCACTACCCTCCAAAGAGGTAGTCAAACCTACAACACCTTCAACCACTAGTTCATCTACTACACCTTTTCCCAAGAAGGTACAACCCAAACCTAAAATAGTACTACCTACCAAACTAGTGGTCAAACCTATTCCACCTCCTGTGGTGCCTCTCCCACAAAAATCACCCACACTTCCATCTCTAGACCCACACTTACTTCACATTGTGATCCATTGGCAGGGTCTTACACCAACATCTTAGCTAACCTTTTAGAGACCTCTGTCATCACATTTCCACCACTTAGACCTTATGACCCACTCAAACCTAAACCAACAAGGGTTTGATGATAAAAATTTGTGCTTACCATCGTGTGTCAGGGCATGATGTGGAAAATATAAGGCTCTTAAGAGTTCATTCTTCTCCAACTATGTCCTCTGAAGAAAAATTTTGACGATGATGATCTTTTAGATGAGGACCCTGTTCCACCTTCACCTATCACCACACACCCTCACCCCTTACCTATTCAGTGAACCTTCATCTCCACCTCCACAACCCTTTTATCCTCCTCCAACATTCGAGATCAATATGGTCGCATAAGAGAGCTAGCCAAACCTCCACCAAAATGTCAATGCATTGCATTCTTTTCACAAAAACTAGTATATGCCCTCACCATATTTTTTTCCCATCTTGTTACTACACCTATCACAAACTCAATTTCTCCTTTACCCCATATTAATATGGTTAACATTTCCACTCACACCTAGAAAGAAAAAGGAAAGGAGAAAACAACCAACCCATCCACCACTCTTGTACCCAATATCCCATCTACACTGCACCAAAAATCACCATCCTGTGGACCCACATACCCTATTTCTGATGGGGTTTCCCATCGTACAATGATTAAACAATTACACCAATCTCCTCTAAAAATGTATTTGTATGACCTTGTCCAAACCTCTGAGTCTCATCATTGATAGGCCCTCATGGAGGTTTTGTAATCTATTGAGGTTTTACCTAATGACCTACTCCTGTGGCATCCATTATCACTCCTCACCATGTGGCCTCTCTCACCACTTCATCCCCTTCCTTTGCACCCGCTACCACTCATCAAGTAGCCACTCTCAGTTTCTCTATGATGATGAGATTGTACCTCTCAATCAGATGATCTAATCCCACCCTATTCATTTCATCTACATTGATAATATATGTGTTTGACATGTTATGATGATGGAGGTGCAATATCAACATCATATCCTCCCATGCATACAACCAAATGTGCATCCCTGCCAATTACATGCATAATAACCTAGTTATGTTGCATTCATTCAATGATGCCATAACTTCCACCCTTGGCACCATCATTCTCCACATTGTGTGGGCCCCATACCATTCTGGAATTATTCTATGTCTTAGAGGGGAATTCTAGTACAACATGCTTGCTTTTGGTGACCTTGGATCCACATCATGGGTTGTGTTCCTTCAACCTTACACCATTGTTTAAAATTTGAACATGAAGGACATAACTATACCATTCTAGTTGACCCTTCACCATTCAAGACTTGTAATATGTTGTATCGACCTAATGATGTCCTTATACTAGTTAAGGCATCTACCACCACTACCACTCTCCTTCACCCATGGCCCCATCCACTAATGTTTTCCACTACCTCTTCCACACCTAACTCCTCTATTCCCACTTTTTGTAGCCTCTATAGTTGACCCATCCACTAACCCATCTACTTCTCAACTAACCAATGCTTCTTCTTCCCCACCATCTAGTAATTCATCCATTCCGCTACCCACATATCAACTACGATCCCTTAGAAGGTGTTTTTCAACATCTCACTCTGGGGAGTACCACCTTTATAACATTGACACATTCCTTACTCCTCAAGAGTATGGTAAACTTCACCAACATCCCTGCTATATGATCACCACATAGGTGAGGTTTCCCTTACGGTCCTCCCCACCTTCACACCAACTTAACATATGGGGACTTGATGCTTCTACCTACTCACCCAAAGCCACCTTCCCAAACTCGACCATTTTCATTTGACCTTCAATCTCTCACCAACCACCACTTCACCCACACCTTCCTCCATCATTGTGCTTGGAAGGGATTTGGATTTGGTTTCTATGAACAAGGCCACCATATTATCATCCCATGCACCACTCATAAACATAAAGACCATAGTGGTATTGGCTTTTCCAAACCATCACCCAAGAAGGCCTGAGTTGAACTCATTGAGGATGATAAACCTTCTCCACCCCATTCACCAACTTCACCACCTTCACCTACAGAGTCTATGGATCTAGAATCCATTCCTCCTAAACTTTTTTCATGAACACCATTTCCTTGGGACCTCTAACTTATCAATGAGATGGCAAGGCTCCCTCTTCTCTTCCCTTCCTATATCTGACATGATCGATGATGATACACCTTATATTAACATCATTTAATGTCAGGATGATGAGTCTATTCTCACCTACCTTGGTGTGGAAGATTCTTATATTCACCATGTCATTACCTTCTGAGACACAAACCATGTTAAATGAATCGACCATCAAAATCAATATTAACACTCAAGATGACCCACACATTCTAAAAATAGGCCAATCTTTAGATGTTTTTGAACAGAAGCTTTTACTTCTTCTTTCCTTCTGGATCATAGTAAATTATTTTTCTTGGTCCTATGTTGATATGCCCGATATTGACCCAAACATTGTGGTCCACAATATCATAACTATTCCTAAAGCAAAACCCATGAAATAGAAGCTATGGAAAATGCATCCTTGCATTTCCCTTCTTATCAAAGAAGAACTCCAGTGCCTCCTTTTTGATTTCCTTCATCCTACCCATTGATTATCCCCTAATGGATCTCTAACATCATTCCTATCACAAAAGTGATAGGGGGACTCTACATTTGCATATATTTCATGACCTTAACTTAGCTTTCCCCAAAGATGACTTTCCTCTACCTAGTATTGACCAACTAGTTGATCTCACCACCGACCATGAGATGTTATCACTCATGGATGGTTTCTCGGGTTATAACCAAATATTACTTTCCCCAGAAGATCAACACAAAACCACCTTCATCACTCCTTGGGGACCTTCTGCTATCATGTCATGCCATTTGGCCTTAAAAATGTTGGTGTTACATATCAATGGGCTATGACTTATATCTTTCATGACATTATGCATCACATATTGGAAGATTATGTTTATATATCTTTTTCCAAATCCAAACATCGGGCCAAACACCTTACAATCCTTAAGGTCATCTTGACCATCTCATCAAGTATTGTGTTCACCTTCAACCTAAGAAGTGTGTCTTCACGTTGTTCTCTCTAGAAAGCTTCTTGGTTTTATCATTTCTTTGCGTGGCATTGAAGTTGATCCCACTAAAATCAAGGCTATTCTCAAGATTCCTCCACCCACTAACCTTCATCAACTTTGTAGTTTTGCAAGGAAAGTTTAATCTATTCATCACTTTATTTTGTAGCTTTTCAACTGTTGCCACCCATTTCATCATCTCCTCAAAAAGGATGTCTCCTTCAAATGGGATGATGAATGCCACAAATCCTTGATGCCTTAAAACAATACCTCCTCCAACCACTGTGCTCATTCCCCTAAGGATGACCAACCATTTTACCTTTACATTTATATCTTGATCATTCCTTGGGTGCCATGCTCACTCATCGTGATGAGAAACATAGGGAGAAAAGTGGTTTATTATATAAGTCATACGCTTTTAGACTATGAAACTAGATATACTCATGCCAAAAAACTTTTCTTAGCCTTAGTTTTTGTCACCACTAAACTTTCCATTACCTACTTAACCACAAAACCTTTTCATTTTCACCAATATGACCCCTTACATTACATGTATGCTAAGCCCTACCAACATCAATGTTGCACGTTGGCTCATGCTTCTTATAGACCTAGACCTGAATTCATCCATCAAAAAAATATTTGTCAAAGGAAAAACCATCATTGACCAACTCGCAGACACACCTCTCTCTAGAAATCAATCCTCTAACTTTGATTTCCCGGATGAATCCATCGCTACCCTCTCTTTAGATGATACCATTTACCAGATGACCTTATTCTTTGATGGTTCCAAATGTAGCATGGGGGGTGGTGTTGGAGTTATCCTCATTCCTCTTGATGGTGAGCCTATGCCATTATCTTTCAAACTAGATTTTGATTGTACTAACAATATTGCCGAATATGAAGCACTCATATTAGGTCTTCAAACCACCATCACCTTAGATGTTAAATCAATTAATATCTTTGGTGATTCCCAACTAGTTGTAAACCAAGTTAATGGTATATACTAGTGTCATAACAAGATACTTCAAAAGTATAAGCATCATGTTGACATAATTTTGACTACCTTTGACCATTATGAACTTCAAACCACCCCGTTCCACTAATAAATTTGTGGACACCATGCATGTCTTGCTTCTCAAATCCCATTTTCCCTCTCGACTCAAAAATATTTGTCATATACAAAGGTTACAATCACCTTCTTATCTATTTTGAGATGTCAACCTTTTTAGAACCATTGAAACTGACCCACGTGACCTTTGGTATAAGTAGTTTGTTGACTACCTTTCCCTTTCCATTTTACCTCTAAATCTTACTCGTAATGGACAATGAGCCTTTCTTAAAAGTGTCTCTCGCTATGTCATCATGGGTGGTCTTCTTTATAAATGTGGCTTTGATGGTATCCTCTTATGATGCCTTACAAGTTCTGAAATTCCCTACACCATCAAGGAAGTTCACGATGGAATTTGTGGGGTCACTTTAATGGTTTAGCTATCGCTAAACACATTTCTTCACTGGGCTATTATGGCCAACCCTAAACCATGATTGTTGTGACTATGTCAAGCATTGTGTGAAGTGTCAACAACATGCTAATATTCATCACACCCCTAGTCATGCCTTACAGGTCACACATGACCTTTGGCCTTTCTCTCAATGGGGTTTGGATCTTGTTGGAGAGATCAATCCTCATTCTTCCCAATGCCATCAATGGATTATTACCACTACCGAATACTACACTAAATGGGTAGAATCCATGCCTCTCATTTCTATGAAAGCTGAGAAAATATGTGAATTCATCAACCATCACATCATTTTTGCTTTGGTGTTCCTCACCACCTCATCACTGATAATGGAAAACAATTCAAAAACAAAACCCTATGGAAACTTTGTGATGCCTTCGACATTCAACTCAATTTTTCTTCACCTTATTACCCTAAAAAAATGGCCAAGTTGAATCCACCAACAAAACCTTAAACAAAATTCTTATGAAAGTAGTTGATGATACATTGGAAAGGATTGGCACACACACATTCCTTTTTCCTTATGGGCTTATTGCACTAGTATTCATACCTCAACTACTGCCACACATTTCTCTCTAGTCTATAGTACAGAGGTTTCCTACCTCTTGAAGTCCAAATTCCATCTCTTCATATCTCACTCAAAGATATGCTCAACGATGATGATTTTTCCAAGGACATTTGGCACAACTTGAGTTATTAGATGAAATGTCATCTCAATGCTCTCGATCACCTCCAAATCTACCAAAAATGTATCAAATGTGCCTATGATAAAAATGTGTCCACGAAACAAACCTTCCAGGTCGGTGACCTCATCCTGAAGGAAAATCAACATGTAACAAAAGAGGAGAAAAGTAAACGGGGAAAATTTTCTCCTAATTGGCTTGGACCCTATATCATTACTCATACCTATGGATCAGGTGCTTATCATTTGTCTTCACTCGAAGGTAAACCCAAACCTGAGCCCCTCAATGCCTTACATCTTTGACCATTCTATTGTTGAATCAAGTCCTATATCACCTTATGTCTATTAAATGCTTGTCCTTGAGCACCATTCACCTTCCATTTACCTATTTTAAGGATCAATGATTAAACAAGAATCATGTGATTACCCATCACTTTTCAGCCTTATCTTCAATATGAGTATCACGACTCTACTCATGGCATGATTCTCATGGATACTTTTCATCTTTTTTAAGATGGAATCCCATGGTTGTTCATCACTTAAAACCCATATTTCATAGCTAACCCTTGTGTACTATGGTTTTGTCTTCATAACAGGAGCCTATCCTTCTCTATAGTCTTGTCCATGACCTAAAAGTCAAAAAATAATTCAAAAATAAATATATGGGATTTTCAAATTCAAACTCCTTGAGTCAAAATTCTCACAAAAAGATGACTCCCTCAAAAAGGACATCTAATCTTTCTATCTTGCTACTATAAATAGACTACTCCCTCAAAGGATAGCTATACAAAGCTAGCCATACTGTACATAGTCTATCACAAAAAGAAGACTATTCTTGCAAAAATAAAATAAAAATATTTTGAAGCTTCCGCATCGATCAGCTTCACATGAAGACCTCAAGGAGATACTCTACTCATCCCACATAGACTTCCCACATTGATCAGTCTATAAAAAAAAAGAAAAAAAAAAAAATTAACTTTTTTCATCATGGACTTTCCTATTTTGATCTTGGGTCTCTTGTTAAAAAGGCATGTTGTCACACCAGGTTACGCTAAACCAACCTTCTTTCACCTCACTACCTTTCCTTTCTAACCTTCCACCTACTCAAGGGACATGCCACAAATGTGACATTTCATGATCATGTGACCTTCTTCACCCATAGAATAATCAATCATGCAATGCCTTTTAGGGTCTTCCATTCATAAGCCAATTTTTGGTATGATAGACTCATCAAGGTTCTTATCAATTAGGTGACACTTTTGTCTCCTCTAACCATTCACCTCTTTTCTTACTTCTTGATCCTCCTTTACAGGACCAAACCTTGACACCTACATTCTAGGAATTCCTTTTCCACCAAAATCACCCATATCTATTCACCACCATACTCAACCATGCATATTGACCTAAAATCAACCACTAATGACCTAGACTCAACCATGCCTAAATGACCTAACTCAACCATGCCTAAATGACCTAAACTCAACCATGCCTAAATGACCTAGACTCAACCATGCCTAAATGACCTAAACTCAACCATGCCTAAATGACCTAAACTCAACCATGCCTAACTGACCTAGACTCAATCATGCCTAAAACCAACCAACCCATTCTTCTACCTCATCATATTCTTCCCTAGCTTATGGGAGAACTACATCGGCTTGAGGCCCCTTTTTGTTGGGGCTATGTAGGCAACACTCGAGGGCATGGGGCCCTTGGAGGTTAGCTCGAACACTCTTTCCCTAACCAATTTTCCCCCTTTATATTCACATTCTACCTTAGTTAGTTTCCATTTTACAAAACTTGGAAATTACAAAATCATAAAAATATACATATTTACCATTTTATAACATCACCATATCATACATCAATCATTTCACATTTCCATGATATCAAACATTTGGAAATTTACACCACAACATACATATACATCATCATTTATTTTCCATACTACCAATAACTTGGAAATTAAATTAAACCCAAAAACATGACCAAATCATGCCTAACTCACCTAAACTCCATCATGCCTAAATCACCTAAACTCCATCATGCCTATAACTCAGACTCCACCATGCCTAACTCCATAATGCCTAAATCATGCCTAAACTCAATCCACCTAACCTAACTCGATCATGACTCCACCATGCCTAAACCTAACTCCATCATGCCTAAATGACCTAAACTCAATCATGCCTACATGACCTCGACTCAATCATGCCTAATTCACCTAGTTTCCATCAATACACAATAAAAATGGAAATTAAAACAAGTACATCATCCATCAATAAATATCATAAACTATATAAATGGGAGTTTGTGTATCAATACATATATACATAAATAAAATAAAAAATACCAAATCTCAAACTCTATCTCAAAAAATCTCATATATATATATATATCATCTATACATATATATATATATATATATATATATATATATATATATATATATCAAAAATCAAAACAATGATCATATCAAGTGACTAATCATCACCCCACATGATATCCTCTGACTAGTCTCACATGTCTCCTCCCCTACCCTATTAGCCCACCCTACCATCAACATCTCTCTCCACCCTCCATGGGTCTTGGTATGGTCTCCTCTAGCCCTCACTCGGGCCTAGCCTCGTGAACTTGTAACCTCTCCTTGGCCATGTCCATGGGCTCAACATGACCCCCTGTACTCCCTAAACTATGAGTCTGGATCTCATCCACTCATTAGCTGCCTTGTTGGGCTCTGTACTTGGCATATGAGGGACATCTATATCGGAAGTTGTTAGGTGATCCTGATAGTAGTGAGCCTCATTCAGGGCATCCTAAACCTCACCATCGACATAGTCTGTGGTGGTGCCATGGGTCTCACTACAACCTATGAACTCTTCCCTACTAATAATGGCCTCACCCTATGTTGATGCCTGCCCTCCTTCCTGTTCCATGGGAATATATCCTAGTAAATGTGTTCATAATATGGGACCTTGTCCCTAGGCTTGTGGGGTTACTTGTACATGTGTTGTAACCTGGGCTGTAAGGCCACAACCTATACCTGTGTAGTGGCTAGCTATGGCCCTATAAACCTATCACATGCACCTGTAGGGTGAATACCTATCCACCATCCCCATCTCCACCCTATGTGAGTGCCTGTATCTATACTACTGGCCTGTAGGGCCATCACCTGAGCCTGTAAAGTGGCTACTTGTGCCTCTAACCCTATGAGTTATCCCTATAACTATAATTTGTGCCTAAAGGGTAGCCACCTAACCCTATAAAGTATCCTCTACACTATGACAAAGTGGCTAAATCTGGTTTTCCTAGCCTCGGTGGTGCCCCATAGTTGGCCACCCACCACTATCCATATATCCATCATGGTGACTCCCATGTCATCAATCCATTTATCTATCACCTTCTTCTCCTATCCTATAGGAACACTCGGGCATGGTGGAGACATGGGTCTCTCCACATCATCTCTATAGGTACTGTGGAAAAGGTGGGGGTACATCCTACCATAATCCAAAATTTCATCTAACCCTATCCACATGGGATATCATCTCATGCTCCCCGACATGCCACCCCTATATCCATCTAAGTAGTTGAAGCTCCTCTAACTCCTCAACCATGCCTCTATAGGATGGATAGTCCACATATGGTCTCCACACAATATCAACTACAAAAAGGCCCTCCAATCGCTACCTATGTAGTATGACACATCATATGTGTCCCTCGCCACCCTCGGTTGTCCAGTGATTGGTACCCATCGTCTAAAACCAACTCTGAACAAGCCACCCCCAAACCAATCATGTCATGGAAAAAATGACTGAGGGCACACACACATGATGTGCTCATATGCCCAATAGTGTAATAAAAATGTACAACACATACCAAACCTCCTCAATCTCCCATAGGCCCATAGCTCCCTATATAATTGAACTAGGAAATTTGGTGCCCAAGAAAAGCATATCCGCTCCTCGATCATATCCTATAGCACCCCCATTAGTGCTCATGGAAACCTACCACCCTCAGAATATAGAAATGCAAAACATCCAACTACCACCATCATCATCACACATATAGCCTAGTCTCCTATGGATAGGTTACATACATATCTCCATAAGTGAGACTTGTATTGTGATACCTCATCTCACCCATCACCTCACCAAACACAGCCACTATTGGCTCCACTGATGCCTCTGATGAAATGGAATATATTGGCTCCCCAACAATAGGAAGCTATAATCCTATATATGTCCTCCAAGGTGATGGTCATCTCACCCATCGGTAAGTGAAAGGTATTGGTCACGAATCCCATCTATCGATGAGAGTGACCATCAAACTATGATCTCGGGATATACACCTATAGCATGTCGATCACACTCATTCCAACCTCGGTCATGTGCTCCCACTCCTCCATGTAGTCACACTAGGGCATCTCTATACTAGTAGGGGTGGTACTTTGTCCCACATCCTCAGTTGATCTATCACCTGCATCATCAATACAACTATGTCAAGACTTGACCACCCCAAATCACCTCTTACCCACTACACAATACTCACCTACAAACCTACTATCACATAATATCCTTACCCATTATCTTAATTCATTTCACCTACTTACCTATCCCACATCACCAAAATCACATTTTACCCTCTTTCCCTACATAAATCTTCACCTACCCCTTCCTCACCTATTTTACTTTCCTACCTAGCCCTTATTTCACCCCTATTTACTCTTAGCCTTAACCATCGTTGGTTTGCCTTGACCATCATCGATTTTTCTTGACCGTCATCGGTCCTTTTAACTTGGTGTCGGTCACCTAGAGCCTTGCCTTGACATTTAAAGCTAAATCGATAACGTCAGCCAACCCCTGACCATCGTCGGTCTCTGTCATGGTACCCAAAACCAAAAACCCATCCCCCATTCTCAAAAATTCATCAAAAAAACTGACCTCAACACTACTACTAACCCACCAAACCTATCCTAGCTTCATTCCCAACCCTATTTAACCTATGTGTGACCTTCCCACTCCTCATTTCCTTCATTTTACCCACAATTTCAAAATAAAATCCCACCCACAATTTTTTTAACCAAAATCAATTTCAACAATACTATTTTCAATCCAAATGAGGGATTCAATATATTTCTCCTACCTCTAATCGAAGACATCTCTCCATGGTGCACATTTGGCCTTCTGTTGTGGTGGTCCACCTAATCCCTCTCCCACCTCTATCATGCCCAAATCAACTCCTCACCTCAAAAATGAATCGAATCAAATCAATCGATCTCATGGAACATCTAATCAAACACCAATCACCTGCTTACATGGCTCTCAACTCTCAACTCAATGCCTCTATCTATTTTCATTTTCTAGTCCTCACTTTCTCCTCTATCATTTTCTAAAAGTGGAAAAGTCAAAATGAATCTGTAAAACATGTATTTTTCTTTTTTAGCCCCAAATTGACATGACTGACATGTCGGTCATGTCATGCCTCTACTACACTAACGTTGATGTCGGTTACACCATAACCAACATCGGTCACCTGACATTACCTTTTGACCCACCCCATGCCCATTTTTCCTAAACAATAGTGTTGCTCCAACATTTTAACCTTACCAATACCTATTATACCCTACCACAAGCCTACACTACCTATACATTTCCTTAACTATGCATTTAGGGACATGTTATTTACCTATACCTTGGCCTTACCAGTGCCCTGACCTACATACCCTGACTTGAACCACCTTTGGTGACATTTGAATTTGTGTACTCACTATACCTTGCAATGTTGTTACCCATGTTGTTTAGCCTAATGACCTTACCTTTCCTAATGACATGATGTTTATCCTAACCATACCTTTGGTGCCATGGAACAAAACCTATTACCCATTCCTACACCAGACCTCATTGTGCTTCATGACCATATCCTATACCTTGGATACCGAATCACTTCAACCTCATTTGGATAAACCTATCCCTTTTGACAATGTAGAGTTTGCAAGCTCTTCAACCTAGTACCATATTATGATCTATACATGTGTGTGTGCATTTGATTTCCATTACCCATTACCCAATATGACCATTACCCATTACCCAATATGACCATACCCATTACCCAAAATTGCCCATACCTTTACCTACTAACCCTTACTTTCATTACTTACCCATTTATCAAACCACTCACTGAACTCCATGTTTAACACCTCATCAGTTCTGGTTTGAGGGGGATCACCTCCACCCCACTTGGGGAAACCCCACTCTCACCTATATTTGGGGAAACCACTTCCTATTTTTGTCAGCATCACTTATCAATACAAGCTACGTGACAAAAAGGGGAAAATGTAGACACCAAATTTGGGTCACACTCCCCTTGGTCCCCTTTAATTAATTAATGTAACATATTCACCTAACCATGACCCCTTACCCCACATTCATATTAATTTAATTACTTACAATTGAATTAATGTTCATCCTCACATTATTAATTAATTTAATTACTTTAATTAAGTTAATTTACACCTCACCTAGCCACATCACCTAGACACCTCACCATGGACTTATTCTTAGTCTATTAATTAACTAAGACTGAGTCTCTACTTATCTTAACCAACTAGGGACTCTTTAAAACCTAAAATTAAAGTCCTATTCCTTCTCCAACAACACTCCCACTTATCTAAGTGCTAACCCTCACTTGAGACCTAGGATTGACAATCAAAGCATGCCAAAAATAGCAAATATTTCCTATTTTTGGAAAACCTAGGATTTCCACCTTAATCAACAACATCGGTTATCCCTCAACCGATGTCGGTCACCTTGACCATCATCGGTCACCTTATATACCCTTTTGTAACCTTTTACTGAGGTTGGTCATTTTGAGTTTTGAGAGATCTATTGCATTCAAGCACAAACCAAAGACTTCTCAGCATCAAATGATGGAATACACTCAACCACATGCCCAAAAACACCTGATACTCATCCCAAGGCATTAGAATATTCATGGGAACACTCGGGAAGTATTTACCATGAAACTTGACCACAAATTTCTTCATGGATCAACCACTTCCTTCCTTCACCTACCAGACCTGCAAATACAAGTAAGTGTATTTGATTTTCATCATTCTGTACTTGCTTAAAGTGTAGGTTCATTATCTTTTGTTATTGGATCTTATTCTTTCCTGCATTCCTCCATTCCCACCTTCTTACCAATCTACCCATCCAACCACTCATGACCTTCTAGCTCTTGTACTTGACCTCTATGCATTCTAAGTCTTCTTGACATTATTATGAACCCAACCATCCTCCCTTCATCCTCTGTTTCAATCACAAGAGAAGTCCAAATCTAATTTTATTTAATTACCACCAAATTTCCCCTATGACACTAGTTATCTTAACCATGGTTGTCTCCCCTCTATATCAAGCATCGGTCATCACCTAACATCAAGCTCTGTGTTATCTCATTCACTTAACCAGCAAATCCTCAAACCTCAAAACCTCCCCAAAACCTCACAAAACCTCACCCAAAACTGATACCCCACCTACAACCTCACAAAAGACCTTCCCAACTCTTTTTGTGCAGGGGATAAAGAGATCTTAGACACCCATTTTGACATTCTTCCATTTCCCACAGTAATCGATATTGGTTATACCATAACCGACATTGGTCATACCTATACCGACATCGGTCACCCTAACTAAGCATTGTCTTCTCTATGCCTAGTAAAAACTTGCCTTAGACCAAAAGCTTCCTAATCACCCAAAATCAACCCAAACTTCACCAAATCTTACCCAGACCCTTTGTGACCCTTAGACCACCTACCCAACCTCAACTCTGACCCGAGACCTTCACCAGTTTAGTTATCAAGCATTTAATTAGATTGACATGGATAGTAGTCTGAGACACCTAAATCAGAACACTAGCATTAGATTCTTTTATTTACATGTTTAGTTATTTTATATTGAGTTATATATCAATGGATTGAAAACCATCGAGGAAGTATCACACTTCTTGGATCTAGCTCACGTTAGGTAGTCACTAAATTTTACTATTAAACACAATTAGCTTGGATCCGAAATGAAAATGCACACACTCAACCTTCAACCAACGTAATAACAGGTATTCCTCCTTAACTACTTACCTTATTTTCTTTATCATACAACAATTTAGTGAAACATCACCCAAGGAGTCCGTGGATCCATAATCCATTCCTCCTAACTTTTGTTTTCATAAACACCATTTCCTTGGGACCTCTAACCTATCAATGTGATGGTGAGGCTTCCTCTTCCATTCCTCTTTGTTATCCTAACATGATCGATGACGACACACCTTCTATAAACATTGTTCAATGTCACGATGATGATTCCCTTCTCACCTATTTAGGTGTAGACAATTCTTATATTCAATGGTCATTACCTTCTGAGATGCAAACCATGTTGAATGAATTAACCATAGAGATCAACATTCACACTCAGGATGACCTCGAAATTATAAATATAGGCCAATCTTTAGACCCCATTGAACAAGAAGCCTACACTTCTTTCCTCCACAAACATAGCAATACCTTTTCTTGGTTGTACGCTGACATTCCTAGTATTGACCCCAATATCATTGTCCATAACATCATAACTATACCCGATGTTAAACTAGTGAAACAGAAGATGCAAAAAATACATTGACACATTGCTCTTCTTGTGAAATAAGAATTCCACAGTGTCTCCTTTTTGTTTCCTTCATCTTACCCATCAATTATCCACAATGGATATATAACATTGTTCTTTTCACTAAAGTGACAGGGGGCTCCGATCCGCACAAATTTATGTGACCTCAACCTTGCTTTCCCAAAGGATGACTTTCCTCTACCTAGCATTGACCAACTAGTTGATCTCACATCGGCCATGAGATGTTATCTCTCATGGATGGGTTCTCAGGTTATAATCAGATATTTCTTGCACCGAAGATCAACATAAAACCACCTTCATCACCCTTGGGGGACTTTTTGTTATTGTGTCATGCCCTTTGGCTTGAAAAATTCTTGTTCCACTTATCAACATGTTATGACTTACATCTTCCACAAAATCATGCATGACATACTGGAATACTATGTCAACAATATTCTTGGTAAGTCCAAGAGTCATGCATAACATCTCCTTGTCCTTAAAATCATTTTTGACCATCTTATCAAATACTTTGTGCGACTCAACCAAAGAAGTGTGTCTTTACTATCCTCTCTAGAAAATTGCTTGGTTTTATCATCTCTTTGCGTGGCATCAAAGTTGACCCCACTAAAATCAAGGCCATTCTCAAGATGCCTCCACCCACTAACCTAAAATAGCTTTGTAGTTTGCAAGGTAAATTACAATCTATTTGATGTTTCATTTTGTAACTTTTCGATCATTGTCATCCTTTCCACCATCTTCTTAAAAAGGATGTCTCCTTCAAGTGGGATGATGAATTCCATAAATCCTTTGAAGCATTGAAGGCCTATCTTCTTCATCCACCCATGCTCATCCCACCTAAAGATGATCAACCTTTCTACCTTTACATTTCAGCTATTGACCATTCCTTGGGTGCCATGCTCACTCATCACGATGAGAAACATAGGGAACATGTGGTTTATTACATAAGTCATACACTTTTAGACTATGAGACTAGATACACTCATGCCAAAAAAATCTTCCTTGCCTTAGTCTTTATCACCACCAAACTTTTCCACTACCTACTTAATCATAAAACCTTCATTGTCACTAACACTGACCCTCTCCACTACATGTATGTTAAGCCTTACTAGCACCAACGTACCTCACATTGGCTCATGCTCCTTGCATACCTAGACCTCAAGTTTACTCATCAAAATTATATTAAAGGAAAAACCATTATTGATCAACTTGCAGACACACCGCTTCCTGGACATCAATCCTCTAACTTTGACTTTCTGATGAATCAATTTCCATTGTTTCTCTTGAAGACATGGATGTCATGGCCTACCAAATGACCTTATTCTTCAATGGTTCCAAATGTCAACATGGGGGTGGCATGGGTGTTATCCTCATTCCTCTTGATGGTGAACCTATGCCTTTATCATTCAAACTTGATTTCAAATGTACCAATAACATGGATGAATATGAAGCACTTGTACTAGGTCTCTAAACCACCATTTCCCTCGATATTAAAACAATTAATATCTTTGGTGATTCTCAACTTGTAGTAAATTAATTCAATGGATCATATAAATGTCATAATGAAACCCTTAAAAAGTATAAACATCATGTTTACATGCTTTTGACTACCTTTGATCATTACAATTTTCAAATCACTTCACGTTCCACTAACAAATTCGTGGATACCATGGCTTGTCTGGCCTCATAGATACCTACCTCACCTTCCAACTCAAATTTTTTGTCACAGTGCAAAGGGTGCAATCACCTTCTCACCTAAGCTATGGTGTAAACTTTTTGGGACAAATCAAAACTGACCCACGTTATATTTGGTATAAGAAATACGTCGATTACCTTTTCCTTTCCATCTTACCTCTGGATCTCACCTGTAATGGTCGAAGAGAATTTATTTAAAAGGTTTCCCGTTACATTGTCATGGGTGGTATTCTCTATAAACATGGATTTTATGGTATCCTACTTAGGTGCCTAACAAGTTTTGAAATCTTGTATACCATAAAGGAAATCCATGATGGAATTTGTGGTGGACACTTCAGCAGCCACATTGTTGCTAAACACATCCTTTGCCTTGGCTATTACTGGTCGGCCCTTAACCAGGACTGTTGTGATTATGTCAAGTGTTGTGTGAAGTCTTAGCAACACACTAAACTTCACCATACCCAAAGTGACGCCTTACATTCACACCAGGAATTTTGGCCTTTCTCTCAATGGGGTTTGGATCTTGTGGAGAGATTAACCCTCACTCCTCTCAACACCATCAATGGATCATTACTACAACCGAATATTACACTAAATGGATCGAAGCCATTCCTCTCATTTCTACTAAAGTTGAGAAAATATGTGAGTAAAAGGAATGATAACGAGATCGTATTAAGCCAAGGACATAGTTGTTAATCAAACTCCGCCATCAATAAGATGAAATAAATTTTCCAGAATAACTTTACATAAACCTTTGCAAACAAATGAGTAGTGATATCATATATTATTATGGAACTAAATGAAATACAATGATAATGGGTCTTGCTTATATAGGAAAGGAATAACAATCTAAGAACCATTCAAGGTCATAGATCAAGCCATAAATCAAGGAAAAAACTAGTCATCAAAGAACTAGTCAAGACCATAGATTAAGGAAAGAACTAGTCAAGACCATAGATGAAGGAAAGATTTAGTCAATACCATAGATCAAGGAAAAACTATACCTAACAAATAGATAATATCCCCTAATATATAAATAAATAAAAATAAATATCCACACACATAAGTGGGTGACGATAAATACAATAAAGGTAAATAAAGTACCTAGGTGAACATGAGCTAAGGTAAATACCTACTCTAACACCCCCTCAAGTGAAGTTAGGTGCTAAAATAGAAGTGGCATGTCCGGTATGAGTCCCGAAAACTAGGCTCGATGAGGTACTCATGTATAATATATCCATGAATAAATCTCAAAACAAAAGAAGGAAAGAATCCTGCTAGAAGGAAAGAGAAAGAAGAAAAAGGAATATGTTCTCATGAACACCCCCGAAGAACAAATTCTCCGAGACCCCAAGCATTCTACGTAACTCAAGGTAGCTAGGTGATGTAAAACGCTTCATAAAGATATTTGTAACCTATTTTTGAGTTGGAATATACTCCAAGAAAATAAATCCATCCTGAATGTGCTGACGAATGAATTGTATGTGTGTCTCAATATGCTTGGTCTATTGTTTATTAATAGGGTTGTAAGAAATGTGAATTGCACTCTGGTTTTCACACCAAAGTATAGTTAGAGAATCCTATAGGAATCCAAACTCACGATAATCATCAAAGCCAAAGAATATGTTGACTCACTATAATTGTTGCCCTGTACTCTTCCTCTAAAGATGAAATTGCAATATCTTGTTGCTTTTTACATGCCCAAGTAACTAGAAAAGAACCAAGACAAAAAATATATCCAGAAGTGGAATGCATGTCATCAATAGAACCTTCCCAATATGAATTTGTATACCCAACCAACTAAGTAGAACCCCTAGTGTAGTGTAGGCCAAAGTGGGAAGTGCCCTGCAAATAGCATAAAATCCTTTTAGTAACTTTCTGTCAGTGACTACTATGAGGAGAATGTGAAAACTAAGATACAAGCCCTACTGTAAATGAAATATTAGGGTGAGTATGGGTCAATTACATGAGACTCCCTACCAACTACCAATACAATGTAGGACCACAAAGTGGTGTGGTACATGTAGAAGTAAGAGTAACCACAGATGAAAAGGAGATGGACTTGGCTTGCAATCAACCATATCAAAGCGCTGAAGAAGATCATGGGTGTACATTTTCTTACTCAAATGAATCCCAGAATCTATCGAGAAATTTAAAAACAAGGAAATAATGTAATATTCCAAGATCTGTCATGTCGAATATTGGCAAGAAAATTTGTAGGGTGGACAAACTTGTGGATTTCTTGCCAATGCTCTGGGAGTCTAAGTCCCTCTACTTAACTAATGCATCTGTCACATATGTGCATGCACATGAAAAGGTGGATTTACGTGGTGGCCTCTCAACCTGGGGATCCAACAGGGGACTCCACTGACCTTGTGACAAAGCTAGCAATCTCTTGCTAAAGAATTCTTCCTCTGCAGAGAAGGAAAGGGGAGTGAGAAAAGAGGCAAGAGAACTAATGTTGCAGGTAGAAAATCAGATTCCTACACACACACTAGTTAAAAACTTCAACACATGTATTTATCGGAAGAAACAACTCTGCGAATAACAACAAGACCAAATAGAATTCAATGATCACCAAGTATCAAGAAACCCCTTAGTCAAAGAAAGCTAGAAACTCCTTCTTCTTGTATTAATTTCTCAAATCAAAGTTGTACATAATGTGGGAATGGAGGAAATTTATAAAGGGGGAAATCGAAGAAAAATGGCTATCTCCTTTGTTTTCTCTAAGTACAATGCACTCTTGAGTTTATAAGATCAATTGCCAACCCTTTGAAATGGGAATGGCTTTACAATTTATATAATAGAATATGAATCTTTATCTTCCTCGTGACCTTTCAAATACCTTAATATGACTTGAGATTGTTGCTCATATTCCACTTCAAATATTTAAGTCCCTTTTATAATAGCAAGGTGACTTAATTTACATTATGTTTCTAAAGTCACTTAAGTCATATTAAAAGTGCAAACCCCAATGCAAAATTAGAATATTGGAAAGTGAGAGAAAGTTGGGGGAAGAGGAGAGAGAAAGAGAGGGAGAAGAAGAAGAGATGTCATTCCCGATGAAGTCCGTTGATCCTTGTTGATGGAAAGCTCCAAATGCAGTGAAACTCTGAATCTTTGAACTCCTTGCACACCATAAAACTCCTCCAAATTATCTCACGAACACTCGCTAAGTTGAATGAATTAAGGTGGATCTTGAATTCCCTGTGAAAAATGACTAGGATGCTCCGAACAATGATGTCCCCTTGAATGATTATCCATGTACATCCCATTGTGCCAAAACTTCTCTTTGAGTGTAACTTACTATTTTTAGTATGTGTGAAAAAAGTAACTCTCTCGATCCTTTGCTGAGTGTTGTGACCTTGATTCCCCTTTATCCCTGCGTTCCTCACTCCTTTGGATCAAATTTCTATTTTTAGCAGGTGCTCGAGGGCACACTTACTATTTTTAGTAAGTGTCAAAAATGTTCATTCCGTGGATTCTCTTTGTAGTGCACCTCGATGTCTTCATCTTCTTAGTAGTTCTTCTATCAATGACTTTCCCAAAATAGTAGTTCTTATGTAGTAGACCTGTTATTTTTAGAAAGTTTTCCTCTGGGAGTCGGATTGACATGGAACAAAAAAATTTTGATATGGGTTTTTTCCCAATATCATCCATCTGAAATTTTGGGCCCACCCACTTAATAATCCAGGAGATTTTAAGTTATTGAATTCTAGGTTCTCATCATCGAACCTTTTCATTTCGAACCGAGACAAAATTTTCCTGACTTTTCCTAAACGTTTTTCACTCGCACTTTCAATACTATCTCAAAATTGCTCATCGCCTGACTTCCGGATAGTGATAGATTCAAACCATGCCACCAAGACGAGGAGGTAAGTCCCTATCAGTAATCATTTTTTTGCATTTTAGGTTTTTTTTTTTTTTATTTTAGGTTTTTTTGGCATTTTCATGGGTTTTGTGAATTGTTTGTTTATGTATACAATTTTATTGTTTTATCGCTTGGTCGGCAAGCTCGGGCTCGTGCAAACCGTCAAAACATTCCTCAAAACCCACCGAACATTCCTCAAAACCCTCCGAACATTCCTCAAAACCCTCCTCCAAACATAGATCCGCCCGTGGCTCCTTCTCGTCCCCACCGAGCCAACAGAATGCAAGATAATATCATTGGAAGAATCCAAGAAAATAAAATTGTCATCGAGAACCTAATTCAAACTATAAGACAAAATCATGCTACAAATCCATCCCGCATGACTTTAGCCAATACATCGCAAACATTGATTGGCGAAGTTTTAGTCTCGCAACCAACCAAATACATAGATGGAACACCTTTAAGTGATCAGAAAGGCGGTGGTATGCGGATAAACTATCTCATGCGCCATCAAAGACAAAAAAATTGGAAAAGACCTCATTTGTGCATTATTTACCGACCCTGTAACCAATGCCCCCCGCAGCATACTTGCAAACTGGTTCCCAATCCATTGGTGCCATGATGATAGAATCAAAAACAATTTTTGGGACCGATGGTGGATGGTTTTTGATTATCCACCATGCAACAACAATGAGGTTCCTCTTTATTTTTGAAGAAATTATATGTGAGTTCGTGCTCAATGAGGTCCCGAATTATTTTGACTTTTCAGACTTTTTTTGGTCGAGGAGGTGGCTCGCACAGTGCACTCCTGTGCACGCGTAGGTCACCTAGATCCCCATGCCCCAAAACCCCATCGCTTCAGCTATCCCTCCTACAAGTGAAGGAGGTTGTGGAGATTGATACATCGTGCATGCATTGAGGGAGCTCATCGACACTCTCACCCAGCATAGCACCCAGATTGCATCCGGTGATGTTGGTGGAGGTGGGCTCTAGTGCACCACACCACTGTGGATCATGTGGTGCCGTATGCACTGCAGGCGAGACATCATTTGCTGGTTCACAGGATTTTTTTCTATAGATGAGATGCTTGGGAATGTTTTTGGAACTGGAGCCACTGATATTGGTCTTTCACAGGTAAATTTTAAATAAATTTAAATAATATATATATGTACAATAGTTTAATTCACATGTTTGAGATATTAATATATATATGATCAGACGTCATGTACATACATGTAAAAAACTAATTTTTTATTTTATTTTAAATAGCAAGAGCCGGTGAAGGAAACATCCGGTGTCGACATGCTAGCTACTGCGGTTGGGCATGTTTCAAACGTAAGTTTCAAGTTGTACAAACTTACATTTTTAATAAATCATTTAATTGCACTAGATTATTATTATAATTTGTTTCACGTGTATGTTGTACATGTATTAATATTTTTCTCTTTTATACACAGGAGCCTGGCGGGTCATCATCTGCTCAGGGAACTGAAGCTACTGGCACGCCTCGCATGAGTTTTACGCAGGTTAGTTACAAATCTCTTTACACTTTGTTTCTAATTCTTGGACCTCTGTACATGAGTTTCACTTTCTTATACTCAACGTATATAAAATACATACAACAGCTACATAAAAACGCAAGCACTAACTTGCATGGACAACTGTCCTTAGTATGTCCCTCAACCTCACAATCTATGTACCATATTACACTACACATCTCATGTGTTGAGTTTACATATAAATTATCTAATTACTTCGCCATGACTGTGATTTTCTCCTCCAAGAATGGGATCACTTATGTATCAACAATTCCAACCGTATAATCATAAAAAACTACTTCTATAGCCTCGTGTGGATCCACATACATCTTATGAGATAAATCCCTCCTGAATGGGGTCAGAAATCCTCCAATAAACCACTGTGCATGCTAACTCATATGAGCATCATAAGATAGTTTGGACAATAAATTATTAAAATACATGTCATGCTCCCTCATGCATTCTGATAATCCCTGCTTGATTTTATTGAGCGTGATGATGCTTTTTTTTAAACTATGGGATGTGAAACTCATCCAAAAACATAGTTCACAAAGCACTATAGTACACTACATTCTTATGTGGGTCATACTTTCTATACTAGCTATGTACACTCCCTTGAAGAGTAGTAGAAAATTGACTTTCCTTCCTATCTAAAGTTGTAATTTGCTTAGAATACCATAGTATCTCACACTTGTACACATGCTCTGCTGCATTTTCAATACCTCTATAATTTTTGTAATTGGAGATACATGTCATAATAGACTTGAGGTGCTTACTTTAGGTGAAGAGGATTATTAAGTGATTATTATGGATGTGGACCCTATCCTCTAGATCCAGAAATAGAAATCTCATAAGTATTTTTTCTAGGTGGTTACTGACCCAATCCTCTTGATCTTCTTGATCCTCTCAGCCGCTTGATAAATTCCTTATGTCTCGTTTGTAGTACTAAACTGGATACACATGGTCTACATGTTCCCAACATCCAAAATAATGACACGTACTGCACTGTCATAGGTATATTATTTGTATGATGAACTTCTCAATCCAATGTAAAATGATATCTTCCCATATCTACTTATTTACCTAGACTATATCTTGATTCTCAATAACTACCTCTAGATATGTAACACCATGTGTAAGGGCTAGGTGGCTAGCCCGGGATCAGATGTGTGCCTTTGGTCCTCACTCTTTCACCTAATGCACTCTTATCCAAACTGAAGGCGATATCTACTATGATTTCTAAAAGTTGGGAGATCCTGATGTTGTGGCTCCTCATCTTCCATAAGAGCTTCAAAACATTTGTAAACCATCATCCTCCACAACTCTATTGACTCCTCAGCATCCCACACTTGTGTAATTTCCCATTCACGCACTTCAAATTATATACTCAAGCCATATTTCCTCTCTCTCTCTCTCTCTCTCTATATATATATATATATATATATATATATATATATATATATATCTTCTTCCTGAGATTCCACCATATTTCATCACACTTTCTCCTACCCCTACGTGTGGTGGGGGTTTAGCTAGCCATGGGTAGCCTCTCTAAATCCAGTTCTACCATCAAAATCTTTATTTCCAAAGGGATAATGTCACAAGTAAGATCCTCTAGGCTCGTGCACCAAAACTCAAACTCAGCTACCTTTGGACACAAATACATATAAATAGTGCATTATAATCTATATATTTGCAACACACTTGCCCACCAAGGATATACAACTCTAGTCTACTATTCGTCTGATCTATATGTTTGGTCTGGTGATGTTAGATTTAAAAGTCCTTCAAATTTGAATGATGCTCTAATTGTCATAGAAGATGACTATGGGTTACCTTGATTAAATACAAAAGTTTGTCAAAATCTTATGAAGATAGATGGCCTCCGTGCTAACATTTATAGATCCTATGTATTTAGCCTAAATAGAAGATAAAATTTAATAACATTTTTATTCTTTCTTGAGTAACTAAATATTGATTTGTACATGTTTTTTGTATAGCTCTTAAGTAGATTTTAATAAATTGATTTGTACATGTTTTTTGTATAGCTTATGACTGCTAGAGAGACTCCTCCACATATGCAGACTGTGGAGGCTACTGTAGATACTGCCATAGCATCTGCAAATCCACTAACTGAGGTACACAATTTTTTAAATTTGTTAAATTTTGGAGGTTCATTATTTCTTATTAAACTTAAATCTACAATATCAAATTTTGTAGGTATATATATGTGTGAAATATTTAATTTGAAAATTAATTATTTGTATGTAGCTTACCCCTCGTGAGTCTATTGTTGTCCCTGCGACGCGTCAACAACAAATCGATAGGGATCATGACATTGCGGTAAGATTGCACATGCATTTTAACTAAATTGTACAAGTTTCTAAATTTTCAAGGTATTTTAAAATTTTGGGTGTTAAAACTCGTTGTTTATGAATGTGCAGTTAGGTGCAGCATGCTTAGAGACACCTAGACCACACGGATGAAATCCAGAGTGGCATCTCCTCCACTACATCCCTGTGTCGTGGACGTGCTGCTACTTCTAAAGCAGGCGAAGAGAGGGAAGATGTTTCATGAGTAGATTTATAGTCCACTGGATGCCACATATATGTGGTCATGAGTATCTATTCACAAATCCATCATATATATATATATATATTTCATGACCGCATGTGGTCCCATATGTACATTATGACACGTGCTTAGTTCGAGATGTATACATACATTATGAACTTATACATGTACATATATATTTTAGAGACGTGCGCTGTCTCTGAGCACACTTTATTTGATTCTTATATATATATATATATATATATATATATATATATATATATATATATATATATATATATATATATCCATGTGTGTTGGTTAAATCATATTTATTTTGGTTATTTTGGTATTATTGCTAACTCGAGAAAGTGGAGAAAGATGCGAGAGTCTAGAGATGTGCTATGTATAACGTGTATTGATTTCGAGGTACCAATATGAAGAAAAGTAATGAAATGGCTGACTTATTTTTGAATTTGGGAGTGAGAAAGATGCTTTAAGCATAGTCAATAAATGTGTAAATAGGATAATAATAAGATAACTTATTACAATTGTAGAATAAGTAAAAGTGAGATCCTTTTAATATCCCTCTTATAATTTGCATCTTTTCATCTTTGCATTTTGTAATTACATGCATATTTTTGGCTCTTCTTTTTTCTCACCTTTTTGGCTTGCAAACTTGGAATAATTTTCCTTTTCATAAAATTTCATCCTCTAGAATCGTCTTACTAGGTTAAATTAGTATATCTTCATTTTATTTATAGTTTTGACTTCCTTAATAATTATATTGGCTAGCATATCGCTTTCTCTCCCTCTCTTCAATCATTTGTAGTTTTACATGTTGGATATTTTTCAGAGGTCGATTACTTTTCTCTAAGCATCTCATTATTTTTCTCTAGTTTTTTATTTTGTTTACATGTCACTTAAAAATATGAATTATTATATTGATTCCATAACTTCCACACCTTATTTATAATATCGATGCTCAATGAACCAATTATATTACTATGTTAACAAAAAAGTGGTGTTGATGTAAGGCTATAAATTTGATCTGATAAACAAATATGAGAGAAACAATTTACTTAGGATATAACACCATGCCATGCCATATAGAACACCATGCTGGATATAATGTGTATTTGTGTCAATTTTTAGGATATCTTTAATATATAAAATTCACTAAAATATTCTGATCAAAAGGGTTGTAATTTAATTGGTGCATGCAATAGTAAAAGTGTCATGTAGTGTTGAATTCATTAAGATATAAATGTTTAGTACCCAAAATTTGGTTTGGGAACTTGGAAATATAGAATTTTGTACTTATTTTGATATACACTTCATTTATGCATTGTTTTAACAACCATAGGTGCCTTCTTGATCTATCTCGCACCGTATATCCACTAGATAAAAACCAATCTCTAGCTCAACCTCTAAAATCACCGCACATGTTATCAACATCAATCTAGACCTCTAAAATACTCATACCTAATTTTTTGTCATACTCTAGACACATTAATAGGTCCTAGAAATGTATGGATATGAAGGTCTATCTACATCATATTAACCAATGCCATTGCATTTTAATGGCCAATTTTTCAAAAGTTTCATTTGGATTAGTTGAATTAGATTATACATTTAGGTTAGTTGAGAGAGAAAACTCACAAAGGTCTCCTATAAATATAAACACACACTAACCTATTAGGGGCATCTAGGAATCTTGTAAACAATACTTCACTTTACTTGTCCAGCACATCATATACACATCTGAATACAACTAACCACATCCTAGATCACACTCATAGAGCTGAATTTCAAAGTACACAAGTTTATGAATTTTAAAGTACAAAAGTTTAAAGCTCATTTTGTCAAGTTGAGGGATGAATCAAGAGATAATTTTCTATTCTATATTTTTCTATATCCCAACATATGTTTGGAGAAATATAAGTATTTTATCCCTCCATAACTTAGTGGTATACATAAAAAAACTCATAAAATTAATGGGGGTGTGAGGAGGTAGTCCAAACCAAATTACACTTTTTTCAAGTCAAAGACAAAGTATCCATGATTTTGAGACAATTAGAGGCAGTGAAAATGGTTCAATATCCAACCAAAGTTCCTTATGCACAAGATGCACCCAAACCATGATGGTATAGAGATCACATGACTACTGTGATTTTCATCGTGTCAAGGGAAAAAAACCAGATAAATGTTTAAAAATGAGAAACTTTATTGAAGACCTCATTGAGGATGGGAAGAAAATAAGATTCATGAGCCCCTGGATGTATATCATCCTACCAAGGACAAGATGACAACAAGAGATAACATAACAACCAAGTCATTGTAATTTAATTTAAATAAATAAGGAAACGCTGTATTTTGCAAACGGTGGGCCGTGGCACCGAACCGCCTATGCCGGCACGTCCGGGTGGCCAGGTGAACGCTAGAGGAGGTGGTGTTTCGGTGCGCGAAAGGGTCTGCTTCCTGGCTACTTGCTTCGGGCGTAGTCCCTTAAGAGCCCCGAGACCAAAATATCGCTCAAATTCGACGGTGACTACTCGACTGTGGCACCTAGAGAGGCCTCGGCTCCGATCCGAACCTCGGCATACTGACCTCTACAATAGCCTCTCTCATTTTTTTCCTTCTCATTTCGGTGCTCTCGCTGTCCTAATGTTTGCAAACGCGTGAAATAAAGGCAATTGAGCCAAACAGTAAGGTCACAAACGCCGTATTTTGCAAACGGTGGGCCATGGCACCGAACCGCCTATGCGCCGGCACATCTAGGTGGCTAGGTGAACGCTAGAGGAGGTGGTGTTTCGGGCGCGAAAGGGTCGTTGCTTCGGCTACTTCGCTCGGCGTAGTCCCTTAAGAGCCCCGAGACCAAAATATCGCTCAAATTCGACGGTGACTACTCGACTCCGTGGCACCTAGAGAGGCCTCGTCGATCCGGCACCTCAGCATATAGACCCTCTACAATAGCCTCTCATTTTTTTTTCCTTCTCATTTTTGGTGCTCTCGCTGTCCTAATGTTTGCAAACGCGCAAAATAGGCAATGAGCCAGCCAGAAGGTCAGCCAAACGCCGTATTTTGTAAACGGTGGGTCATGGCACCAAAACCGCCTACGCCTGCACATCGAGTGGCCATGTGAATGCTAGAGGAGGTGGTGTTTCGGTGCGCGAAAGGGTCGTTGCTGCCCGGCTACTTGCTGCTCGGGCGTAGTCCCTTAAGAGCCCCGAGACCAAAATATCGCTCAAATTCGACGGTGACTACTCTGACTCCGTGGCACCTAGAGAGGCCTCTGTCTCGATCCGAAACCTCAAAGCATACTGGACCCTCTACAATAGCCTCTCTCATTTTTTTCCTTCTTATCATTTGGGTGCTCTCGCTGTCCTAATGTTTGCAAACGCGAAATAAAGTGCTGGAGCCAGTGTAAGGTCACAAACGCCGTATTTTGCAACGGTGGGCCGTGGGCACCAAACCACCCGCCGCACGATGTCCTGGGTGGCAGTGTGAATGCTATAGAGGAGGTGGTGTTTTTGGGGCGTGAAAGGGTCGCTGCTTCCGGCTACTTCGTTCGGGCGTAGTCCCTTAAGAGCCCCGAGACCAAAATATCGCTCAAATTCGACGGTGACTACTCGGACTCCGTGGCACCTAGAGAGGCCTCGTCCGATCCGAACCTCGGCATATGGACCCTCTACAATAGCCTCTCTCATTTTTTTCCTTCTCATTTTCGGTGCTCTCGCTGTCCTAATGTTTGCAAACGCGTGAAATAGTGGTGAGTTGGAGCTACAGTAAGGTCACAAACGCCGTATTTTGCAAACGGTGGGTCAGGTGGCACCAAACCACCTACGCATATGCATGTCCGGGGTGGCCAGTGAACGCTAGAGGAGGTGGTGTTTCGGTGCGCGAAAGGGTCATTGCTTCCGGCTACTTGCTTCGGGCGTAGTCCCTTAAGAGCCCCGAGACCAAAATATCGTTCAAATTCGACGGTGACTACTCGGACTCGTGGCACCTAGAGAGGCCTCATCGATCCGCACCTCGGCATACTGGACCTCTACAATAGCCTCTCTCATTTTTTTTTCCTTCTCATTTCGGTGCTCTCGCTGTCCTAATGTTTGCAAACGCGCGTGAAATAGTGCAATGGAGCCAAGCAGTAAGGTCACAAACGCCGATTTTGCAAACGGTGGGCCGTGGCACCGAACCGCCTGGCCGGCACGTCCGGGTGGCCAGTGAACGCTAGAGGAGGTGGTGTTTCAAAGTGCGCGAAAGGGTCGCTGCTTCCGGCTACTTTGCTCGGCGTAGTCCCTTAAGAGCCCCGAGACCAAAATATCGCTCAAATTCGACGGTGACTACTCTGACTCGTGGCACCTAGAGGAGTCGTTTTCAAACAATTTACAACTTTTTCAAAATTTACAACTTTTTCAAAATTTACAACATTTTCAAAATTTACAATATTTTCAAAATTTACAAACTTGACTTTTTCAAAATTTACAAATTTTTCAAACAATGTTCAAGCTTCTCTTAGCTTCGAGAATTTAAAATTTCTACTAACGATACCAACCACGTGAAGGTGGAAGCTTTTTTTCGGCACCACTAACCTAAACATAAAATTGTTAGTCAAAGAAATTTAAGTTTCAAATCAAAACCATATACTAGATCTATATACATGACACACAAAATACACAAATTTAAAATAAAATATATTCAAACTTTTAAATCTAGATCTTTAAACTAAAATAATATATATATATATATATATATATACGCTATATAAATCAAACTTGAAATTAAATATATACTTACATGAGCATTGTAAATTCATTCCAATGAACCATCAGGATCGGATCTACTCGAATAGCAAGACAAGATTGCTTCATGATCTCGACTTCTAACCTTCCAAAGAATCTTGTTATTAGGTCTTCCTCGATATCTATACAATTGAATATTTGTCGCTAGAACTAGATGTGAATATAGGAGTATTTTCCTGTGTGTCTCAAAGTCTTCAAACACCCAAACAGAGGAGTTTTTTAATGGATACCGTCAAGCCAAGTTCCAAAGAACTACCACCGACCCGTAGGATACTCAATCTCTTCGCCATCTATAATAGAGAAGTCAACTTCTTTCTTTCCTCGATGCAACGACATAAGAAATAGTCTGTTCCTTCTTCATTGTCTTTTGTCGCAATTACTGCAAACACATGTCCTACAAAAAAATAACCAAGGTTGAAAAACTCAAATTTAAATTACATATTAAAATTTCAATGGACATAACTCAATAAAAAAATTAAATAAATAATCGGATAAATACCTTGTCGCACCAAAATTGAAATTTCACAAAGTCCTGGATGTCAGAACTTCATCTCGCAGAAACAAGTTGTAATGCTTGTGGAGGTTGATAACCAGGAAGCGGAGTTAGAGGCCTACAAATCCATCCTTCCACCCATTCTTGTGAATCACACTCAAGCAGTTGACAAATTCGATACAAGATGCACAAAAACATGTCAACTTTCTTGTCCATACGGCCCACGAAGTAGGCTCGAGCTACAAATGAGTGCATATCACTAGACCCAGTGAGTGTCATACAATCCTCGTAGTTAGCAATATGTTTTTCCTCTATCAACCAAAAAATCTGCAAACCGTGGAATTTTCTTGAGAACCTCGGGCCATGTTGTCAAGACACCATTCCACTATGCTTTCGCAGATCTTTTAATTTAGCACCATCTTTGTACTTCAACTCTTCTCTTGCAAGAGCTCTTTTCACACATGCCCCCGCACCGTCATGCTCTCCTTTTCCATGTCCAAACCTCAAGTGAAACTCCAAATATGTTGCACACCCATCTTGACATGCATTCTCGCTCATCCAATAAAACATTCGTGCATTCTTAAACCGAGACGTGTAATTATCTCGACCATATATAATGTTGTTTGAAGTGGATGTCCCTATCGACAAGTTTCCATAAAATAACCGAAACACCTCCTTGCACAAATTCAAGAGAATGAGTACGATCATCACCGATATAAAAGTGGTACTTTCTTAAATTTTTCGATCATTCTCTCAGATCGTCAGAGAATGTAGAAATGCTATATGCACAAAAATGGCAACTTGTACCGAGTTGTAATATTGCGATCAACCTCCATTTGTGGTCGCAATGTGTAATTCTCTGCAAAATCGACCACTAAAACAATAGTACCAATAGGAAATGTGTCTTTGCATAGCTTGAATTGTTCATCCAACCATCGAGCTCTATGTGTATGCCTCGCATACTCATAAACAATTTCATCCTTAAATTTTCTCATAAATTGAAAAATGGGCATTTGTTCTCAGAACTAGCTCACACCGTTTGACTCTTTTCCATCTTTCAACTGGTATGCAACTGATTTATATTTATCAAATTCAACTAAATTATGTCCTATTGTACCTTCAATTTGCTCATGGATGCAACTTTCCAATTTAGGTAATCCGCCGCATGTACTACAACTTCCATCTAAACAATCCTGACTATAAAAAAATTGTCCAACTTCTTTTTCACAAAATATAGTAGGAATGAAATCCCTAGAAGATATTGGTGGAACTTGAACACCACATTCAGATAACATAGTTTCATAATGAAAATAGAACGAATACGTAAAAATTTAGCATAATGCATCGCAAATTCAACATGTTGCCTACAACAACAAGTGGTGCGAGCATGGTTGATTTTCACATAGAATGGTTTCAACATTTCAAAAAAACGTTGACTAATTTTAATTTCCAGATTCTCTTGTTCAAACTTATGAAAAAATTGAGTTTGAGTCATATCTAAGAAATGCTTTGGATGTGGTTCACGATTAGTAGAACCAACTCTCCGCTTTATAACATCTCTTGTATTAGGTGAAACTCTAGTGTTATCATGCCAAAATTTAATAACAACTTCTCTTATAAAGATCGTAATTATTTTTGTCCTTACGCGGTGCTCTAGTAGTAAAATGCCCAAAAATCGACATTATTGAGTGATCAAGGATATTACGTCTTTCAATTGCTTTCATTAGAGTTTTTCGATTAACTTGCAACATTCGACTTGTTTGCGTAATCAAACGTTGTTTTTTTATTGATTCACTTACAACACTAGTAAAGCAAGTACACGACGCACAATATTACTATCCCTAGTGCATCTCGACACCAACAACAGGTGATATGCATCATGAAGGTTTTCAACAATTGTAGAGGTTTGACCACATATGTTAGATGTGTCAATCCTAAGGTGTTTAATGTAGGTCTCATTTTAATCAATTTCATCAAACTAACCAACAACTGACATCTTTGGGAATCATTTAAAATTTCAAAATGATTATCCCAAATTTCAGTGGCTTTTCTTCTGATTTGTCGTTCAGAAAGTTTGTCAGACATTGGTTTCAAAATGTTTTCATCAATTTCAATCAAAAATTAGGTTTCTTATGTAAAATCTTAGGAGGTGTTTTTGTCAAATTTTGCTTGTCTATAGTTTCAACATGAATTTCCTTATTCACATTTTCATTGTCTCCTTCAATTTCAACATTTGCTACATCATGAGTATTTAATTCTTCTTCAACATTGACAGTAAAAACTTCTTCATCACGAGTATTTAATTCAACTTCAACATCGAAGAGAAACATTACCTAGTTCTTCATTGCTTACAATAGTTGGGATCAAGATGAACCTCTTCTAGATTCACGAAGTTTCCGCATTCACTCAAAGATTTTCAATTTTGTTGGCCTCTAATTGTCTGGGTGTTTTTTTACTTAATGACTTCCTTTTTTGACTTCGCTTTTTGTCTCCCATGATGTTTTGCTTTCGGTGATAAAAACGTGCTCGAAAAAGATAGAATTTCACAAAGAATTGCATACGGTAAGGTCGAGAGTAAAAATCACATGGTAATTCGATATGGGATGTGTGTAAATATTGATTTATAAATAAGCGCGCTTTATAAACATGATGTATTTTTACAAAAACCACGATCGCGGATCTATTTTCCGAACCTAAGCCTCGAAAATCTTTGTTTTTCCCCAACCAAAGCTATAAGGTCATTATGAAGTGCAAAAGGTCAAAAACCTCAAATTGCTTCTTCCAAAGACTTGAACCATGCTAAAAACTGAAAACATTTCACAAAAATGGTGCCATCACGTAGGGTAGACTCTTAGCTTTGTAAAAATATTGTTTTTAAAGTGAATAGAATAAGATAAATATCATTTTATAATTTATTACTAACAATAGGTCCTTAAGACAATTTTTCTCGTGAATGTTCATGTCTACGTTTAAGATCAGAATTTTTGTTTCGCTTATCAAAATATGATAAAATTATACCATCCCAAGCGTGGACAAATTCTATACACCTTAAAAAAAAAAAAATTGATTTCGATATTTTTGATATAGTTATATGGGCAAACGGAAAGCGCTCCATTTTCTAAATATTTTCAGACCACTTTCACGGAAAAATCATAAAAAAATATTGCTAAAAAAATACAAAATAAAATCCATCCCAAGATAGACAACTACATCTAACTTATAAGTTTTTTTTCACCAAAGGTATTTTAGAAACTAGAAAAAAAATAACAAGATTTGGTCATCCAAAATGCGTATGGCAAACGGACTACAATCTTATAAGTTTTTTCACTTGGAAAAATTTCAAAAAATAAGTCATATAATTTTAAGTGTTTAATATAGCTAAACTTGTCCGTTTTTTACAAAAATTAGTATTTTAGAAACTAGATTCATGGGTGTCAAAATGCTATGGGGGATTCATATTTATATAAATTTTTCTAAGCTCATATGAGGGCCCCAGAGGTCACATGGGGGCTAGGTGAATTTTCCAATGGCTTATGTACCTAACCTCAAGGATTTCATGGACATGAAATCTCGCCATGCTCCTGGTGCCGACACGTGTCCTCTCGAAAAAAATGACTAAGTCTTGAATTGCATTTGAGAGGGTAACTTAGAACGAAGATAACTTGAGCTCCCAGTGGAATTTATTGGTGAAATGTTATATGATACTAACTAGAAATTGAATTTTTAATCCAATTATGGGGGTCTCATGTCTTTATTCTACCATATGATCCCTAAAAATCGAATTTTTGATCTAGTACTCCACTTGTGCCTAAGAAAAACTTCTGTCAATCAAATGTGCTAAGGTGTTTTGAAAAATATTATTTTACCATCATCTAGGTATTAGAATCCTATTTCTAATGATGTTTTTTTACTTCTAAATCCATCCAGAGCTCCCAAAATATTCTTTTGAAGCTCAACAGTTGTTTTAGGCCTGTGTACCGCCTAGGCTTGTGAACCTTGTTTTTTACTCAGACTACTCCAAGTCTTACAGAACTTCCCCAGACCTTCCAAAATCATTTCCATGATGTTCCAAGGTATTTAATTCACCTCCATGTTTATTTTTCTCTTCTGTTCCACTCCAGGGGGTTGAATCCAGTCCTAGGAAGGCCAGCGATAGCCCTTCCCAATACTGCCAGAAGATAGCATCTTTTTAGAACTCCCTAAAATCACCTAGGTGGAATGAGTGCACTTTACTAAATCACCTAGGGGACAAATTTGACATCAAATAGGGGGTGATCAGACTGATGGATTTGACTTGGGGTGCCTAGGAATGAAATTTTTTCCATAGGGGTATATTTTTTGTGCTTAGAAACTTCCAATTTCCCTGTTGCACATTTTCACGACAACAATTGGCTCTAGCTTGGGGAAATGACATGGACTGAGCATAGTGAAGACATGACATGGGAATCTAGAATCTCAATTTTATACCATATAGTTCGTTGACCAGTGCCTTATCCATTGGGCCCTACAGAGTCATGTACAACTTCTAGAAAGGAAGATTAGAAGGAAACACACAGACACACACACACACAAAACGAAGGAAAGGAAACACATGCAAAAAAAAAAATGGAAACACACCTATCAATCATCTATGATACAAGGTGGGGACAACCCACTTTCACTGAAGTACTTTTTATTTCTCAAAAGTTACCCCTGAAGAGGTAACACCGAATGATGATGTTCTACGAAGTTGTTGACGGTTTTAGAAAGTAGCCTCCCCTCCTCAACTGCTTATGAAATCTAGGTGATTTCACAATTTTCTATGTACTTGGTAGGAGTGAGTCCATGTGAGCTTCTTGATGCTCAAGTCCTTGCTTGGAAATTCCATTGCCTTCATGTTCTTTGAAATCAGTCTCATAGCGCCAGTTGCCTTCCATGTTTATCCATATAGCTTGATTCTCCATCGAGCGTCTCATCACTGCCCCAATGCTGATTTTTGTTCCAATTCCTTGAACCTTCTGAGTTACTTTCTTTCCCTAGGTCTATGCTCATTGACATCTCTTCCATGAGAAACCTTAGACTTATCTGCATTTCCTTTACTCCACTGCGAGGTGCTTGAGTACTGACGGAGGGATTGGGCGTGGCCTCATACTTTTCTTGTATGCCCATGGCATGAGTGAAGAGATCAAGAATCATCTCAGGGTCTTCCACAACTTCTACTGTGTCCAATAGTTCTTACATAGAGATCTCATCATCTTGGGAATCGTTGAACTCTAATGATCCTTCATCAAAAAGAGATTCATCTTCAAATGGGAATGAAAATATCTCCATTTCGTTATTGCATCCATCAATCATTAGCTCTAGAGTGGCATCATATTTTTCATATTGCTTTATCTCGATGTGGCCAACCTTCACACCAGTTAAGGCTTCCAAACCAGCTTCACGCTTGTCTTGTAGATTTGTGGCTTGTATCAGGATCTTGAGACTGAGCTCAGGATCTTCAGTTTCTTCTGCAACTTCAAGCATTTCTTGTATAGACATTTCTTTCAAAACTTTCACGGGCTCATCACAAGCTGAGTTTTTCTCTCCATAGATGGCTTGACTGAGATCATCTTCATCCCCAAATGGGAATGAGAATAAATCCTCATCTTGGAAAATCATATAAGCTGATTTATCTTCTTGAAAATCATCGAGAACCATCTCCTCTTCCTCGTGGTCTACATCATCTGGTGATTCGGGGCTGCCCTCTTGTAACTCGAATCTCCTCAGTGCTTCTTCAAAGTCCAAATCTCTTCGGGAAGGCATGTCTGGACCTATCAAGATGGGAATATCTTCTTCCTCCTCATTTGTCACCAAGTGATTCATCCACTTGGTATTTTGGTACAAAATGTTAGCTTCTAGGCTTCGGACTTTTACATAGTGTACCTCATCTTCTTCTCTAGAAGAAATTTCTCCATGTCTCCCTTCACTGGTATGGTTGCGGATGACCAATTCATCTGAATTTTACCTCCCAAGTCTCAATAGAAACTTCTACTCAGCAACATTCTAAATGAGGCTGGGACATTGGCTACCAAAATCATCATTGAAATCTTCTTGTCTAGAAATTTGGTGAGAGACACCTATGCATCTTTGACCTTCCCTATAAGTGGGACCTTTTTCAACTCCAAAGAGTAACAAGAGCCACCAGGTGGAGCCATGGTGAGTTTGAGAGCTTTAGCGACCTTCAAAGGCATCACGTTATCTAAGGCACCAAAATCTATTATGCAATTACTCAGTACATATTCTCCAACAAGCAAGGAGACATAAAAAGGTTCAACTTTATCAGTCTTTGATGTGCTTAGAGAAAGCATGTTTTGTGAGGGAGGTGTAGGTGAGTTTGGTAGCATGCCTTTGGAACTAGAAGTTACAGCATTGGGTGTTAGACTACCACTCCTGATATATCAGATGAACCTCTCGAATTGTTCAGGATGAGTCCACAAATATTCAGTTTTGGTAATCTGCACTTTGGCTTTGTTTGCATATTCTATGAAGTCAAAGGGAGTAGATGTGGACAAGGGGGGTGAAGGGACTACTTTTGGATTTAGGATAGGTTTGGAAGCAGGAGTAGATTTTTGGGAAATGGAGGGTATTTTGAAAGGTACACTAGGAGCTGATTTAGATTCATACTTGGAAGAGACATCAGAAGACTTACTTGGGATTGTGAGAGCTTTCTTACTTGCTACGAGATCAGGCTCCAAAAATGCAGACTTCATGGAAGATGGAAGTGTAGATCCTTGACTGATTATTTTGTTTTACAGAGTCACCATAGGAGGATCATCAACCTTCTTTTCTTTTTATAGCAATGGAGGGAGATGCTCTTTTCTTAGACTGAGAATGAGTGAATACCACGCATGAGAAACTGGGTGCATCTTCTTCATAACCTCCAGAATACTCACAAAATCTGATTTGTGTATCGTTCTCAAACTCATCACTTTCTTGGAAATTGCCACCTTCACTTTCTTGTTCAAACTCTCCTTCACTTTCTTGAAATCTACAATTTACGCTCATGGGTGGGGCCTCTAAGGTGAGCCTTTGGGGTGCTCTTGCAATCTGATTTTTGTTGCTTCTTTGAGAAGATACTCGTTCAAATAATTCCCTCTTCAAAGAGGCCATCTCATTCACCAAATTTTGTAGTGATGGATTGGTTCTCTCATCTCCAAGATGTTGGGCCTTTCCCTTTGATGGATTCTTGATCTTTCTAGAGAGGATGAGATCATCATCAAGTTCAATGGCCATCCTTTGTGCTTCTACAATGTTCCTTGGTTGGGATCTTTGCAGCAAAAATCCTACTTTTGATGATTGGGAGTTGATGAAGAATCTCTTGACATTGTTTTGAGATGGCAAATCCTCTTCAGGTATCCTACAAAGAAACCATTCAAAACGAGCCACGAAGTCTCTCATGGTTTCACTTTCTCCTTTCCTCATTTGAGCCAACTGCACCAAGAGGTCTTGACAGTCTTTAGTTGATTTAAATATTTCCTCGAAGGCATCCTTGATGTCATCCAACCAGTGATGGATCGGGTAGGCAGGAGGTAGAACCATTCAACTAATTTTTCTTGGAGAGACTCCACAAATAATATTACAGCAACATCTTCATGTTGGACACCAAGAATTCCACATGATGTCATGAAAGCAACAATGTGTTCTTTTGGATGTTGCATGCATTGTCACCTTTGAACTTTGGAAAGTTCTTGCAGAACCCGTTGGTAGATCGTGAAGAGGGGGTTCAAGAGAAAGTGGGCATGTATTCCTTCCCCATGGAACAATGGGTTGAGGTATTTCTTCTTCATCCACCATTGTTTCTTCTGATTCTACTTCAGCTCTTGCCTCTGCAAATTCTTCTTCAAATTCTTCTTCTTCCATGAACTTGATGTTCAATGGTTGTTGAAAAATTGCAGAATTTGAAGGATTTTGGATAGGATTATCAAGTGAACTTCTTGAAGATCCAGATGAAGAGGAGGCTTGAGAGAAGAAATATGGATTATCTCTAATTCGTTCTTGTAGATTTTAAAAGCCTCGAAATTGGAATCAACAACACCTCTTGACCTGCTCAACCTGGTGTATCTTCCTTCAGCCAGCTTTTGGAAACTTTTGTAGTCAGAAAATGAAAGGACACTGTGGAATGAGAAAATTCACTTGCAAAAATCAGTAGTGTATCTTTCAGCAATGGAACTTCATGAACTCTCTTTTCTGATTTTTTTTTTATATGATTTTCAAACCATGGTCGTATATATTGGGTGCAGATATTTGCTAAATCTACCCCACGGTGGGTTCTAAAAACTGTTGGCGAGAAAAATTTTCAGGTGGACAAACTTGTGGATTTACTACCAACATTCTGGGAGTCTAAGTCCCTCTACTTAACTGGTGTAGCTGTCGTATGTGCATGTGCATGAAAAGGTGTATTTCTATGGTGGTCTTTCAACCAGGGATCCAACAGGGGCACTCCACTGACCCTGTGGAAAAGCTAGCAATCTCTTGCTAGGGAAGTCTTCATGCTGTCAGAGTGGGAAAGGGAGTGAGAAAAGAGGCAAGAGAACTAATGTTGCAGGTAGAAAATTAGATTCCTACACACACACTAGTTAGAAACTTCAACACATGCATTTATCGGAAGAAACAACTCTGTGAATAGCAACAAGACCAAATAGAATTCACCGATCACCAAGTATCAAGAAACCCCTTAGTCAAAGAAAGCTAGAAACTCCTTCTTGTATTGATTTCTCAAATCAAAGTTGTACATAATGTGGGAATGGAGGAAATTTAGAAAAGGGGGAAATGGAAGAAAAATGGCTATCTCCTTTGCTTTCTCTAGGTACAATGCACTCTTGAGTTTACAAGATCAATTGCCAACCCTTTGAAATGGGAATGACTTTACAATTTAGAGAATAGAATATGACTCTTCATCTTCCTCATGACCTTTCGAATACCTTAATATGACTTGAGACATTCATATTCCACTTCAAATATTTAAGTCCTTTTTTATAATAAAGCAAGGTGACTTAATTTACATTATGTTTCTAAAGTCTCTTAAGTCATATTAAAAGTGCAAACCCCAACGTGAAATTAGAATATTGGAAAGTGAGAGAAAATCGGGAAGAGGAGAGAGAAAGAGAGTGGGTAGAAGAAGAGGAGATGTCATTCCGATGAAGTCCGTTGATACCAAAGAACATGTTCACATGTTTAAATGTTAGAGTAGGTATTTACCTTAGCTCATGTTCACCTAGGTACATTATTTACCTTTATTGTATTTATCCTCACCCACTTATGTGTGTAGATATTTATTTTTATTTATTTAGATATTAGGAGATATTATCTAGTTGTTAGGTATAGTTCTTTCCTTGATCTATGGTATTGACTAGTTCTTTCCTAGATCTATGGTATTGACTAGATCCTTGATGTCTAGTTCTCTCATAAATCTATGGACTTAACTAGTTCTTTCCATGATTTATGGCTTGATCTACGACCTTGACTAGTTCTTAGATTGTTATTCCTTGCCTATATAAGCAAGGCCCATTCTCATTGTATTTCATTGAGTTCCATAATAATATATGATATTGCTGCTCATTTGTTTGCAAAGGTTTTGTGTAAAGTTATTCTATGAATTGCTTTAATCTTATTGATCGTGGTGTTTGATTAGCATCTGTGTTCTTGGCTTGGTACGATCTGGTTATCGTTCCTTTTAGAAATTATAATATTGGAAAGTGAGAGAAATTTTGAGGGAAGAGGAGAGAGAAAGAGGGAGTAGAAGAAGAGGAGATGTAGTTCCCTGTTGAAGTCCGTTGATCCTCGTTGATGGAAAGCTCCAAATGTAATGAAACTTTGAATCTTTGAACTCCTTGCACACTGTGAAACTCCTCCAAATTATCTCATGAACGCTCGCTAAGTTGAATGAACTAAGGTGGATCTTAAATGCCCTGTGAAAATGACTAGGATGCTCCCAAACAATGATGTCCCCCTAAATTATTATCCTTATACATCCCATTGTGCCAAAACTTCTCTTTGAGTGTAACTTACTATTTTTAGTAAGTGTGAAAATTAACTCTCTCGATCCTTTGTTGAGTGTTATGACCTTGATTCCCTTTCTCCTTGTGTTCCTCACTCCTTTGGATCAAATTTATATTTTTAGTAGGTGCTTGAGGGCACACTTACTATTTTTAGTAAGTGCCAAAAATGTTTGTTCTGGTGGATTCTCAGCTGTAGTGCACCTCTAATGTCTTTGTCTTCTTCGCAGGTTCTTCTATCGATGACTTTCCCAAAATAGCAGTTCCTATGTAGTAGGCTTGCTATTTTTAGAAATTTTCCTCCGGTAGTCGGATTGACGTGGAATAAAGTTTTTATGGTTTTTTCCCAATATCATCCCTCTAAAATTTTGGGCCCGCCCGCTTAATAATCCAGGAGATTTTAAAGTTTTAATTTTTCAGGACTGTAGTGCTTCTAGGTACGGCAGCCATTAATGGACCTCAAAATTGCAGGTCTGGTTTTCTCTTCCATTTGCAAACAAAATTGTATTTTTGATGTGGGTTTTTTCTTTCGTGCTTCACGTGTAATCTTACTTGATCCGCAAGAACCGGTTTGGGAAATCCCACTTCTTTCTTCGTTGAGCCGAAAAAAGATTTCTTCATTGTGGATGCTCTGTCACACATGGGGGGACTTTGAAGGTTTATTCTTGATGGCCTTGGGTAGAGGAATGAGAAGAAAAATATATCTTGTTGTTTCATGCATCTGTTTGGGAGATTTCTTCAACTTCTCATTTCATGGCTATAGAGTTTTCTCTGTTTTCTCCTTCTTTGCTCCATGCTTCTCCTTCTGTGTTTGATGAGGATTCCTTCGAGACAAGCACATCACTGTGGGGAATTTGTTTCAGTTCTTTGGTTGATCAGGTCTGATCATTTGCTATGGTAGAGTGATGGAAGCATGTTGCAGAGGAAGTATGGAGGAATGAAGTGCACATATAACTGTTAGAAGTTAGAAGCGGAAAAAGCGGCACTTGGAAAAATTTAAAAAGATATGCACAGGTAGGGCTTGGGTGAATTTTTCCATGCTTTATTTCCTTGACCTCAAGGATGTGAGGGACATCAATTTCCACAATGAGCAAGACGGCGACACGTGGCACTAGATCCAACGACAGGGAATGAAGGAGGAAAAAGTTGATTTAAAGCACTGGGAGCTGAAAGGAGGTCACATGGGTGTCCAAATGACTCCTATGGGGGATGGGTGAATTTTTCAAGGTCTCCTCATGTGCATAAGGGACATAAAATTCCATGGTGGTCAATAGCATGACACATGGCACCCAATCCGACGGTAGGGAATGCACGCTCCAAATAAGCACTGGGGAACTACGGTCACGTGAGTGTCCAGAAGAATCCCTATGGGGGATGGGTACATTTTTAAAGGTCTTATTTCCCCACCTCAGGTTCATAAGGGACATAAATTTCCATGGTGGTCCTGGAGCTGACACGTGGTGCCCGATCCAACGGCAGGGGATGAATGCTCCAAGAATGTACCTGGGGAATCTGAACTGTCAAGTTTGAAGGTCATATGAGGGCCCCAGAGGTCATATGGGGACGGGAAAATTTTCCAAGGGCTGATGTACCTGAACTCAAGGACTTTGGGGATGTGAAATCCCGCCAAGCTCCTAGTGTTGACACGTGTCCTCTCGAAAAAATGACTAAGTCTTGAACTGCGTTTGAGAGGGTAACTTAGAACGAAGATAACTTGAGCTCCCAGTGGAATTTATTGGTGAAATTTTATATTATCCTAACTGTAAATGTCATTTTGAATCTAATTATGGGGTTTTCATGTCTTTATTTAGCCATATTATCCCTAAAAAATCAGATTTTTGATCTGGTACTCCACTTGTGCCTAAGAAAAACTTCTTGTCAATCATATGCGCCAAGGTGTTGTGAAAAATATTATTTTACCATCATGTAGGTATTAGAATCCTCTTTTTATGATGTTTTTTTTACTTATAAATCCATCTGGAGCTCTCAAAATCTTCTTCTAAAGCTCAGCAGTTGTTTTAGGCTTGTGTACCGCCTAGGCTTGTGAACCTTATTTTTACTCAGACTGCTCCAAGTCTTACAGAAATTCCCCAGACCTTCCAAAATAATTTCCATGATGTTCCAAGGTATTTAATTCACCTCCATGTTTATTTTTATCTTTTGTTCCACTCTAGGGGGTTGAATCCAGTCCTAGGAAGGCCAGCGATAGCCCTTCCCAATACTGCCAAAAGATAGCATCTTTTTAGAACTCCCTAAAATCACCTAGGTGGAATGAGTGCACTTTACTAAATTACCTAGGGGACAAATTTGACATCAAATAGGGGTGATCAGATTGATGGATTTGACCTGGGGTGCTTAGGAATGACAAAATTTCCATAGGGGTATACTTGTCATGTTTGGAAACTTCCAATTTCCTTGTTACACATTTTCACGACAACATCGAACTATGTAGAAAGATCCCTCCGAATAATCTAAATGTGTGAAGAAGAAATACCAGTAAGTAAAAGATAATCAACATATAAGACAAGTATCACAATATCCTAACCAACATGTTGTATATATATTGTATGATCGGAGTGGCAACAAACAAACCACTAGATAGAAGAAAATAATCCATCTTCTCATACCAAGCACACTCGGGGGCCTATTTTAGACCATAGAGAGACCTTCAGATTCTACAAACAAGAGAAGAATCTGAACAAATCCAACAAGCTTCTCCATTTATAATTCCTCTTGTAAATATCCATGTGTTGAGGGACTCTTCACATCCATCCAGTATACTGAAGCCACCCCTGTGATGCAAACAATAACAAATATAAGGCGTACAAAATCCATCTTGGAAATGGGTGAAAATTTCTCAAAGTAATCAATACCTTCAACTTTTGAAAAAACCTTTTCAACAAGACGATCCTTATACTTGTCAATGGACCCATCGAGTTACATATTTGGTTCGATATACCCACTTACACCTAACCACATTTCTTCCTTTAGGAAGAGATACCAAATCCCAAGTATGATGCTTCATCAAAAAGAATACTCATCTTTCATCATATCATCCCACTCTTGTATCCCATTAGTCTTTGAAAAGACTCTGTGTATCCTCATAAACTACCTAACACAAAATTCTAGAACCTATAGAATGTGCATGATGATGCCTAGTGGGTGGAAGATTTTGTATGAAAGGTGTTGCCTTAGAAATTGTAGTACAAGATGACTTAGGCATAGTGACAACATCAGTGGGAATAGGATCCTCAATGGCATCTATAACCTCCTCATCAACCTCCTCAAAGAAAGGATCCTCAAGATGAGATAAAGAAGAAGAAGTAGGCATGGAAGAAGATGAAGAATCATGAGGTGTGAAGTGCTCATCAAATTAAACATGTGTTCAAAAAATAACCTCATGAGTATCAGGATCTAAAATTTGATAAGCTCTCATGTCCTCACAATACCCTATAAAGATCAAGGGTTTTCTCTTCCTATCCAAAGTTTTCCTTTTTTGTCTTTGGAAAAAGGCCCAAGCATGGCTCCCAAAGACTCAAAAAAATGAGACATTTGGCTTACTATTGGACCAAGCTTCCTCTAGAATAAAATGCTCAAGTGCTCTATGGTGTATGATTTTGAATGTAGATAGCAAAATTAACACAATTTTTGCCTAGTAGATAGGAGGTAAATCTCTAGAATGCATCATACAATTAGCCATTTCCTTCAAAGTTCTATTCTTTCATCTTCTAAGCCATTTTTGTGTAGAAAAGAGTGTGAGGAACAAAATGTTGATGATAATGCCTAGGTTGCCAAAAAGTTAGAAAATTAATTGTTGTAGTACTCCCCATTATCATTACGAAGGTTCTTTATGCAACTAGAAGATTGTTTCTCAACCAAATCCTTGAAAATTTTAAAGTGTGAAAAAACATAACTTTTGGACTTGATAAAATAAACCCAAGTAATCCTCCATAAATTATCAATAAAGGTAAGTGCATACTTATATCCATTGAAAGAAGGGGTAGGAAAAACCATCAAGTCACTATGCACAAGCTCAAGTGGTGAAGAAACTCTCTTAAAAAATTCTTAGGAAAAGGATCTTGGTGTTGTTTCCTAATGCACAACCTATGACAAACTACCTCAAGACAAGAAACTCTAGGAATACCATCAACCATACCATGATTTCTCAACTCCTTCAAATATCTATAATTGAGATGTCTAAATATTTCATGCCAAATCTTACTCTTAATTTGCATGAGAAACCAATCATGTCCCTATAAAGGAAGTGTCATTAAAACCCTCAAAGTGATATAGTCTAGAACTATGATCAACAATACCTTGAGAAAAAGAGAATGATGCTCCAAAAAGTTTGTACTTATACCCCATATTGTGTAAAATTCATTATTTTTCCTTGACCAAAATGAAAAATTTGATATACAGAAACAAAATTTGTGGTGATGTTAGGAATATATAGTGCATATTTGATACTAACACCATCAAGTGTATATCACCTTTTCCTCAACAAAAAGAAAGGAGAATCCCCAACCTCAATTTGGAAGTATAACTCAAACCTAGAGAAATAAAAGACTCCTTGGAAGAAGTCATGTGATGAGAAGCACCAAAATCAATAACCCAACTGTCTGCAAGTGGTGACTGAGATCTCCTAACAACATTAAGTGTTTTTCCATGTTGATTAGAAGGGAGTAGAGATAGAATATTTTGTGTTTCCTGATTGCATCCTCTAAGGCTTGCATTTACTTATAACACCTATGTTCTTCATGACCAATACCCCCACAAAAAGAGCATGAAAGGTTAGACTTATTCTTGGATTTATAAGACTCCTTAGGTTTAGAGTTGTTTTCTTTGGGTTTAGGAGCACTTTGAGATGGAGAAGGGGTGGATTTGGTTTTAATTTTTTATTTTTCCTTTCCCTTAGGATTAGATGCAACTAATGCCTTTTGAGAGGTGGAAGACTCAAGGTGAGACAATTTGGATTCTTTCTTAGTAATTATTTCACAAAATGTTTCTAAGTCAAACATTTTGATTGTGTCACCTAAGACATCCATGCTAGAGAAAAAGGTAGAAGAAATTTTTTGGAATGGTCCTCTCAACTTGGATAAAATAAAGTAAACACACTCTTCATCTTTCTTATCTCTTCCACTCCCCTTCAATTGTGTCAAAAATTGCTTGAACTTGGTAAGATAGTCTATAATTGTTGGAAAATATTCAGGATTAAGAGAGGTGATCTCAATTTCAAGTTGCATGGCTCTCATATGATCCACCTTACTAAATAAATATTCTAATTTCTCCCATATTTTGAAAGGAGAGTCACATTTTTCCAAATGAAACAAAATAATGTCACTTACATAAGTTCCTATCAAACCCATACACTCATCAAATTTTCCTAGTACTAAAATTTCTCATATTCACTAGTGAACGTTGGTTGTTTCAAGAACGTTAAAGCCCATAATCCTTTCCTCTTAATTATTGTTTCCATTCTTGGTTTCCATGTGTGGTAATTATGTGTTGTTAATGGCTCAACATGATCTAATGCAAAAGTAGACGCCATTCTAAAAAAACACCAAAATAAATGCAAGAACCAAACAATGCAACAAGACCCCCAAACAATGTAACAAGAGCCCCAGATTTTGGCACTTTATAATGAGTGCATGTTATAATATGGAACTTTATAATTATAATGTGATTCTCAAAATAAATATTTCCAATGGAAAGAGCACAAAATAATCACTTTTCAAAAAATGGCACTCAAAACCGAGTTGCCGATCAAAATATACAAGCTTTACAAGTTTATGCTCTGCTTATTTATTTTAGTTGCCACTAAAACAAAATAAAATGCTCATCTTCACCATAGAAATAAAATGAAAGGGGGCTGGAGTTAAGCACACCTACGGTAGGAATCAAAGCTTTAAGCCTCATACAACTATACCATATGACTAAGGGCTAAGGATTTTTAAAATGACAATGACCTGCATTGCCAAAAATAGTAGTATGTGGATTTTCTCGAGAATAAAACCCATGCAAGCAAACCCATGGACCCCTATGCCAAAAAGGAAAGAAATGTCTTGCCAGAAATAGTCTTTTCATGTCGCCTCTCAAAATGTTGCAAATAATGTAAAAAAATAAAAGTGTAGATCTCAAAAACCCAACAAAACCCATAAATTGATTTTCTGGGTTTTCTTCCTCACTAACACGAATCTTGAGGTAAACCAACACATTTCTTCGCAACAAAAAAAATCAAAAATATGACTACCTCTAGAAATGGTTGATTTTAGGATCAATCTTAGGGTTTTACACCTTTTAGATCAATGGAAGGCTTTGTTTTGCATAAAAATGCACAAAAAAATAAATATGGACAAATCTTAAATATATGAATATACAAATAATATGTTTACAAAACAAAACTTATAAGACGGATGTCAATAGCCATCCTACTGCTCACGATACCATAAAAGGAATGATAACCAGATCATTCCTAGCTAAGAACACATATGCTAATAAAACACCACAATTAATAAGATGAAATTAATTCACCAAAATAACTTTACATAAATCATTGCAAACAAAATGAGCAGCAATATCATATATTATTATGGAACTCAATCAAATACAATGATAATGGGCCTTGTTTATATAGGCAAGGAATAACAATATAAGAACCATTCAAGGTCATAGATCAAGCCATAAATCAAGGAAATAACTAGTCATCAAAGAACTAGTCAAGACCATAGATTTAGGAAAGAACTAGACATTAAGGATCTATTAATACATAGATGAAGGAAAGAACTAGTCAATACCATAGATCAAGGAAAGAACTATACCTAACAACTAGATGATATCCCCCTAATATCTAAATAAATAAAAATAAATATCCACACACATAAGTGGGTGAGGATAAATATAATAAAGGTAAATAAAGTACCTAGGTGAACATGAGTTAAGGTAAATACCTACTATAATATCTTTTCATCATGTACATCACATCATTTTCCACTACTTTGGTACATCCCCACCACTTTATCACAGAAAACGTAATATATTCAAGAATAAAACCCTATGAAAATTTTATGACATCTTCAGATTAAAATTAATTTTTCTTCACCATATTACCCATAGGGCATTAATCTAAGATGAATCTTCCAACAAAACCCTTAACAAGATTCTCATGAAATTTGTATATGATATTAGCAAGGTTTGGCACATGCACATTCCTTTCTCCTTATGGGCGTAAAAACCGTAATACTTATTCACACATCTACCTCAACCACACCTTTTTCTTTAGTATATGGCACCAAATTTGTTCAACACCTAAAATAATTTGAATTCCCTCTCTTCTTAGGACATATCATCAAATACTTTCTCAATTAGGTGGGATGAATTTTGAGAAAGAGAATTTCGCACAAAAATTGGAATGCAACGTCATTTAATTTCTATATTCTAAAACACTTTGTAAATATACCAAAATGTTGTTAAACAATCCTATGACATGTGGTGTCCATGAGATAACTTTTAAGGGCAATGATCTTGTCCTAAAGGAAAATCAACACATAACACAAAAATTAAAGAAAATGGGGCAATTTGTATCCTTAGTTGGACCCTATATCATCACCCATGCCTATGGATTAGGCACTTATCATTTAGATTCAAGTAAGAAAAATATTGAACCTAATACCTTAATTTTTACATTTTTGACCATTATATTTTTGAATAAATTACTAAATCACTTTATGTCACTTATACTCGAAAATCTCGATCAAAACGTGATGTTGTAATTTTTATCACTTTTATAGTTTCTAAAGATCGTGATTTTTTTAAACCAATTTTAAGTATTCTTGAATCACAATTGATTAAATTCTGATTATTTTCATCCATAGAAGTCCAGAAAACTTGTGTAGCAAATAAATAATCGAAAAAACTGAAAAGACTCAGATAACAAAAGAGATTGTTTACGGGGTTCGGAATTCCTACGTCCCCGGGTTCAGATTGAACCGATCCATTAATAATATTGAAATGCAAGTACAATAACTCTTACAAACAATCAATAATGAATCAAAACCTGCAAATGAGCTAATCAATGTCCCAAGAACTCGAAAAATAGCTAAATCGTCCCCAAGAACGATCCGTGGCTCCTAAGTGTTTTCCAATGTGATCTCCCGCTTTGTGACTTTGTTAGAAAAACACCTACTAAAATGGAGATTTAAAAAAATTCCAAAAAAAAATCATATGTCTGAGATCAGATCTGAATTCTGAAATTTTCATGTTTACACCAAGTCACAATTCGGACTAGAAGTGCATTGAAATTCGTGTTTTCCAACTAGCATTGTCTTGAAGATCCTGTTAAAATATGCATTCAAAGCTTCAAAAATAGGATAAAATTCATCAAAAAGATCAAACCTTACATCTTTGGAATCTTCTCAGGAATTCTCTACATTTCATCTTTTTACTCCAAAAGCCCAATCTGGAGTGCACGGCCTTCAAAAATGGCATTTCTGCAATCTGGTCCATAAGCCTTTAAAAAACATGTACCTTCTCCCATTCAAATAGAATATAGCTCCTTTTATATTGTTTGTGCGCCTCCTAGTATGATGGCTGGGCGCTTATCCTTTTACTACCTCCACCCGAGTTCCATTCCCCTCCATGTCATTTGGCTTATCTTTTGGGAATAAAATCCCACATTGGGCACATGTAAACTCATCTAATAGTTTAAAATTAGGAAAAGTGCTGCATTTCAAGTGGCAAGAAAGCCACCTAAGCTATGTGATAATGCTTTGACTTTGGGGAGCATTTGGTGGCGCATGGCAGGTTTTTTTAGGTGCCTAATCCCTCATTTGGTGGATAGTTTAAAATAAGGTGTGGGAAATTTAATATATGCAATGGAAAGTTTTAATATAGGCGTGGAAATGAAAAGTGGTCTTATCAAGATCATATAATTTGACCCAATTAATATAATGACATTCCAAATGAAATGTGGCAATAAAATACCACTTTTCGACCCTCGATAGGCAAATCGAGTGAATTCGACGAGTGGTGGCAAGCCACGTGGTGGCTTGTGGACCCACCACGTCGGCGATAATACCTTAGTCCACACGGCGGCCGGGCTCCCCTCCGTAATAAAAGTTGAGCCTCTTGTTCCCGAGCACCTTTATTTTTTTACGCTCGTCGAAGACCGGTGGTCGAAAACCAACAAACAACTCCCTTTTGCCTTTTCGCCACGTGTCGCAGCGCGATTGGTCCATTATTGACCAGTTGACTAGAGTTGACTTTCCGTTGACCGAACTTTGACCGGACATATCTAGAGCTCCCGATGTCCATTTTTCACGTTCTTACAGTCGTTGGAAATATCTCAAGATGATATTCTACACTGACACCATTTAGGGATGTTTAGGGAATGTTTTCAAAAATGATCCCCTGATCACACCTCCCCACTGAGAAAGGCTTTTTGTCCACAAAAAGTTGTGTATCAACCCACAAAAACATGCTATCTCTTCCTGCATTGCACAAACACATACAAGAACCCAAAATAACATTATAGGTTAAATAAATGCAAATAGTTGATTAGCTAGTCACATAACCGATCAGATAATAACACCCAATTAAGCTAGTGTTCAACTGAAACGCTGCAACCCTGTCAACTCTACGCACAACTGTGAACTGTCATACCCCACTGTAATGCCATCACAAATAACTGACCAGATAATAACACCCATTCTATTACGGAAAGCTAGTGTTCAACTGTCACTTTGTGATACGGCCGATTACCAAAAATTACAATTCCATAACACGGATCAGTATACAAGACATCTAAACTGCCCACAATTAGGCTAGTGCCCACTGCCCATCTGAAACTGTAACAACTGCAAGTATTCACTATCAGAATATAATAGACTATCAACGCCCAAAAATAGCTATAGTCAATAACTGAATCAACATGAATATGCCAAAACATTGTATCGCCATCACAAATAATAAGTCGAGATAATAACACCCATCTATAATGAAGCTAGTGTTCAACTCGACACTTTGTGATTATGTTGATTACCACCGCAAGTTTCAAATTTAGACATGCTCGATGCCTATCCTCGCATAGTGTTTTCAATAATGGAACTACCAACCACTTGGTACCTTTGCAAACCGAGAAAACAAAACATGAGTATGATGAACCTATCACTCAAATCTTCTCTTCAACACTATTGTTTCATTCATTTTCAAAGCTTAAATATCAACTTGAGAAGGAACAAATCCTTATCAATCAACAGGAATCCCTAAAATATAGCTCGAAATTTAATTTGCTTGCCTACTATCAACAATTTACTGTAGTGCAAATATAAAGTTGAGGAGTGTTTTTCCCAAACCAATCACTTGGGTTTTTCCGTTTTGGTTGTTTTACCTCCTCGCACCAAAATAGTTTTAGTTAGGTTTAACACTGTTGGTTTTACAATATTGTTCTTTTTAACAACTTTCCAATTTTGTTGTTTAGGAACAAACCAACAAACCTTAACATCATGACCATTCCTATTACAATGGGAACAAAATTTAACTTCCCTGTTTTTAGGAGTCTTACCCATTTTACCATTCTTAGAACTCTGTCTACGAGAATGATTCCCCTGTTTAGGAGAGGTAACATTCTTGCCATTTCTCGCCTTTCCTTGGTGAGATTGGTCTTTAGCACCTGCCTTATCATTCACAAAAGGCATTAACTTCTTAATCAAAATTTTCCTCTTCCAACAATATGCAACAGAATGATTAGTACCTTCACAAAATGTGCAAGGGAAAGCATATTTCTGTCTACCAAAGCTATATTGTTCCAACTGAAAGAGTGTATTAGAAGTTTTAGGATTTGATTTTCCCTTAGTGCTATTTTTAGTGTAAGTGGAAGGAGGTGGAATCTGATTACCTATTTTACTTGTTTTCTTACACCTTTCATTGTTCCTCCTGATGGCGGAATCCTGTAATTCTAGTGGTGTAGATCCTTGGTTGTTGGAAGCTTGTCTTCCTTCAGCTGCTTTGGAACTTTCTCCAATTTCCATTTTCCCACTAGAATAACCCAAACCTGCAAACCGAGGCTGATCCTCTACCTGTATTGGGTTAGCATCACCTTGTCCATTTTTACCAAGGCCCTTTCCATTAAATCCCATCTTAACCATTAGTTTAGACCCAATTCCCTTAGTGTGTTTTTCAAACTGACCCAAAGGAATATCTGAAACTGAATGAGAGGAAGAATTAAAATGTGAACAACTTACAGTGCATTTCTGTCATAGTACCTGCATCTGATTTGGAAGGCATTTCCTTCTTGTGTTCACCTTGTTGTAGCTTTTCCAAGAGGGCATCCTTGGTTCGTATTTCTTCCTGCAACTCTTTAACAAAGCCCATCAACTTCTTGCTCTCTTCAAGCATCTTGTTGACATACTCCTCTTTCTTGGTTATAGAGGATTGTGGCTCAGATTTTAACCGCACTATTTCCTCTTCTAAGGAATAAAAATTAGCTCTCAAGAAAGAGTTTTCTTCTTAGAGTTGGCGGTTTATGGCTTCAAGCTCATCCAGTTGCTCTTGTTTGGATGACTTGCCCATGATTCCCTGTTCCTGCAAACACAACCTGTACTTCCAAAACTGCACACTGCAAAAGAAGATTAACAAGCCCCAAAATGTCTACACACTGAATACTGAAATCAATATGAAACTGAAGCCAAACACAATTAGAAGCTAATCCGGCAATCTAACTGCTCTGATACCAAACTTGATCTGAAAACGTGATGTTGTAATTTTTATCACTTTTATAGTTTCTAAAGATCGTGATTTTTTTAACCAATTTTAAGTATTCTTGAATCCACAATTGATTAAATTCTGATTATTTTCATCCATAGAAGTGCAAAAACTTGTGTAGCAAATAAATAATCAGAAAACTGAAAAGACTCAGATAACAAAAGAGATTGTTTACGGGGTTCGGAATTCCTACGTCCCCGGGTTCAGATTGAACCGATCCATTAATAATATTGAAATGCAAGTACAATAACTATTACAAACAATCAATAATGAATCAGAACCTGCAGATGATCTGATCAAAGTCCCAAGAACTCTGAAAAATAGCAGAAATTGTCCCAAGAACGATCCGTGGCTCCTACAGTGTTTTCACAATGTGATCTCCCTGCAACTGTGTTATAAAAACACCTACAAATGGAGATTTAAAAACATTCCATGAAAAAAATCATATTTATGAGATCAGATCTGAATTCTGAACACTTTTCATGTTTACACCAAGTCACAATTCGGACTAGAAGTGCATTGAAATTCGTGTTTTCCAACTAGCTGTCTTGAAGATCCCTGTTAAAATCTGCATTCAAAGCTTCCAAAAACAGGTTAAAAATCATCAAAAAAGATCAAACCTTATATTTTGGAATCATCTCAGAATTCTCTACATTTCATCTTTTTACTCCGAAATCCCAATCTGAGTGCACGGCCTTCAAAAATGGCGTTCTCTGCAATCTGGTCCTTAAGCCCCTTGCACAGACCTGTACCTTCTCCCATTCAAATAGAATATAGCTCCTTTTATATTGTTTGTGCGCCTCCTGGTCTGATGGCTGGGCGCTTATCCTTTTACTACCTCCACCCGAGTTCCATTCCCCTCCATGTCATTTGGCTTATCTTTTGGGAATAAAATCCCACATTGGGCGCATGAAAACTTATCTAATAGTTTAAATTAGGAAGTAGGTGCGCATTTCAAGTGGCAAGAAAGCCACCTAAGCCTATGTGATAGGCGCTTTGACTTTGGGGGAGCATTTGGTGGCGCATGGCAGGTTTTTTAGGCGCCTAATCCCTCATTTGGTGGACAGTTTAAAATAAGGTGTGGGAAATTTAATATATGCATGGAAAGTTTAATATAGGCGTGGAATATGAAAAGTGGTCTTATCAAGATCATATAATTTCGACCCAATTAATATAATGACATTCCAAATGAAATGTGGCAATAAAATACCACTTTTCGACCCTCGATAGGCAAATCGAGCGAATTCGATGAGTGGTGGTAAGCCACGTGGTGGCTTGTGGACCCACCACGTCGGCGATAATACCTTAGTCCACACGGCGGCCGGGCTCCCCTCCGTAATAAAAGTTGAGCCTCTTGTTCCCGAGCACCTTTATTTTTTTACGCTTGTCGAAGACCGGTGGTGAAAACCAACAAACAACTCCCTTTTGCCTTTTCGCCACGTGTCGCAGTGCGATTGGTCCATTATTGACTAGTTGACTAGAGTTGACTTTCTTGACCGAACTTTGACCGGACATATCTAGAGCTCCCGATGTCCGTTTGTCGCGTTCTTACAGTCGTTGGAAAGCTCTCGAGATGATCTTCTACACTGACACCATTTAGGGATGTTTAGGGAATGTTTTCAAAAATGATCCCCTGATCATCGTCCCTTGAGAACACTTCTCCTTCCAACTACCTATTTTAAGGACCTACGACTAAAAAGCCCGAATTATGACTACTATCCATCACCATTTAGCCTTGTCTTCAATATGAGTACCATGACTCTACTCATGGCATGATTCTCATGGATAATTTTCATCCTCTTTAAGGTGGAATCCCATGGTCATTTGTCACTTAAAACCCCTTCTTTCATATCTAGACTTGTTCATGTTATGGTCTTTTGCCTTCATAAAAGAGGCCTATATTCCTTTATAGTCTTGTCCATGACTTTAAGTCCAAAAAAAAAATAATAAAAACTAATTGGGGATACCAAAAACTCTACTCCTTGAGTCAAAATTCTTGCAAATAGATGAATCCCTCAAAAGGACATCTACATCTCTCTAGCTACTATAAATAGATTACTCCCTCGAAGGACAACTATAAAAAGTTAGCCATTTAAATGCATTTAGTCTATCCAAAAAGAATACTAGCTTGTACTTCTCAAAATAAAATGTTTTGAAGCTTCCGCATTGATCAACTTCACAAAGACCTCAAGGAGAACCTATTTTATCCTAATATAGACTTCCGCATCGATCAATCTATACAAAAGAAAAAAAAAAAAAATTCAAAAAGAAAAAATTATAAACTTTTAGTCATGGACTTGCCTATCTAGGTTTTGGGTATCTTGTAGAAGGGCATATTGTCCCACAACAAGCTTATGCTAAACAAACCCTTCCACTTTACCTTCTATTTTTCATTATTTTCAATTAACTTAAGGGACGTGGCATGTATTCTACACATTGTGATCATGTAACTTCTTTCACCTTTAGACCTATCGATTGTGCAGTGTATCTATGGACTTATGTTCAAATAAGTTTTAGGGTCCAACACTTAGGGTCTTTGCCAACTTGGGGCATTTTTCTTCCTTTTAGTTCACCTCTACCTACATGGTTATTTGATTCACTAAGACAACATCATCCAAGCCTATCACCTATACACCTACACCTAATCTACCCTTCCTATTACCAATTTCACATTTCACCTTCCTATCTTCATCAATTTTCCTTACCCAATCACGTTACCTAAACCACCTACCTATTCAACCTACCAACCCACCTTTCTTCTTCCCTAGTTTAAGGGAGAACTACATCGGCTTGAGGCCCCTTTTGCAAGGGCTATGTAGGAAGCACTCTTAGGGCATGGGGCCCTTTGAGGTTAGCTCACCACCCTTTACCCCATCCTTATTTTCCACATCAAACAAACACTTAGTTAGATTCCATAACAACAATAATTTGGAAGTTAACTTTAAATCAAACCATACATCATATATACCTCATCATTTATTTTCCATCATGTCAATAACTTGGAAATTAAATTGACTCAACACAAAGTAGACTCAACCATGCCTAAACAACCTAGTTTCCATAATATCAATATGTTGGAAATTTAAACCATTTTACCTTAACATCATTTCATTTTCATATTCAAAATAAAAAATCAACCAAAACATGTACAACCACATCATAGTCACCATGACTTAACCATGCCTAACTCATCTAATTTCCATAAAAACAATAACTTGGAAATTTTCAAATTCAAACATAACCATACATTGAACCCAAACATGCCTAACTCAACCATGCCTAATTTCCTAAAAACCATACTTAAATTTTCAAACTCCACATGCCATACCTACTCCATACCTACCCAAACTGACTCCATCATGCCTAAACCTTCTAAATGACTCCACCATGCTACATCTACTCCACCATGCCTACATCTAACTCAACCATGCCTAACCTTACCTAGTTTCCATAGCCTACAAACAAAACCTACAACATCCATCAAGTTAAGTTTCCATAATAACAAAAAATGGAAATGAAACCAAGTACATCATCAGTCCAATATCATAATCAACTATATAAAGGGAGTTCTATGTGTATCAATACATATATACACAGGTATAAAAATAATAGTATCTCAAAAAATCTCATGTACAATCTCGCATCTTCGGCACATGCAAGTTGGTATATATATCAAAAAATCAAAATACAATACACACATATCATCATGCCTCACTCTAGTATAGGACCCTCACCTCCACTATCACTGAACCCTCAGCTAGTCTGTCCTCCACCTACTCATCATCTCCCCACCCTCTAATGGTCTTGGCCTCTGTGAACTCATCACCTCCCTCTCACCATGCTATATGAGACTAATGGCTACATGTGGTACTGGTATTGTGGGTCCATGTACTGGTCCTCTGACTAGCTACTGTTGGGCCCTATGTTTGGTGTATGATATCACATCAATATCGACATTTGCTAGCTTGTCCTTGTAATAGTGGGCCTCATTTAGGGCATCCTGAACCTCTCCATGGATATTTTTCTGAGGTGGTGCCATCACCCTAGCTCCAACCTATGGACCCTACCCTAATAATAGTGGCCCTATCCTCCTGCATGTACCAAGGGACCCTATCCCAAGTGCTCGAGCTGGATGCTTACGTAGTATAGCTAGTTGTGCCTGTAATGTCATGATTTGTGCATGGGATCTATGCATATGCCACTAACTAACCCTCGTAAACCTGTAAATCTACGCCTATAGCATTATTACTATGCTGCTCCATCCCATGGGGCCTGTAGGTGAAGCTTGAGCTGTCCACTGCCTAACCAACTATGGCCCTGTAGAGTCGTAACATTTACTGTAAGGTGGAAACATGTGCCTATGTAATGTGCCACTATGGCCCCATCACCTACTATGCATGTACTACACTATGCTGCACTACCCCTGTAACCCTATCACATGTCCTTGCAAGGTGGTCACCTGAGCCTGAGACTGAGATAGCTACAACTGTAATGTTGTGACCTAGCCCTGCAACTGATCCCTCTACACAATAATGGTGGCCAAAGTTGGATGTTGATGGGTCTAGGTGGTGTTTTCTATAGCTGAGCCACCCACCACTTCCTATATGCATCTTTCATACCAACATCATCAATCCTCATGTCCACCACCTGCTCCTCTTCCCTGTCGACACTATAGGATGGTGGAGACATAGGTCTCTCCACATCATCCCTATGATACTATGGAAATGGTGGAGGCACATCCTATCGCAGCCCAAACTATCCATCTAACTCTCTCCACTAGTATCATCTCTTGTGCTCACACCACACGCTATCCTATATATCCATCGGACAACTGCAACCCCTCTAGCTCCTCAACCATGCCCCTGTAGGATGGAAAGTCCACATACGACTTCCACAAAATATCGATCTTTGAAAAGTCATCCAACAACCTCCTATAGTAGGTAACATCATGTGTAGTAGTATCCACCCTCGGATGTGCTCCTCTACAGTACCCATCTCCTGAATCAACCCTTAGAGACACCTCAAACCAATCTTGTCATGGAAGGCCTACATAGGACACAGACATATAATGTGCTCATATGCCCAATAGTGTAATAGATATGTGCACACATACCAAAAATCTTCCTAATCCTCCGATATGCCCATAACTCCCTATAAATGAACTAAAAAAAGGTGCCCAAGCAAAAAAATCCTGGTCCTCAATCATATCCTGTAAAAACCCCATCAATGCCTGGGGATATCTCCACCCTCTGAATCAGGAAGTGCATAGCACCCAACTGCCACCATCATCAACACTACTAATCTAGTCTCTGAGGATAGGTTGTATACATATCCCCATAACTAATGTTAGCACTATGATCTCTCAACTCACCCATCACCTCTCCAAACACAACCACTATGGGCTCCACTAAAGCCTCTGATGAAATTTGATACACTGGCTCACCAATAATCGGTAGTCATATAATTCAGATACACATCCTCTAATGTGATAGTCATCTCACCAGTAGGTAGATGGAAGGTATTGGTCATTACATCCCATCTATCGATGAGAGCACCATCAAGCTATGATCTCGTATTATGCACCTATAGCACCTAATAGAACCAAGCCCAACCTCCTGTATATGCCTCCACTCATCATCCATGACATAGGGCCCATATCTGTGTCAATAATGGTGGCACCCGATCTCGCATAGTGAGTTTTGCCTCGCCTACATCACCACTCAACCACGTTAATCAAAAATGACTCTATCAGTACTCTATTACCCACACCCAACCCAACCCACTCCTTACCTATTCCTTTCTAGGCTACCCAATGTTCACATTTAACACTTCACCTATTTTCCTTAACCTACTTTATTCACTGTGTGCCTCACCTCAAATTTCTACCCTACATCCTTGACCATTCAACACATTTCCCACTCACCTACTACTTCATCATGCCTCCCTAGACCTAGTATATTCTATTTTACCTACCCTAAACCTATCCCCATCACACCCTTCCTAAAATTTTACCTTCCCCAACCCATTTTTGAAATAACTTTGACACTTTTCACATAGTGAGTGACATTGGTCACCTGACTGGTACTGGTCACCATTAGTCCTACTAACATCGCTAGCCCATGTCGGACCGTGACCCTTGATCAACGTTGGTCACTGGTTTGGTGCCAAAATCAAAACCCCACATCCCCCATTTGTAAAAAATTAACAAAATACCTAAAAACTACCCCAACCCACCCAAATCCCACCCATATTCATTTACCAACTTAATTAAACTACATTTTCCCCTTCTTATACCCAATTTCATCCATTTAACCCAAATTACAAATTCAAATTCTAAACCCAAACCCTCCATTTTTTCACCTTCATTTTTCAACTCAAAACATGGATGGAAAGTAGATCCTACCTCTATCTGATGTCATCTCCATGGTGGGATCTCTAGTCTCTCGAGTGGTGGTCCTCCCGCTCTCCTCTCCCACCCTCCTCATGCCCCAATCTACTCCACAACTCTCACCCAATCAAATCACTCTAATCGATCTCGTGGACCCAAACAATCACAATCCAATCACCACTCACCTCTCTCCAACTCATCTTGATAGTACCTCTATCATTTTCACCAAGTCCAACAAAAAACCTCTCTTATCATTTTCCCAAAGTAGAAATGAACAAATGAATCCGTAAAAGGTGGATTTTACCTTTTTTACCCCAAATATGACTTGACCAACATCGGTTTCTCTTGTAACTAAATATATCATGTTCCCAGTGTACCATGGTCGATTTATCTTGACCAATATTAGTTACCCTTAACTGGTATCGGTTAGCCTCCTTGAGCCCTACTATACCACTTATCACCACATTTGATTGCCTGAAACCCTTTTTTGTCCTACCCAAGTCTCTACCTAGCCTTATCACCCAACCTAATTGCCTAATTACCTATCACCCAACCACCTTGTCATTTGGGGCATGTTTTTCCTCTACCTAGGCCTTTCTATGCCTTACCTATTACCTAACCTACCTACACCTATTTGACACTCAAATTCACCTACTCGCTATACCTTGTGACATTGATACTCGTGTTATTTTTCCTACCAACCTTTCCTTGCCTTATGTCGTGTTGTTTATCTTGACTAGACCAAACCTATTGGTGCTTTGGAACACACCTATTTCCCATTTTGGCACCTAGCCTAGTTGTGTTTCTAGGACCATATCCTGTACCTTGGATACCTGGATCACATTCACCTTGTTTGGATAAACTATCGACCTTTGACACCAGTAGAGTTTGTGAGCTCTTCAGCCTAGTACCTTGTCACATTTTATATGTGTGTGTGTTTGAATGCCCCAACCTATTACCTATACCCATATCACCATTTCCATGCCCACATTTTACCTAGTTTAGTTTCACTCCACCTACCATTTTATCAAACCCATCACCGATTCACCTCTTCCTTCACCAGTTCCAAGTTTGAGGGGGATCACCTTCACTCATACCTAGGGAAACCTAATTTTCACCATACTTGGGACAACCACTTTTTTTTTTACGTCACTTATCAAAACAAGCTACGTGACAAAAAGGGGAAAATGTAGACACCCAAAATTGGGTCACATCCCCTTAACCCCTTTCAATCCAACAATTTGACACATATATCTAACCATGACCCCTTTCGATACATTAACATTAATTTAATTATCCCTAATTAAATTAATTCTCATCCTCACATCATTATTAGTTTAATTACTTTAATTAAATTAATTTATCTACTCACCCTCCACCTCACCTAATCCACCTCACCTATCCAACTCACCCAAGACCCATTCCCCAACCTATTAATTAACTAGGACTAGGTCTATACTTATCCTAACTAATTAAGACTTAGTCTAGCCCTAGCAATTAACTCCCATAACTCCTCCAAAAAATATTCTACTTATCTAGGCACATCTATCACTTAAGACCCTGGGTTTAAAATATCAATCATGCCAAAAATAGCAAATATCAGGCTATTTTTGGCAACCTTGACCTATTCACCCTAACCCTAACACCATTTTTTTCCTCATTTAAGGCTAGTTACCTAACCACCATCGTCACTTTATATACACTTTCACAACTCTTCACAAGGGTTGGTCATTTCAATTATTGGAGCCCTCTTGCATTCAAGCTTGAATCTTCAAGCTCTCCTACATCCGATGATGAACACACAACCATAGTGCAAGACAAGCAATCTAGGTCCTCCTTCAGAGCATTGGAATACTCACAAGAGCACACATGCTTCACTACCATGGCACTAGACCTAGACATCTCCTCTATGATCAACCACCAACCATCCCCACTCACAAGATCTACAAAATACCAAGTAAGTATTGTGATTTTATCATTTGTGCTTATTCTAGTATAGATCTCTTTTTTCTTTCTATGTTTACATTCCTTCCACTACCCGTATATCACCTTCTTCCCACCAACCCACTATTCTACCATCCCAAGCCTTTACACCCTTTCCAACCTCCTTTTCAAAGCATACTTGAGTCTTCTTAACAATATCATGACCTTATCAACACCACCCTTACTCTTTGTGCAATCACAAGAGGTTCAAAAACCTATTTTTAATAGTCTCCCACCTATTTCCCCTACCAACACCGGTCACCCAACCGCGTTGGTCACTCTCCTATACCGGTGTTCAGCCTCACCTAGCCGATAGCCAACGTCGGTCTTGTGTTTGTTAAATTTCTAAAACAATGAGCTCACCACCTCTTTAAAACAACCCAAAACCCTTCCTAACTCCACCCAGACTTCACCCATAACCTCTGCCTCACCTGACAACCTACCAACCACTCAGATCTAAGCCTAGCCTTACCTTTTTAGTAAATATTTTATTGTATGTTGTTAGAGAATCCCAAATCTTATAACTACAATAGGATGCACTTGTTTATTATTTCTTCCTGCATTGATTTGTATTAAATAGAGGATTGAAACCTTTAGGAAGTATCATACTTCTCGGATCTAGATATCACTAACAAGTCCTCTAATCTCTTTCTATTTAATACTATTTTGTGGTCTTGTTTGATTCTTATATAGGTTGTTCCTCCTAGCCAAAGGGAAGCTCACACAATTAGCTCTTGGATCAAAATTTACACAACATGCAACAACACCTTCTACCATCTACATAACACATGTATTCCTCCTATGCCTATTACCTTCTTATATGAAAAGAGAACAAGTTCAGAATTCCTCCAAACAAATTTATTCATTTATTTTATTACATACCACGTCTCAAAGAAAGAATTCTACATAGTTTGCAACCAAGAAAATAACCATATGATTTTACTGAAAGAAAACAAGTTTTATATTCCCAAACGTATTTATTCAAACCTCGCATAAGCAAGGAAATCTCATATGTATAAACACCAGGAATAGCCAAACATTTTTATGGAATGAACTCAAATACAAAAACCCACAAGAAGTTTTTTAGGTTATATTCCATACCAAACAAATGTACCATACAAATTCTCGCAAGAATGCAAGTTCAAAACCCACTAAATTTCACAATTTAAATTACACAAACCTTATGGCCGTATGTTTTAAAAAAACCCATAAAAATGTTGGAACATAATGATTAAGTGGTTTTTCCAACCCTTAATGTATATGGGTCCATCACTAATATATAGGTTAATATTTAATAATATGAAATATTTCTATTTTGATTATTAAATATGCTAACCTTGGTATACACTTTAGGTTAAATATTTAATATCATGAAATTTTTATATTTCTAATATTAAATATTATAAACCTAGGTGTATGTGTCAACCATTTTAGGTTTAAAAGGTGGGTCAGGAGACATACCCGATCACCTTATATAAAAAGGACTTTAGGTCCTCATTTGATATATTCGAGAAATATATCAAAGGTGTGAAAATCAAGTGATTTGGTTTTACCCTTGGTAAATAGGGTTTCAAAGGAGGAGGTGATCTTACTGGATGTAAAATAAGTTCTCTGAAGTAAAAGGTTATTTTCAAAGTGGTTTTTACCCTATTGGGTTTTCCACTATAAATACTATGTCACATGTGTTATTTATTTCTTGTAAGTATTTCTTTATTTACTTATGTTATGATGTAATCTTTATTTAAATATTTATTGTAACATTATATAATATGTAAGTTGATTAAATCCGTATTTATTAGAATCCTCAAATTCTAACATGGTAACAGAGTGAGGTAAATTAAATAAATTAAGATCAAATGTTTTGTATTTTATTTATTTAATTTGTACGGGTTTTTTCAACCAACCCGAAAGGGTATTTAAAAGTATCGGTCCCCTTTTTCCCCAATTTATTTTGGCACTACATTTGTGCAATTAAACTCTTGGTAATTTTTTTAGGGTTTTCAATTTTAAATCCCTAATTTTTTGGGGGAGATGTAATATGATATGATTCTTACTTTCATTTACATTTTGTAAATTATATGGAATTAATGTTTGTTTGGAGATTGATGTGTGCATAGGTGAAAGGGGCTTCAAATATTTACCTACATGAAAATCACATACGTAAAGGAAAGGATTTATTACTATATGAAATAATTTTCATGTTTTCTATAATTTCAAATGTTTTCAGGTTAAATATTTTGGAAGGTAAATTCATACTGTGTTCTTTGGATGCTTCTAAAAGAATTTGATTTGAAAAACTATAGTTTATAGTTAATCTATAACTATATATTTTTTAAATCAATATATATATAGAATAATGTTTATATAATAACTTATATAAACATTCAGATTAAAATTTATATAGTTTGAAAACTATATATTTTATATAGTTCTTATACTATAGTTTATAACTATCCCATTTGTATGGCTCCGTAAAAATATGTTTTGAACATACCTAAACTATAAAACATTGTTTTAATCTTAATGCCTGACGTGGTGAATGGTGGGTAGTTGAAGGTTGGTGGCCTTAGTAATCAATATTACTAAGTTTAATCTTATACTTGTTCATTACAAAAACAAAAATGGACACCTAAATTGTAAAAACTACTTCAACTCTAAAACGACACCATTCTTTTTCTAAGTGAGTTATAAAAAAATTAAAATTATAACCTAAGTATTATTTTAAATCATATGGCATTTTCTTAGGTTTTTCACGTGGCATTGGTAAGTATGGCATGTTTAATTTATAAAAACTAATATCTTAACTTATGTTTCCAAATTATCATGCCATATTAATGTGGGCCGCCTTGGCATAGTTTATGTTTATAAAAACCTAAAATAATAATTACATACCAAGTGGCCGATGTTTTTATTTGGTCATTGTGTTTTTTATAAAAAATATATTATAGTTTATAATTTTTATGAACTATATGTTGTTTTTTTATTTACATTCTATAAACTATATACCTCTTTTTTAAAAAGTGTATATATATTATATAAATTATAATAGGCTATTATAATGTATTAAAATATAACCTCCTAATATTATACGTAAGAAATTTTTTTGGAATTTCACATCTCGGATATACATAACAATTTTGGCTTCATTAAAATTGACGGTCCAAATGACTCACCATAGTAGACCAAACATAAGACAATATGATAGTCATTTAGATGTCAAATTTAAGCTTGTAGGTTCCACGAAACTTTCATTATGTTAAAATTGATGGTCAAATGACCGTCATGATAGACCAAAAAATAAGCCATTATGATGGTCATTTAGACGTCAAATTTAAGCTACCTAGATATTTGTCTACATTAATGTTTTCAAAAATTTGAAGTGGTTATGCATTCTTAGGGTCTCTTCTTCACTTCTATATGGTCGGAAATATTTTTTATATAGATCTGGGGCTATAAGGAGAGCCCTTTATATTGTGGGTTATTATTTTGACTATGGGAGGTTAGTTATAATGCATTGTAATGACATAATTAGTTATGATCAAATAGTTTATTTATATCTATAAAATTTAGATATAATTCTATTAAAAGTGTTGTTTTTATTGATAAATATGTATCTAACTTTTTAGTACATTATATATTATAACAGGTGTATTTTACTGTGTTTAGGAAAACAATAAAGATCAATCTATTTCTATCTTGACAAAACCTAAATCTAGAATGAAACCAACTACAACATTTGGGTCAAAATAGAATTTATGGCAAGGAAACTCTAGACGATTGTTTCGGATCTGAGGTTTCTCCCACCAGTCATCAAGCAATTGTAGATAACATGAATGCATTCTTACAATGAATGCATGAAGCTCTTTCTATGATTTTGCGTAATGTGAATGACAAGTACCTTCTACACATTGGTAATATCGAACATCCGAAAGAGGTATGGACACAACTAGAATCCATACATGAAGGATACTTGGTATATCAAGGATAGTAATGAGAGTAAAATAGCTGAAGGAATTCAAAGAAATGGTCTATATATTTTTGATGATTTCTCTTCTGCATCTTATTTTATATCTCAAAGTTTGAATAATTTAAAACTATGGCATGAAAGGTTAGGACATGTTAATTATCAAAGCTTATATGAAATGTATAGATATAATCTAGTGAAAAGTTTACATGTGTTGTCTTCTTCTCTTGAAGTTAATTCATTAAATGCTTCTAAATGATGGTTTTGATTTTGATTTAGTAAATGGTCATGATGATGTTTTAATGTTATAGATGTTTTTGAAACTCTTATCTTCCTAGATAAGAAATTAAATTGGGCTCAATCTATGTTAGAAATTTCAAATCCTATTAACCTTAGGAAAATAACCAGAAGTCATCATATGTACCATGCATTAATTAACTTGTATGAACCTGAACCGTAAAGTATTATAGGGTTTAGGTGGATATATAAAGTGAAGTATAATGTTGATGGTAGTATTAACAAACATAAATCTAGACTTGTTGCTAGAGGTTTCAATCAGAAACTTGGTATTGATTATGTTGAGACATTTTCCTGTAGCTAAAATGGGTATTGTTAGGGCCTTATTTGCAATTGCTAATCAATTTGGGTGGAAAATCCACCAATTGGATAAGAAAAATGCTTTCTTGAATTACGATTTAAAAGAAAAAACTTTACATGTTTCAACCTAAAGAATTTGAAGAAACTGGTAGAGAAAACTATGTTTATAAGTTGCATAATCCTTGTATGGTTTAAAATAAGATCTTAGAGCTTGGTATGTGAAAATTATTTCCTTCTTTAAACTGTTAGCTTTTGTTATATGTTCTTCTAACAATAATATATTCATTAAGCAATAAGGCTCACATATTATCATTATATGTATATATGTTGATGATTTACTTATGAATGGTGACAATTCTGATTTAATTCATAGGATTAAAGAGAAATTGAAGTAGTACTTTGAAATGAATGAGTTAGGTCTCTCACATGTTATTTGATGATCGTATTTCATTCTATTGTTATTTTTCAAAACACAAATATACAACCATTGTATTGAAATTTTTCTTATGATTTATTATAAACCATTTTCTACTTAATGGAAGTTAGAATAAATATTGATCCTAAATCGCATATGCAAAAGGTTGATCATATTTTATATATGTTGTTAGTTGATAGTTTGATTTATATAACTATACCTAGATCGAGATATTTCCTTTGCAAAGTAGGAATCACATCAAGGTTTATGTGGGAACCTTTTTTAGAGATCATTAGAATCTTTTAAAAAAATAGATATATTAAAGGAATAATCAATTATGGTTTGCATTATACTAAGAATGAAAATGCTATCTTATATGGATTTTGTGATTCTAACCATACGATGTTATATTATAAAATATATTGATATGTGTTCAAGTTTTTAGTGTAGGAACTATTACTTGGAACAACAAATGTAATCAAGATCTCCATTTCTTCTAGTCAGGAAGAGAAGTACAATGGAAGAAGTAAAATAGCCATGTGGCTACAAATGCATTGTTAGTAGAGATACACATGGAAGCTAAAGGAAGTATTCATCTTCTATGTGGTGGTTAGATTTTATGAATCTTAATTAAGAATCTAGTTCAACATCAGAGGATGAAGCACATTGAGATACATATACGCTTCACCCATGAGAATGTGTTAAGTGATGAGATAAATCTCAAGTTCGTGGTTTGATCAAGAGTAGGTTGTTGAAATCTTCAAAAGTCCTTGAGTGCTGCAAAGTTTTGTCACTTCATGAAAATATTGGATTTTTAGAGTTACCATTGAGGGGGAGTGTGTATGAAAATTTCACCTCCTAATGGAACTTGGTTTTTGTAAAAATACCTTTGGAAATTTGTAAAAGACCTTCGAGAAAGTGTAAAAAGACCTTCAAGCATGTATACCTCCTCGACTTCTTTTTAGAAAGAAGTGTAGAAATATCTTAAAGGTGGTCTTCAGTAAACTCTTTAGTGCTATTAAGTTTACTGGTAAACATCCAGACAAGTATATTGTTAAGGATGTCCTTGGTTGTAAAAAAAGGCTTCTACATGCTTGGGTTCAATAACCTTTTATGAAAACCTAGGAGAACTTATAAAACTCACAAATCATACTTAGCCACTGATCATAGGATGATCTTTGGGATTCAAAATATTTTTGTACCAAAAGGTAAATTGAGTATGATGAAGGTGTTATAATTCCTTCAACTAATATGCTAGCCTAAAACCTTTATGGTTTAAGGATTGTAAATCTTGTAGTGTACCACGGGCATGTAATCTATTGGCATATGTTATGTTATCTCACTTAACATTAAGGGTGTAGTAATTTTTACACCCACTAAAGAACAAGGGAATACCATACATGTCACCTATCACCTAGTGGGCACTTTGGGCACTCACCCGAGGCACGTGTAGATGTCTAGTCTCTCTTTTATGTGAGTTGAGTGGAAAAATATCATCTATGATCAAAACTTTAAAGGAAGTGAGTGGGAATGAAACATGCAAACATCATAGAGCTCTGAATGGTTCTAGATCATTACAGTCATGGCAGACAGAATACTTTAACAAACTTGAAGAACTTAATCAAAACGAGAAAAGAAAATGCATAGGAATTCATATTCATCTTATAAACATACTTGAAAATGAACTATGAAGAATAATGTATGAATCCGAACCAAGAAGGATCATATTCAATTAACTTGGTAACCTCATTACATTCATTAGATTCATTACAGAGCATCACAGAAAGGGACCATGAAGTCATGCATCATAACTGGATTCCTATCCTTTAACTCTCAAAATGAAAATTTAAACATCCAAGCCCTTGGTACATCCTTCTCCTATGTTTTATCTACCCAACCCAAACAAAGTTCCTTGCAGAATTTCTACATAGCTCCACTCTCTCTTGATATCTCTATATATCTATATATCTCTTTTATTCTTTCTTGGGCATTTATATTTATAGGCATCCCATGAAGTGCTAATTCATCCTTCATGGCTTCGAGATCTAGTGCCAAGTGTCTGAATGTGGTCCTCCATGGGAACATGCTCCTCTAGGCCTGAGCTCTCCACTTTTTTCCATGATGGTCTTCTAGAAGCTTCTATCATAGGGCATATTCCTTCCTAGGCCAACCTGTCACCAAAGCTAACACCTTATCCACTCCACATGCACATTCAGTCCATTTTCTCATGTCCTGCCTAATATGCCAAATATGGCTAAGTCCCGAGACCTTGTCTTCCAGCATGTAACACGGCCCTTCTAAAACCCTCCTAGAACCCTACCTTGTGCACCTTCTTCTTGTGCACCCATCCTTCAACCTAGGTCTTGCGCGCCCATGTGCCTTTGTGTACTTAGTCAATATTTTAGGGCCCAACATCACCCCACACTATGCTTGTTCTCTCCACGCATGGGAACACTTCTCCAATGAATAAATAATCACAATAGACTTAACATATTGGGAAAAGTAATAAGCGGATGAAGAATTTAGGAAAAGAATAAAGAATGGGGAAGTGATGAAATTATTGCAACAAGCTAGGAAAATATTTTTGCAAGTCAGCCTCCAACTTGTTCCAGCATCGACTTCATTTTGCACTCTCTGGAAAAGGTCACCAACTAGGGCACTTACCTCCCCAAAACTTAGTCCATATCCTTGATCATTCATAGTGTCAACAATTTTTCCAACTCCTTGCTCACGTCCTCAAACACGTCCATCCCTCTAGTAATTTGTGGGTATAGCTCCTTTAGCCGTTTCTTGATTGTACCCCTTAGGGCCTCAATAGCTTTTGACTTCTTTTCAACCTTGGCTAGGATTCTATCCTGCTCTGCTTTGTTCCCTTTGTTCTTTTCTTGGAACTCTTTAAGCTTTGCTTCATATTTGGTGACTATAATACTCGCCACTTTATCTCTGTATGTGCATTTATCATATGCGGCCTCAGCGGTAAGGGCAACAATCTTTACATCAGCAAGGACTTTGTTGTATTCAGCCATGATTGCTACTACTTTTAATTTTCCTCCTTCAAGTGCATTGTTACTTCTTCCATGGATTCTAAGGCTAGAGGTTACCTTCTCCATGGTGAGGATGCGCGTTAAGTCTTTAAGGAACTCAAGGGAAGATCCATACTTTTACACGGTGGCGCATCAGTCCAGATGCTTCAAAACAATGGCATATGTGATGGATTCTACCTTATTATGTACTTCATACACCCTTGTCTTTTCTTCCCTAAGTTCACGCTTTAGCTGAGTGCTAATTAACTCCTCCTACTTTAAATCCTTGGCCTTCTCTTCTAGCTCTTCCTCCTTCTTTTCTAGTTATTCCTCCTTTTCTAGTTTTCTTCTAGAAATCTTATCTTGTCATTCCGTCCAAAGAGCCTAGCTTTAACCTCAACTGAGACCTTGTTGAGTGCATTGCATAACTTCTCATCTGAAAGTTACTAAGCATTTACTAAGGGTTGTCTCCTTTTGACTCAATAATTTTCATTAGTGCCCTTGGCTTACCTTGAACTCTAGCTCATCGATGTGGGACTCAATTTCCCAAGAGAGCATCTTCCTCATCCGAGGGTATGCACCTTCTTCATCAAATGACTTCATTTCCACAATTTGATCTATTGGAATGATGCTTTGGAAGTGTGTGCACAACACCTTGTTGGGATCATTAATGTAGCTCATTCCTTACCTCTAGATCTCCATGCACTTTCCTCCTATGCGCGTGTGCCCTTAGGAATAGTTACTGATAGACTAGGGCCTCCCGCGCTACCGTGATCTTTCCCTACGATTTCTTCCTTATCTTCTTCCATCACTACATCAACGTTGTGCTCTAATTATTATTCTACCAAGGCCTCAATGATTTTTCGTTGCTTCTCTTTTCTGTCACCTCATTTATTTGCTCCTTCGTGAGGCTTGGAGTTTTTTGATCCTACGCGCTAACCTCTTCACTTCTTTCCATGTTCTGGGCACCTTCCTCCTCTTGGATACCCTTGCGCCACATGAAAATGAACTCATGTTCTTCTTCTCTAGCCCTCTTCTTCTAAATCATGCACGTTGAAAACAAGTGGTCTCTTGGTCTCCTTCAAGATCATCTTCTTCATCGTCATCCCTCTCACCTATGTATTTCTCCAAGCTCTCTATTTCCTCCAAGTCAGCTTCCTCCATCACCTTTTGTTTCTTCCTAACTGGGGATTCCAGTATAGGAGATTTTATTCTTCTCCTCCTCTGGTGATTTCTCCTCTGCGATAATATTTTCCTATTCTAGCACCTCCTCTTTGACTAGGGACCTCTTCCTACGCGTGTAAGTACTTGTTCTAGCGCTTTTTCCCTGGGGTGCCTACCGCTTGAGTATCTTGGACACTTGGTGCCTTTTTCCTTTATCTCCTTCGTTTCCTTCTTCTTGGGTACGGTCTTCTTCCTACTTGTTAGGTCCTCGGTATAGCTATCTCATTTTCAAGATAAGTTCCCTTCTCAAACTTGGGCCTTATCTAAAGGTATACATGCGCCATGGACCTCCCCACAATGGGAAGAGTCAGGGGTTTCACTATTTGGACTTCATGTGACACATACTTTTCCATGTACCCACATTTTTGGGGTAGACCAACGTCCTATGCATCTCCCTGTGGTCCCGGTCCAAAATTCCAAGGTCAAGCTTTAACTTCTTGGACTCTTTGAATTTGTTAACTCCCACCTTGGAAGTATTGAGTTGTGAAGGTGAATGGGAGCTTGCACCATGGGCTCATGTTTTCATTAGTCAACTTGAACCTACCAATACAAAAGTGTTGGTATACATAAAACTCATCTTCTCTTACTGTAAGCTCTAGTAGTTGTTATGGTATTCTCCATTCCACCCAAAACGCATTCCTTAAGTGCGTATACAATTTTCAAGATGTGCACCTTGTGAATGGGCGTCATGCTATCACAAGTGTATTTCTCAAATATTTTTGTAGGTGAGGGTCTTCCTCTAGGTACTCCCAAATGAACTTGTTTGTTGCATCTAGTACTCCGATATCTGAGAACACAATGGTTAAGAGGACATTACCAAAGAGAATCTTGTCTCCTTCCGTGCTGTATGCTGGTGATAATTTCATCTGTAATGTATGCGGATAGATTGTAGATGGTGCCCTTTGATATTCTTCTACAAACATTCAACTAGGACTTGTTTACCTACGTCCATCTTTCTTGTGCGTTGAGTTTTGTTACCAAGGCATGTGACCATTCTCATACTGGGTCTTGGATATCCTCGATATCAAAATACCTTGACCCCTTCTTGTATACATATGCAGCCACTATTTCCTTAATTGCTTCCTTGTCACATATGGTTTCCTCTAAGCTTTCTCCCTCACAAATAAGGCCTATGAATCTTGAAATTAGTTGAGGGGTTATGCACATCTTGCACCCTACAAAGTGAAAGTGGTCTTCATGTACATGTGACATTAGCCACTGATAGAGGCACTCTAGCTTTCTGAAGTAGGGAAACTCATAGAGTTGCAATAATCCTACCTTCTCTAACTTCACCTTGACTTTATCGCTATAAATTGGTAACCCCTCAAGGTGTTCTCTTGGTTAGTCAAGCACACTAACTCCAACTCCATTTCCTTTTCAATCATGTTCATGTGATGATTGTAGTCACTTACTGTCATTTTTCTCAAGTGGGATTCCCATTCCATCCCGAGTGAAACCCCATCTGGGTACTGCATTTCTACATACCATTCCTCATTGGTACTTATGGTAGTTTCTTGTTGTTTTCCCTTTCCCTTTCCCTTGCCCTTCTTAGGTGTTACTGCTGGTTTCTTGGGTGCCATTTTGTAGGTTTTCTCTGCACTTCAACTTCTCTTCCTAGCTTTTCTCTTCTATCTTTTCCAAGTTCAAATCTCCAACCTGCGAAGAATACTCTTTTTTCAATTCGTGCCCTAGTTGTCAAACCCTAATTGGAATATCTTTTCACAAGACGATGCTTCTCCACAACTCTTCCCATGCTTATGAATTACTTCCCTCCCAGTTTACAGATCCAAACTAGTCACTCAGATTAAATTCCTCCAATTTTTCTTCACACGGATCAACTCTGGAAACCCTAGTTCACAAAAGCTCTTCCTCTTCATAATCATAAAGTAAATAATGAAGTGCCCAACCTTCTATTTATAGTTTTTCCCACTTTTAGCATTAAATGCCACTTCACCTACCACCATACTTTAACACTTAATGTGCAACTTTTTCAAACAAACCCGTCTTAAAGCACTTTAACTCACGCAGAAGAAACCCTGAAAGCGGACAATTCCCCAAACTATCCATCTTGATAGGAGACTCTTGCACACGCGTAACCAACACCGAAGGCACTTTTTCTATCATGATTTTTCTCTCGCCTACCTTGTGTTGTGTTTGCACTTTTTCCTCTCTTGTACATGGATCCCCAATGTAGCCTTACCCTAACACCAACCATCCTTTTTCACCTTTCTTGCATGTACTTCCTTCACAGGGCCATTCAACTAGGCCTTCCAATACAATTCTTCCAACGGCACTTCATACCTTGCAATTTCTTCCACCTTACCCTACCTCACACTAAAATGGTGACGGTCCTCGAATGATTACAACCTTCAAAAAGTAATGAGATTATTCGTCCAAGGCACAACACAAAACAACAACGAGAACGGGAAAAACAAGAAAAGAAAGTGCATTAAGGGAAATCCTAAACTAACTGGTAATATTATTTTATTTACAAACACCAAGAATTACTTATTTATAGAAGGGCTTGCATTTACTTCCATTTAAGTGTCCTAGACCAATCTCGTCCCATCTAGTGATTCAGAATTAGTATCGTATTCCAATCAAGTATGTACGAGATGATGTAGGGACCCAACCAATGGAATTTTAACTTCTTCTTAGGATGGCGTAGAAACTTAGAATCATATTTGCCTTCGGATATGATAATCATAATATATATTCTTGATGGAGATGCCGACATACACACATCCCCTGGAAGGTTATTGTATTTCAATATGGGATTGATAATATAATATATAGGATTTTCCAATGGAATTTGACATGTGGCACACATCCCCTTATCTTATTATATTTTCTTATTTATTTTTTATGCTTAGGGTTGGCCTCAAAAATTGGCCATAGGTTATAATGGTAAATATGTTATAAGTTTTTGTTAAAGTTAACACTAATTATATTGAGTATTGGAGTGTTATTGACGTTTATGGAACTTTGGAGGTTACTTTCCTCGAAGGGGCAAAGTATAGATATGAGCATATTGTCATCATTTATCTATATTTTTTTTCTCTCATGTTATTCTACTCGTATATTTCTGATTTATTTCAAGTAATATCCTTACTAGTGGTATCGGAGCAGTTGATCCTGCTTGACACAAATTTGTCTTGAAACCATTTCTAATGTTGGTGATTCGTCTATATCTGGAGATCGGATTGTTAATCACATTTTTTCAGATATTTTTTTTTGGGGAGTGTATAAATAGTTCAATTTGATCTTCCTCAAAATTTCAGAGTTTTGGAGCTATTTTCCAAAAGTTGTGTCCGTTTTAGGGTTGAAACCCTAATTTTATGGTTTCATCTATATCTTCTTAATAATGATGAATTAGGAGAAAAAAAAATTGTGTTGATGGTGATGATATTTGAAGGTGGTACCACTGCAAATTTCAAAAAAATTGATCTATTTTTCATATGTTATTTCATTTTTATTTTTTTGAAACTCATTTGAGTTTCACATGATACAAATTTGAGGAATTTTCCTAAATTTCTTACATTTTCGAAACCTCTCAAAAATTAAATGGGGTTTTTTTGACCCATGATTTTTGATTTTTGGCCGAAATTTAGCCAAAAGGGTTAGAAAATTTTGATCAAAAGGGTCTCATTCTAAAACCCTAGTTTTGTGGATATATCCTATGATGGTAGCTTTTTTAGAGATGGCAAGGATTGATGCAGAGAATGGTGGAACAAATTCAGGGATAAATTCTCTAAACCATAATATTTGGTTATTCAAGTTATGGATTAGTGGATTACATTTAAATCTCTTTTCTAAGTTAGAAAAGGAAAAATCGAATGGTAATTTACAGGAAGCTGGACAAGTTTTTCATGGATACATGGGCAAAAAAATAAGAAGAATTTAACACTTAATGTGGCTTTTTCAGAAGAAAAAAGAAAAATAACTCAAGACCCAACTATACGAAGAAGAAGAATCAATAAGCAAAATCCATCTTTAGAAGAAGAAGAAGATGTTGATGCCATGAGACACTTCTTGTCATGATAGGATTTCACCTACCTGATGTTACTTTTGACTTCTTCCAATTTGGCGACATGGATACACAATGTAGCCTTACCTGACACCAACCATCCTTTAAGACACCTTCCTTCATATGTTTCTCAGGAAGAAACATGTCAAGAGGGAGGCAATGCTATCCGGTTCTTTGGGATATAATATTATAATGTATATGGGTTGATCATCTTTGACACTCTACATCCCCTTATCTAAATTATATGTGTGGTCCTTCATTTATGATATTCAAAAATTATGATTTAGGAGGTCGGCACAAGTATTGGCCAAGGTTAGAATGGTATAAGAAAAGAAAATATATTAAGTTGGAAATCATAAGTATTGGAGTGCATTGTATGGTTTGGAGGTTACCCCCTCGAAGACTTATTTATGGAGGGCTTCACCTTCTTACTCCCAGTGGAAAAGTATTATATGAACATATTTATCATCATTTATCTATATTTTGGTGTTCTCTCAAATCAAGGATTCTGAGATGATGTAGGGACCAACGATTTATCCAAGATAATATCAAACTATGAATCATATAGTAAGACATCATCTCCCAACCTCAAACTTTTTGTTCTTAATGTGATGATCATGCCATGCCTTTTGTTTTCTTTTTCAATTTTGGCTCCACCTGGTGAGTGATCATCTTTCATCTAATTGCATTAACTTGTCAATTATTTCTTCCAACACTTGTTCATCATCTAATCCTCCTACGTGCGCTATATATGCAGAGAAGGTAACATGAATTCAACTAGTAGGATAACCTCCATGCCAAACACTAATTGAAATGGTGTGGCCTTATTCAACCTCTTGTAGGTTGTCCTATATGCCCAAAGAATGGATGATACTTTTTCATCCCAATCTTGTCTACCAACATCACAGATCTTAGTCAATGTGTGACTAAGTATTTTGTTAAATGCCTTAGCAGTTCCATTTGCCTAAGGGTGATAGGGAGTAGTTTTGTGATGGGCCACCATGAATTTTGATAATAGAATCCTAACCATTTCATTGAGGAAGTGTGTACCTCTATCACTTGTCAAACTCAAAAGGAATCCATACCTACATTGATTATGTTTTCCCATAAAAATCTAGTAGTGGTAGTTGTTGTACAATCCTTTGTAGGTGTTTCCTCTTCCCACCTTGTCAAATAATTAGTGCAAGTGAGGATATACCGTGAACCATTCCTTCGCGCCACTGGTGAGATTGGTCTAAAAAATCGATAGCCCACTTCTCAAATGGTTCACATTGCTATTGGTCACAAGGGCATTTCATCCCTTTTTCCAAGTTTGCCAAGGCACTAGAAATGGTCACAGGCCTTGCAAAACTCAATGCAATCTTGATAAATGGTCTCCCACCAAAGCCCCTATGAGTAGAATCTTTTGCATGGTTGCATTCCCACATAGTTTCCTCCTACAATCCCACCATGCGCCTCTTCCATAATTGTAATGCGCTCATGTTCTAGCATACAACGATGCAAAACCTCATCATGACCCATTTTGTATAGATCTCCACTAATTAGCATGTAGGGCATGACGCGTATGGCCAACTTCTTCTTCTCCAAGGCCTTCATTCCGAATAGTGCCACACCTATTTTGAGAAATACTGCAATATCCTCCAAATCCGAGGGCATGCCACAACCTAAATAGTTACACGTCTAGCATAGTCTCTTCAATGCTCTATATGTCCTCTCCTAAATCAATCCTAGACAAATGATCAGGTCCGAAATTACATTTTCCTGGTTTGAAAACCACCATGAACTCAAATTCTTGGAATAATAGTACCCACCAACATATGCACCCTTGTAGAATGGGCTTGTTCACCAAGTATTTCAATGCCATATGGTCAGTGTAAAATATAAAAGGGGTTGCCAAAAATACTGTCTGAATTTGTGAAGCACGTAGATCATTGACAATGCCTTATGCTTAGTTATAGTGTAATTCTACTCTGCTGGTGTCAATTTCCTACTTGCAAAGCACAAAGGATGATCAACAATCCCTTCACCAGCTGTTATGTACAAGTACTACTCCAATGGCGGTCCCGAGGCATCCACATGAACATGGAAAGGCTTATCCCAAGAAGGGAAATGTAGGATGGGCGTGGTGACAAGCCTATCCTTCAAAGTGTCAAATGCCTTCTGTTGTGCTCTCCCTAATGAAAGGCAATTTTATGTCTAAGTAACTCTTTTAAAGGTGTCGATCTTGGCATATCCCTTGATGAACTTCTTGTAGTACCCATATGCCCAAGAAATTATGCACTATGCTTTGACTAGTAGGCTCCCTCAATCCCACAATTACTATAACTTTTGTGGGATCTACTAGTAGGCCCTCCTTACATATGATGTGCCCCAATAATGTTCCAAATCGGGGTAGCAAAGACACATTTCTTAATGTTGAGGGATATCCTCAACTCACCAAAACCTTTCAAACATCATCCTTAAGTTATCACAATGGTCCTTCACTAACCCATATATTGTCAATCATCCAAGTAGACTTGAAGAAATTTATGGATAAAGTCCTGGAAAGCTTGTACCACAATGTGCGAGAACACAACAGTGCATTCTTCAACCCAAAAGGCATGACTATATAGGAAAACATTCCCACTCAGTGGCAAAAGTCATCTTCCTTTGGTCCTCCTTCACGATCCTTACCTGGTGATAGCCCGAGAATCCATCTATGAAAGAATAGACCTCATGCCCTACCACTCCCTCTAAGATTTCTTCAATAAATGGGGTTGGGAAAGGATCAATGATACACACTACATTCAGGTCCCTATAATCAACACATATCCTTATCCTTTTATCCTTCTTGATGCTAATTACCATTGGACTTATCCATTCTGACTCTTCAATAACTTCAATAATGCCCGATGCTATCATCTTATCTATTTCTTCCTTAACCTTCACGCGTGCAGAGTTAGGATTCATCCAGTATGGTCTCTTCCATACCGGCGATCCCTCCTTCAACTTAATTCTCATTTCTCCCAAGGAATGGTGAACACCTTTTAGTTCATGATACCGTGTGGGAATAAATCCTCAAACTCACGTAAAATATCAATGATCTTGGAGACTTTTCTCCAACCAATAGTCTTCAATGATAGCCTCTTTAGGCTCTTCTTCTGAGCCAATGTTAACCTTATTTGTCTTTAAAGGTTCATGATAGGTGCATGCCCATTCATCAACACTATCTACCACCTCGCATGTCCCTACAGAATGGTCAACATCTAAGTTTTCCGCTTCTTCTCCATCAATAACATACACCATCTTCCCTTTTTTTTTTTCAAACACGCGCACTCAAGCTATATCTCTTTTGTTTCTTCTTCCTCAAAGTGCGCCTCCAAGCCAAGTTCACCTAGCAACTCTAGTATCCTATCTTCTACCATGGAACTATCCCCAATGGTAAGGCACTTGATAACCTACAATGCCTTATCCACTAAGGGTTTTGTACTCTAATACTCAAATGTTTGAATGAGATCAGCCGCTAACTCTTACCAATTCCCTATCTGGTGACATGTCTCAAAATGAATGTACCATGCACATGCACAACCTTGTAGGGTGGAATATAACTTGTGAACCCATAATGAAGGTGGCAATGCTTTTGCACTTCCCATCCAGGCTTCACATGCTTGGATATGGAAGGAAGTGGTCTCTTTACCATGGTAGTCTTTTATAGCCATGGGTGCGTTTCTCCTACAAAACCTTACAGAGAATGCAATTCTCACCTCATGCCATTCCAAGAGATTATCTGATGCATTTCCCACCAACGCGCAGTAGTTCCTAAGTAGGATGTAACTTAACATCCCCTTTGTTCATTTTTCCCTTCCATTGAGCTTCCATCTCCTACAAAAAGACCTCAAGGAAGGCTCCTCTTGAGTACTTAGGTAGCTCCTTTCCTCCTAGGCACTAGACCGTACATGCCTTTGTCACCTTTGTTACCAATCCTCTCAAATGCCATCCGATTAACTCATAGGTTCCATGTGCCCAATTATCACATGTTATATTGGTGGTGTCACTTAGGGACTAAGCATCCTCAAACTGGATAACTCCTTTTGTGGGATGAATTGTCTCTAGATCCTTGATTGAGCACACATATATTCTATCCAGGACCTCTTCTCCCAAAGGTTCAATATAGGGTGTTGATTTCCCATTAGCTAGGGGTATGATGACTCTGTTCCTCCTCATTTTCAAATCTTATGTATCCCTTATTGAACTAAAGATCCACATTTTCTTATAGCACCATGGGCACCCAAGTAGTGCTAGGAAATTGTCTACCTTGAGCGAGTGCCAAGACTTTGAAGTCCCCAATAAACTTAGCCCCTTGAATGGTGATAGTTACATCCTTTAAGACACCGATGGGAATTACCTTTGTTTTTTCACCATATACAACACATTGAAGATGGTTGTAATGCAGGTCTTCCCATCTAATGCCATGCATCTAAGGTGAGAACATTGACCTCCATGCACTGTGTCAATGAGGATATTACTAAGGAGCCATCCATCCATGACCACATTTAATGTGATCTCCCTATCATATTCAAGGCTGTGAGGGGGAAGGTTTACATGCAAGACCTACCTCTCATGCTCTTCTCCAGTGTGGTACCTTCTCTCTCAACCATGCTCCTAACAAGGGAATAATATTCTCTTTCCTTAGCATTTTACATACTTCCTTGACCTCATCCAGGTCATCTTTTGGTGCCTCAACCTTCCTTCTTTGCTCCTCCCTCTTAGACTACTCCTTTAGACATTGGATTTCTCCTTGTAAACTCCGAATGACGTCCATGGTTTCTTGATATACCTCCTTTTTGATGCATAGGGTCTGGGTACTTCCCATGTACCACTTCTTCCCTTGAAAAAAGGTTCTTCTATCATGGTATTTCCTTTGTATGCATGGTTTCTACTCTTGTTGTTACCATAACAGGTTCCAAGCCTACATCACGTGTCACCCGTGGCATCCATTATGTGTCATCCTTCTTAATTCTTACCATTGCAGCAGCCCTTGTCTTTCCGGTGCTACTGATTCATATGCTCAAACAACTCAGGGCACTCCTCATACTTGTGCTTCTTCCCACACCATGAACACTGTAATAAATCTAGGCACTCTTGTTTGTAATTCTTTGTAGACCCACAATTAAAACAGGTTCCATGTGGGAAATCACTTCTTCCTCTGCATAGTTACCACAACCATGGAATCCTCCATGAAATCCCCTTTCACACATGCCTCCATCTACACGCTCCTCATAATGGTGATCATCACCTTTAGAACTACTGGCAATGTTGGTTTGGTGCACACCATGATCAATGGCCTCATGGATATGATCAATAAGCCTACAATCCTTAGTATCATGGGTTGTAGAGGTACAGATCTTACAGTATCAAGAAACATTCTTCTGAATTGCATGTTGTAATAAGGGACATCTACTCACATTATGGTCCCCATGAAAATATCAAAATCTACTTTCTACAACACATACTATCTTCTTCGAGGGAAACTATCTTTGGCATGCCCCTCTACCTCACGATATGTACACCACATTCCACTGCAAGTCTCATGAGCTGGTTTGCACACAACTTCTCCAGCTGCTTAGCCATATTAGTGATTTGAGCTTCTAGAAATGGGCTAACACTAGTATCAACACTTCCAACATCTTTGGCACCGTGAGTGGCTTATAACACCTTGTATGGTCTCAGTGAAAGTTTTATGAGATAAAACTCTTCTAAATGGAGTTATCAACCCCCCAAAATACCATTGAGCATGTTGTGAAGGGTGAATGTCATATGACAATTTTGACAGGAGATTCTTAAGCCACGTGTCATACTCCTGCACACTCTCTCGCCATTCCCTATTGAATCTCCTTAAGGGCGTTGATGCTCTTCTATTCAAACTCAAGAATGTGGAATTCTGCTAGGAAGGTGTTTTTCAACACGGTGTAATCTACCACCATCTGATGGGGGTCATACTTCCTATACCAGCTATGTGTACGCCCTTGCAACGTCATTACAAAGCCGATCGGCCTTTTGCTCGGGTTGTGATCCCCTTCACGCCATAAGAAACTCACACTTGTGAACATGTTCTCGCAAAGCATCTTCAATACCTCCTAATATAGAAAATGTAGAGACATCTCAAAGAAGACTTGAGGAGGTGTTTGGGGCCCTTCTCCTCTCGCGCGAGCCTTGGTGTCCTCAGTGTTTCCTCGCCACTAGATCCACAGATCCACTGTCCCATGTGCCTCCTAACCCACTAGATCCACTAGGTCTTGTTCCTCTTAACCCACCAGATCCACCAGGTCATGTTCCTCCTAACCCACCAAGATCCACCAGGTCCTGTAGTGGTCATGCCAAGGGTCCCCAAAGTTCCACTAAACTATGTGCTGATGGTCTATGATAATGCCCCACTACCAATAGTGTACCCCGTGCCACTCCCTAGATGCGAGACCAAAGGATTGTGTACTTGCTCCTTGTCCAAAAATTCCTCTAAATACTAGAATAGTATGCGTAGCCATAGAAGTGGGAAATGAGAAATTATATCTCCTAGGCACAGATCTGTCACTTCCACTGATACCAACTGGGTCAACAATACTCCTTCCTTGATCTAGAAAACCAAGCGCCATGGTTTGGTCACTAGGTGGGTTTAGATGTGCACCAACGAATCTTCTCTCTCCATGCAACAAACTCTCATTAGAAGCCGAAGGGGTCTCTCTTACGCACTTTCCAAGATGGAGTAGCATGACTACTCAGGTCCCATGTCCTCCACATGAACCTCAACTCCTTCCTGTAACATCTACCTCCATAGATCCATCACACTTGTAACCTCGTGTTGTCTAGCAATCTCCCTTTCACGCGCTTCACTATACTTGAGTCACCTCTCTTCCCTTTCTTTCTCTCGATGTAATATCTGTCATCTTCCTCCACCCTAGCTTCCTCACCGGTGCTTAACGCATTTAGCGGCCATTGGAAATTCCTCTAAACTCAAGGTAACAATCAAGATCTTCATTGCTAGAGGAATAACACGTAGAAATGATCCTCTGGGCTCCCATAAAAACTCAAACTCAACAACTTCTAGAAAATAATATGTAGAAATAGCGTACTCCAGAGTGTAGCTAGCCAACACACCTTTCCACCAATGATCCACAACACGAGTCCATGTCAAATCTGCATCTTGCAGCCTCTAGTATTCTTCTTAGATCCACACACATGATCTATAATACCAGCTTGATCTAGATGCATATGCCGAGAGCCATTCATACAGCTCTACTAGGAAGCAAAAAGAAAAAAATTTCATACAAATCATGGTATAGGTTCTCTTCTACCCATCTATGTGCAAAAACTCAGTCCAATGTTGAATCTCTAAGAAAATTCATAATTCGGTGCTCTTAAACCATGATTCAACACTTTCTAAGGTTAAACTACTCTGTCATCACTTACTACATAGATCATGATGTATGTCATTTCCCACTACAAATTTGAAAAGAGATCCCGGCAATGGAACAAATATGTACTCATTTTTACACCCACCAAAGAACAATGGAATCCCATGCGTGCCGACCTATCACCCAGTGGGTGCTAGTGCTCACCCAGGCACGCGTGGGTCGAGTCTCTCTTTATGTGAGTTGAGTGGGAAAAAATCATCTATAATCCAAAATTTAAAGGAAGTGAGTGGGAATGAAACATGCGAACATCATAGAGCTCATAAACAGATCTAGATCATTGCAGTCATTATAGATAGAGATACTTTAATAGACTTAAAGAACTTAATCAAAACAGAAAGGAAAATGCATAGGAATTCATATTCATCTTATAAACATACATGAAAAGGAACTATGAAGAATCATGTATGAATCTGAACCAAGAAGGATCATATTCAATTAACTTGGTAACCTCATTACATTCATTAGATTCATTACAGAGCATCATAGAAAGGCAAACCAAAGTCATGCATCATAACTGGATTCCTATCCTTTAACTCTCAAAATGAAAATTTAAACATCCAAGCCCTTGGTACATCCTTCTCCTATGTTTTATCTACCCAACCCAAACAGAGTTCCTGCGGCATTTCTACAGAGCTCCGCTCTCTCTTGATCTCTCTATATATCTATATATCTCTTTTCTTCCTGGGAACTTGTATTTATATGCACCCTCAAGTGCCAATTCATCCTTCGTAGCCTCAGATCTAGCGCCAAGTGTCTGAATGTGGTCCTCCATGGGAACATGCTCCTCTAGGCCTGAGCTCTCCACTTTTTTCCATGATGGTCTTCTAAAAGCTTCTATCGCAGGGCATATTCCTTCCTAGGCCAACCTGTCGCCAGGCTGGCACCTTATCCATTCTTCATGCACAGTTGGGTCATGTTTTTCTTGTGTCCTACCCGATATGCCAAATATGGCTAAGTCCCAAGACCTTGTCTTTCAACGTGCATGCATAACACGGCCCTTCTAAAACCCTCCTAGAACCCTGCCTTGCATGCCTTCTTCTTACATGCCCATCCTTCAACCTAGGCCTTGCACACCCATGTGCCTTTGTGTACTTAGTCAATATTTTAGGGGCCCAAAAAGGGAAGTGTTAGAACATAATGATTAAGTGGTTTGGCCAACCCTTAATGTATATGGGTTCATCACTAATATATAGGTTAATATTTAATAATATGAAATATTTATATTTCTATTATTAAATATGTTAACCTATGTATATACTTTAGGTTAAATATTTAATATCATGAAATGATTATATTTCTAATATTAAATATTATAAACCTAGGTGTATGTGTCAACCATTTTAGGTTGAAAAGGTGGGTCGGGAGACATACCCGATCACCTTATATAAAAAAGACTTTAGGTCCTCATTTGATATATTCGGAAAATATATCAAAGGTGTGAAAATCAAGTGATTTGGTTTTACCCTTGGTAAATAGGGTTTCAAAGGAGGAGGTGATCTTACTGGATGTAAAATAAGTTCTCTGAAGTAAAAGGTTATTTTCAAAGTGGTTTTTACCCTATTGGGGTTTTCCACTATAAATAATGTGTCACTTGTGTTATTTATTTCCTGTAAGTATTTCTTTATTTACTTATGTTATGATGTAATATTTATTTGAATATTTACTGTAACATTATATAATATGTAAGTTTATTAAATCCGTATTTATTAGAATCCTCAAATTCTAACAAAAAATGAGTGAACCATTTGACATATTTGAAGAAAGAAGCAAAGGTAGATCAAGGATCACCAAGAATACACATTTATTTCATTCAACTGGAAAAACTCAGCTAGAAAAGAAGAATAAGGAAATCCATACGATTTCATAGCACAAATAATAGTTAATAATTTAATAATTCCATACGATTTCATAATCATTTAATAATTTCAATATGCCACTCTACGTAGTTGTCCACTTAAGTGGACTTTGCAATAATTAAAAAATTTATCCAACTTAATATGGTATTCATTACCATTTTAAAATTGAATCCCATACAAAATAGAACCTTAAGCTTATCCATGCCAATATGGTGTTCAACACCACTTTTAATTTGAAGTTAAATAACCATCAATCAAACTAATGTTTATCCACTCGATGGGTGTGGCCATATGGCCCCCATCGTTATATTATTTAAAATAATAACATACACTTTGTTGTTACAAATTAATTCAACCATGGCCTTTAAGCATTTTTCCTTATCATAATGCCAACTCCATAACAATTTATACAACATCAAAATAAATATCATAGCATAAAATAATGCATTCCTAGCACGGTTAATGTAAACATGCAAAGTCATAAGTTGGAGAAGAGACATCACCTTTAGTCCATATGGGTGCCAACACAACATGAATGTTGTGTGGCAGCCATATCGATTAAGGATGGTGTCATCCTAATCTAATCGACGCCTAATACAAAAATTTGAACAAGACTAACATAGTACTACATTAAAATCAAACTACATTTAATAATAATAAAGGTAGTATTTAATTATCTAAGTACTTAATCTTTAATTAAGTACTTAGATGACTAATTACCATCATCCAAATTTAATACTTAATTATTTGAATTAATGTTCACTTTCCCATTAATCGTAATTATTTGAATAATTAAATGTCGAATAAAAAGGATTAATTAGCGGGAGTTACAGAATGCATTCTATCTCCTTCAATTAGTACAATTGGAACAATTTGGGACAAAAGGAACAACAAGAACTAAATTGAGACGCACCATCTGTAGTGGTGCTTATCGAGTAGAGTTACGAAAGGAGAGTAAAACTAGACCTCTCTCCCTAACACTTGTTTTTTGGCATGAGATTGCCCAAAACTCTTTCTTGGCGTGAGATCACCCAAAAAAATTGCTCTTGGCATTAGATCGCCAAAACACTTGTTATTAGTGTGAGAACACCAAAAACCTGTATATTCATAGCATTTCAAGATATTTTTCTATCCTTTACACTATTCTACATCAGGGTGCAAACTTTCCTTTACACACTTTTACATACTTATGCACAATTTTCTCTAATTTATCATATACAATACTTTGAATACATTCATGCTCTTATTTTATAGGTTTGTCCTTACAATAATCAAGTAAATACAAGAACAACAACATGTACAATGCAATGCATACGCTTCACCCTAGGGTCACTTTCCTTTCATAGTCTCTATGCTTCACTTTGCATCATTTCACGTGCCACTTATCCACTTGGCACTCTATTTGCCACACTCTCTACATGATCATAAGGTACACATCTTCTATCTACTTCATGTTATCGAGTATTAACTCAACAACATAAATTGGGGGAAAATGTAGACACAAAATTAAGAACTTGGGTACATTTCTAGGTCCTAAAATCATACTAGCATTTATATGATTCCTAAGCAATAAAACTACTGGTTTGCAAAAATATTTTCCTCTTTTATTTGTCTCTTGTTTTCTATTTGGTCTTACGCACCCTACAACCCAGTTAAAACTTTACTGTTTTATCTTTTATGGCACTGACATGTGTCACTCTAGCTAAGAAAGAAGTGCTCATACGTTCTTGTCCCTTCCGGGTGCCCCTGGCCCTTTTCTACCTTATTCGATCTTTTTGGGTCTCTTTTATCTTTTAGGCATATTTTTCACTTACGAGTCAACCTTCCGGTTGTTAATTACAAAAATTCAAACAAGGGAATCATATATAGTTATGTGTTCAAATCAAGGACAAGACACTAAGAATTATTATCATCACCTAAGCTTGCATTCAAAAGGAACCTAAAACACTCAAAGGAATTCATCTAGCATCCATTCAAGGGACAAGGGACTACATACTTTGCATACACAACATAGGAAGGGGAATTTCATTTTATTCCATCCACACATTCTACTACATTGCTACATTCTAGCTATAACTCGCTATCAAGTGCAACTTACACAAGGGCATCCTAGGGCACAATTTATTACACACACACACAAGAACTACATGGAGTCTGAGATGTAGTGCAACACTTGGTTATAATTTCACTCTCAGTGGTGACTATCGAGGTCGACCGACTCCCCATTTTACATTTTCCTTTCTAACCTATTTTATGTGGTTTGTGGGCTTGTGCAAGTGAACTTATCTTTTACAGGTTACAGGTACCTTCAATGATCAAAGAGAGATTACCAAGTGATCAATAGGGAATAATCGCAACTCAACAAAAACTGAATCTAGAGTTATTGTGTGGTCATGCGCACCTAGATCCATTCATCGGTGCCTGGGATCCCTTTTCCTACTATGGGCACCCCTTCCCAACCTTGTTCGTGAGCTCCATAATTTACTGAGTTCATATATGATGATACTTACATCCTTTTCAGCACTTCTCTCTATTTAGATCACTTCCTGTTCATTAAAAAATCAACTAAGTACTCCTATTTCTCTTCCTTGCTTATGGTTTCATACTTTTCATCTTAGTTTTCTTATGTCATTACTTGTAATTTATTACTTGTACATAATTTATTTCAATAGTGACTCTACAATTAGATTTAATTAAGTTTTTAATAAATCAGTTGTGATGATTGTTTATGTTGGTACAATTAATGGAATCTTGAGGATGGAGAAGATGAAGGTGGAACTCAAGAAGAAAAGAAGAAAATTAAAGGAAAATGCGGCAGGAAGAACAATATATGGGATCCGAAGGTCATGACACAAGTAATATTAGATGGAGTGAGGAAGAAAATTCAATAAAATGCAAGGATGATGAAGATTATGTTGAAGACATAGCTATACAAGCAAGAAGTACATGGGATTTTTTCTCCACCTTGGGAGTATGATGCAGGGGCATCATCAAAATAACATCCAATTGAGAATTTCACATTCACTCATGGTTATGAGGTCAAAGTAAGTGTGTTAGAGTATGTTGAATTCATGGAGGAAAGTCTTAGTTGGTCTAGTGTTCACAATTTTAAATTTAACTATTTCCCTCCCTTTTGTAAATTCAAAAATGGAAAGGTTGTAAAAGAGAGATTAGAGTTTTTAAGTGGTGAAAAGAGAGAGTTTTGATGGTTTAAGCATGTAATAGATGTCTAAACATGTGGAAAAGAGTCCTAGAGTGAATGAGAGTCAATAAATGCTTAAAAGTTGTAACAATGTCTAACTTTTCCATACAAGGGTATTTTGAGTCCTAGAAATTTAGTTAGGGCTTTTGAAATGGGACAAATTATAGGATAATTTCAAATGAGAGTCAATTTTTAAAGCATTCCTTAATGTGAGAGGAGATGAAGAATGGGTAGGCATGCCTTTTTTTTGTAATAAAATACAATGTGAGGTAATTAACTTTGTTTTATATAAATAACTTCTCTTCTTCATTGAAGTTGTGAGTGTTAGACATATATGGCTTAAGAATCATTGATTTCTATTTCGAGTATGTGGAAAGTCTCTTTTGGATTAATTTTTAGAAGAATGAGGCATGTTTTATTATGAAGGTCTTGATTTATAGCACAAGAATTGATGTATAAGCTCTGATATGACGGTGTTGTGAACATGCAATGATTTTGATACTTTATAACTATGAATATGTGAAATGAAGTTCTTTTAAGAATCAACACATGATAAAAAAAAGTATGAATTTTTATTACATGGTCTTGAGTGCTATTGCATGGACTTGAGGTTGAATTCCTATGACATTTCATTGCATGCTTGGAAACTATATGGAAACTAAACTGTGTTTATTCCTTAGTCTACTTGATGCATGAGAAGTGCTTAAATTTCCTTGGAGGACTATAAAAAGTATCAAATGGACATTAGAAGGATTTTTATAGTTATAATATCAACAAAATTTGAAGGCCTTACATTTCATGGACTAGTTTCATCTTATTTATGGTGAAGAAATCTAGATACTCTGCTTTCACATTTTTGGCATAAGAGAACTATGGTTGTATTTTGCATACATTAGTAGCCATTTGAGCCCTACTATAAAATTAAACACGTGCAAGAGGTAGGTATGTACATACAAAAGAAGATTAAAGTTTTGAAAATGAGATCATTGCATTAGGTAAGCTATTTTAATGTCTCAAAGCTGAGACATGGGTTAAAATCTAGGGTTTAAGGAAAACTTGAGTTTTGAGCCTCCAAAACATCAAATCTTGATTTGAAATTTGATGGAAAACATGGTGAAATTTCCCTTAGAAGGATTATGAAGGAATTTGAGTGAAAAAGTGGATAAATTTTGGAAAATACTTGAAAATTTGGTAGAAGAAGGTTGTTACATTACTAGGAGGCTTAATTGGGGAAGGAAAACTTGATGAAAGACACTTTTTGCTTAGAAGTTGGCCAAGAAACCTGTAGATAGATAAAACAAGAAAATGGGTGTCTAAATATGTGTTGAATGTGTTTTGAAACCTCTAACACTAAAATATATGCCTAGAAAACTAAGCCAACAGAGCTAGTAGAGGCCAGAACTAAGGAACGAGAAAGTTGATAAATATAGAAGAGTTTGAGGAGTTGAACTATAAAATTTAACCCACACCATATTGAGGGTAAAGGGAACTTGAGAATGTTTTCACTTTATTTTGGATATGCCTAGATGCTTCCAACCATGAACCTTCTAAAGGTTTTGTCTTAAGAACACAAGAAGGTAGTTTTGGGAAAGATAGAGAGAAAGTTGATGTTTTTATCTTTTTGGAATCAAGTTATTGGTTGATATAATGTTGGCTTGAGTTGTAGAACATGGTACAAATATTCGAAGGTGTTAGAGAAGACAAAAATTCTAAATTTTTCTCCATTTGGGGCTAAGACCAAAGAGAGATAGTGAGGGATAAGTTGGAGAAGGTAAAGGTAATGAAAATTTTCATGATTTTTTCTCATTTTGTAGGTGAATAGGCATTGCATGAGGTATAGATCGGGGTATGGTGTTTGATAAAGACATATAAGGTGAAAAGGGGACAATTTTTGCTAGCTTGAGCCATTTTGACAAGATCTACAAAACAAAGTACCTAGAGTAAATGAAGCATTTTGTTGTTCTTGAATTGATGAGTGTATTGAATTGTGTTAGATCTCTATATTAGATTAGGGCTCCATATTTGTGTTCTTGCGAGTGAGCATGAGTATGACATACTTAAACAAATGAATATATATATATAACGCTTTTTTTGAAATAGAATGTTATGCTTTATGCATGATAGTTCCTCCATATCCTAGTGTACTTTTAAAGGTCATTTGCTTTTGATTTCATATAATTTGTGCGTGGTCGAGAAGCTATTGCGAAAAAAATTAGATTTTATGAATGTTCAAGGATTGACATGAGAAACTTCATGCGTAATTCAAATTTTAATTTTCTCCAAGAGAAAGCCTCCTTGTTTCGAATACATAATTGTCTATTAATCTCCAAGCATGTTTCATCCTAGGTTTTGATATATCTTTTTATTTTTCACTTACTATTTTATGGTTTCTCGAAAGCTTACGAAACACTATGATTTTTGGGTTTGTGGGTGTAAACATTAGTGTGTGTTGGAGGTTCTTTTTATACATGGTTTATAAGGGTGATTTGTTTTTGTGTCTTTACACGAGTGATTAAGTTTTTTTGTTATTGTATCTTTATTAATATTGAAACATGCAATTTTTTCTATATTATCATGTCAAATATTGTTACTTTGACAATATTATATACTATTTTGTATTACAATCATTGAAAATTCTATTAGTTGTAAAAACACAATTACTCTCAAGTTAAGTAGATGCTTTTACTTTTGTCTCTATTTAAGTATATCATCCAAGCAATAATTTAATTATCCCACTAAATTCATTGTATAAACATTGGATCTTATTTGCAGTGAATGGTAACAATTTCTAGTGCTTCTAGTTGAATTACATTAGTATCAAGATTTTGACGGAAAAACACTTTTTTGGTTGAATAGTTAGTATTTTCAATTCAATAACATCCTTGCATGCCTCATATGATATTTTATGACCCGTTAAATTTAATTTAAAATATTAATTTCAACTTATTTTTATTTTTAAAATCATTACATGTCATTCAAAAACCATATTCTTGCTCACATATCCAATGCACCTTCAAAGTGGATTTGTTAATTTTATTTCAAAACAAAAAAGTAACTCAATGTCAAAGAAAAAGATTTGAAATTTGATTTTGGTGATTGAATTTGAAATAAATGCCTCAAACATCTAAAGTTATTTGACCACAAAATTATTTTGCCAATATAAACATGAAGTGTCTTTTAAGTTGTACATGTACTTTTAATGTACCTTTGAAAGATTTCGCTGGGACAACCTTTTCAAGCCAAAAGTAGCCAATATTTCAGCGTTCAAATAATTAATCCAAAATAATCCTTCTCAATGATTATGCCTAGAGTTGCTTCTAGTCCACACTTTTCAAGGCACTTTCCTCATTAATGCACAATTCATAAAAGTCAACATTTAAAGTTCAGAGTTTTTTAAAAATGGTGATTTTTAAGAAGACATTACACCAATTTAAGTCTTTTGCCTTTATTTAGTGGTCAAATATAAATTTCTCGAACTAAAGACTTCTGCCTAGTAATCATGAAAAAATGGACACAAGTCAAGAGGTGCATTATGGGAGATAAAACTACCTTTATATTAGATGTGAGGGTGTTAATAATTTAATGTTTTTTATTTTGGATTTTTAATTGAAAAGAAAAAAATGATTTAATTTATCATAAAATTAATATATATTTTAAATATGTGTTAGAGTTGTTAATTTTGGGATTCTTATATTAATTTTTTCATATATTATATTGATTAATAATTTTATTATATTTTGTCAACTTCTTTTGATTGGTGAAGAAGGTAATGATCTATCTATATTATGCTATGGGACTTTAAATAAAAATTGTAAAATGGTTCAACTTTAATTTTATAAGTGACAATTAAATGAGCATCAAATTTAAGGTTGAAATTTCGACGAAGATCAAATGGTTGTCAAATTTGAGTGCACATATAAAAGTGAACAACTCGCTCCATTACACTCCTCTCAACTATCATTTTAGAACACTAACATACCCATCTTAAATAAATATATGTAAAATATGTCGAGAGGTATCATTCTCGAGGTACCTATATTGGACTTGAGACCTAAATATACAATTACTAATTTTTTTATTTAATGTTTATTTTTATAAGTCAACCATAAAAATGAACAACTCACTCCATTATACACATCCTAGGATGCTTCTCGACATAACTATAAAATATAAGACTAACTATGAATTAAATAACTATTAACACACCCTTATTAAAAATGAGTTTTCTTCAAAAGATCTCTCAATATCCATCAACTTATTATTGAGAAACTCTAACGCGCCAGACTCTACACATTAACATCTAAAACAATATGCGAATACCTCATTCTACACACTAAAAATAAATGAGGATAAAAATAAATAGTTTTATAAACATGTGTTGCCAGAATATTAAAACTTATCACAACTATTCAGTCATTTTCCATGAAACATCTGTTTCCTATGGCCGTTATTCATTCCAAAACGCAATTATTCTCCAACTTCATATCTCCACGACGCTGAATTTATAGCAGAAATTTGTGCTTTTGTTTCAATTGACATCTACCATCATTGCTTGTGCAATCCACATACGTCCAATCTATTTTTTCTTATTGTGGAATAACCACATAACTACTGCATATCACTCAGAATAGTAAAAGTTCAGAAAACCAAAACAACAGTAAGATACATACATAATGTATATCTGTATGTAGTTCTGAATACATATACATAGCTATGGTGATTAGGTAGAGGTGTCACATCAATACCATCCTGACCAATTAAAGACGGACAACATTGAGCCTGAGCACATGGTGTTTGTATTCTACTGTGGGAACAAATCCACCACTCTGTTTCACATTAGAACGCAGTGATTCATACAAGTGTTAATGCATTTCCAACATGGTTTCCAGAATATATTTTTTGAGTGACAGAAATGGTCGTACTTGCTTGATTGTGCTTGTGACTCCCTTCTTTTTGGTGGGACAATGATTATCACCATTTCATATATGATATCCAAGGTGGCATATTGTTTTGAAAGGACTTTAAAAATAAAAATAAAATTTCTAAGGACTGCTTTAATATTAATGTGTACATTTAAAAAGCATATCTTAATTCAATTTTTTTGAATTGATAATATGGTTAAGATTGTACACCTTAGGTCTACATAATTTTTATTGATTAAAATTGTAGGAGTTGGGTGTATTAGGTAACACCTTTTATACCATTATACACTTTGTGGTATTACAATCCATTTGATTTAATGTTCTGATTTTGATTGTAGTAGATTTAATTAATATTTAATATTTGTGTATGTTTAGCGTAGGTAGAAAAATTTGAAGACTGAAATTTTATCAATTTTTACCATTTTATTTGCAAGATAAGTTATTTAATGGCAATGACAAATATGAGAAACAATTAGAACATTGATGTTGATGTTGGTTGGTTGGTAACATATGAATTGTTTAAAACTTTTTAAAAAAATTGAGTGTTAAAGTTTGTAAATGTGAAATGTAAGTAAGAGAAACAACCACTACGTTCTTTATTAATTGATTATTAATACATAAATTGTTTAACACTTCTAAATATTTTTAAATGGTAAAACTTATAAAATTAACAAGAGAAATACAACTATTACGTAATACACAAATTAACATTTTTTAAATTTTGTTTTAATATTAAACCCCATACATTTAACAACACATATACACAACAATGCCGAAGATTAAGATGATGGCGAAAGGGAAGCGGAAGCCCCGTGGTTTAGATCGGTCACATTTTGTGAATTTCGGCCTCTGCACCCAGCGGTCACTTGGCTTCGCCTCCCCGTGATGCAACGATGGTGCCCATACGGGCCGGGGGGCTTGTTTAAGCCTTGCAGAAGAGAGGCTGGGTCCCCATCACCCAGTGTCGGGTAGTGTGCAAGAAGGCCTTGACAAAAATGGTCCTGGTCTGCTTCGTCCCCCCGAGGACCATTCCACCTCCGTTTCCGTGTCCCTGGAGGACGATGTCGTTTTAGCAGCCCAAATAAAGCTTCTCTCTTCTAGAGCAATCTTTGCAAAATTTGTTGGTCAAAGATTGGCGGTAGAAAGCATTCAAAATTGGTGTGAAGCACGAGTGGGGTAGCGGCTTGTGTATTCGATTCCTTGAAAAGGGCTTCTTGATTTTATTTCATAGCGCCACTCAGAAGGACGATACCATGGCGAGGAAAGAATATCTTTTAGCTGATTCAAGCTTGGCGATTCATGATTGGGAACCACATTTTGACTGCCAGAGCTGAAATGGAAGGGTTTCATGTTTGGGTTAGACTTTATTCACTACCAAGTGAGTTTTGGTCCGCTCCCATTCTCACTAAAATTTGTTCCAGTCTGGGACGCGTTATTCGCATCGACCCTGTCACCCTGGAAGGTACCCTTTCCTCTTTCGCTAGAATTTGCATTTCTATCGATCACAATCAAAAGCTCCAAGATTTCATTCTCATCTCTACCCCCTCCGGGCTTTGGGAGCAAAAGGTGGAGTATGAAGGTGTCTCTAACAACTGCTTTAAGTGCAAAAAACCTAGCCATATCCATAAATTCTGTAAAAATTCCACCTCTTCTAGCAAACAGGAATGGAGGAAAAAATCCCTCCCCTCATCCATCTTCTCCCTCCACTCCCTCTCATGCAATCACAACTCATTCCACTCGTCTGGTTTCTTCTGACCCCTCCCCTGTTCGTGAATCCTTAACTCTGGATCCCGACACCATCTCTTTGGTAAAAGAAACGCCACAGTGGTTAAGGACTCTACCAGGATTTTGTCCCTTTTCCATGAAGGTATCTCCATCGGCATGGGAGGGAATGCTACCTCTTTGGAAAAATGGGTTAATGATAAGGACGAACTACTCCAATCTAATGATAAGCGATTCCATTGGTTCACGGGAAGGCGATCACGAGATTCATTCTTCCGATAATTTTCTACTTGGTCCGATTCTCCCAACGCCTCCCCTTCTCAACATGGATCTTGGTCTGAAAAGTATTCTGGGCCACCCTAATAAGAGTAAACTCTCCCAAATGAGGTTTCATTGGGAAGCAACTTCAACTTCGTTCCTTCTTTCCTTCAACAAGTAGGAGAGGCGAGTCCTCTCTGAAGATCAAATGATCCTCTTTTCCTGGAATGTTAGGGGCCTTAACGCCCCTAACAAACAACGTCTGTTAAGATGCTATGCTACAGATGTTGCGGTTGATATCTTCCTACTTCAGAAACTAAGATGTCTAAGGATGGCTATAAAAATGGTTGGTTTTGAAGATGGAAAGGATGGGAAGGTTGTTTCTCTGATTCAACTAGTGCCTCGGGTGGTCTTGGAATCATTTGGAAATCCTACTACTGTGCTATTGAGCCTAATATCATCGACTCGAACTTTATCTGGTGTAAAGTTCAGATTAAACATTCTGATGAGTCCTTTTTCATTTGCAATGTTTATGGTCCCTACTAATCCGATTAGAAAAAGAGATCTTTTGTCTAAACTTCATTTGGTCGATTGATTAATTTATCAACTCCAAGATTGTCATTGCTGGCAATTTCAATGCTACTCTCTCTGATCATGATAAGCACGAAGGTATTCAATGGTAGCCACGTTCACAAGTTGATTTTACCTCTTTTGTTTCTTCCTCTCATTTGGTTAATGTGGAACCTAGTAAGGGTTGGTTCACGTGGAATAACAGGAGGCCTGGGTTCAGTTCCTTGGTTGTGCATCTTGATAGATTCCTTGTTTTAGAATTCTGGCTGCAAAATAATTTCCTTCTTAAAAGCTCTGTTCTTCCACTCTTTGGCTCCAATCATTTCCCTATCTCTCTTATTATGTCTTTCGACCTACCCCCTACCATTCTCCCTTCAAATTCGAAAATATGTGGTTACAGGATCCTTCACTTAAGCCTTTGATCAATCTCTGGTGGGATTCCTTCACAGTTAAAGGGACATGGATGTTCCAACTTTCCAAAAAGCTTTCTCTGTTGAAAGACAAACTTCAAAGTTGGAATTTTCGAGCTTTAAAAATATTTTTCAAGAAAACCGACAATTGAGTAGGAGCTCCGTATTTTGAATGATTCTATTCTCACTCAAGGGATGCTTCAGGTAGATTTCCTCAAAGAAAAATCTCTTCTTAAGGAATTGGGTGATCTCCTTCTAAAAGAGGAAACTTATTTGGTGCCAAAAATCCAGGGAAGTATGGCTGACAGACGGTGACAAAAATACTAAGTTCTTCTTTTGCTCTGTCAAAGCCAGAAGAAATTTCAACTACATTTCTTCTCTCAAGCTGGATGATTTATCTATTGCATCCACTCAATCTTAGATCAAAACCGAAGCAGTGTCTTATTTCAATAAGCTCTTGAATGGTGACCCGCAACCCCCTGAGAGTAGTCTTCCTTCTTTCATCAAATTCTGCTTTGGTCATTTGCTAATAATGACTTGCTCCTCTCTCCTTTCTCCAAGGATGAGGTTCGAAAAATTATTTTTTCTATGAAGAGAGATAAAGTGCCTAGTCCTGATGGTTTCCCGCCTCTTTCTTCCAGGATTTTGGGATGTCATTGGGAACTCGTTTGGAAAGCAAGTCAAGGAATCAAGGCATTCGAGAAAAATTTAGGTACTCTCAATCATACTCTCATCTGCATGTTTCCAAAAATCCCTCGCCAAGTCAATGGATGATTTGATTTATTTCCCTTACTGCAACACGACTTACAAAATCATCTCCAAAGCTATTGCAAATCGATTGAGTCCATTGCTGTCAAAATTGGTTGCTCAAGAACAAAGTGGTTTCATCCCCGGTAGGTCTATTACCGATGGGATCATTATTTCCCATGAATTGATTCATACTCTTCATGCCTCCTCCTGAGCTGGCATGATGCTGAAACTAGACTTTAGCAAAGCCTATGATCGTGTCAATTGGAGGTTCCTCATCAAATCTCTTCAAGCCATGGGCTTCAGTAGGCATTTTTGTAATTGGATTTTTAGCTGCATTACCACCCCGATTCTCTGCTTGGTTAATGGTTGGCAAAATTCTTCTTCCGGAGAAGTCGGGGTTTAAGACAAGGTGATCCACTCTCCTCTTTTCTCTTCATTTTGGTCAGCTGAGGCTCTCAGTCATAGCATCAAATCTATCATTTATGGATGGTTCCCTTAAAGGTATTCACATCACTTCCAACCTTCCAGCCCTTTCTCATCAACAATTCGCGGACGACACCTTTCTTTTTGGTCAAGGATCTATCCCAAAAGCTAAGCAACTTTCTTCTATTCTTGATTCTTATTCTTCACATGTAAGTCAAAGTTATTAACTTTCATAAATATGTTATTTTCTTCTTTAATGTTGCCCCTAGACTACAATGCAGGATCAAAGCAATCTTAGGCTTTTTCGTGGGAGTTCTCCTGCACAAATTGAATTAATATATATTTTTTGAGTGACGAAATGGTCGTACTTGCTTGATTGTGCTTGTGACTCCTTCTTTTTCGGTGGGACAATGATTATCACCATTTCATATATAATGTCCAAGGTGGCATATTGTTTTGAAAGGACTTCAAAAATTAAAAATAAAATTTCTAAGGACTGCTATAATATTAATGTGTACATTTAAAAAGCATATCTTAATTCAAATTTTTTGAATTGATAATATGGTTAAGATTGTACACCTTAGGTCTACATAATTTTTATTGATTAAAATTGTAGGAGTTTGGTGTATTAGGTAGCACCTTTTATACCATTATACACTGTTGTTGTATTACAATCTATTTGATTTAATGTTCGATTTTGACCGTAGTAGATTTAATTAATATTTAATATTTGTGTATGTTTAGCGTAGGTAGAAAATTTTGAAGACTGAAATTTTATCAAATTTTACCATTTTATTTGCGAAATAAGTTATTTAATGGCAATGATAAATATGAGAAACAATTAGAACATTGATGTTGATGTTGGTGGTTGGTAACATATGAATTGTTTAAAACTTTTTAAAAAAATCAGTGTTAAAGTTTGTACTTTTATTAATGTGAAAGGTAAGTAAGAGAAACAACCACTACTGGTTGACATTAAGCTGATTATTAATACATAAATTGTTTAACACTTCTAAATTGTTTAACACTTCTAAATATTTTTAAACGGTAAAACTTATAAAATTAACAAGAGAAATACAACTATTCTCGTACTACACAAATTAACATTTTTAAAATTTTGTTTTAATATTAAACCTCATACAATTAACAACACGTACACACCAACTCTTTACTACAAATATAACCTAATCAAAAAAATATATATTATTTAATATTGAAATCGATACATTCGACATTGTTCTTTGTTTACCGGACCCCACAACATGGTCAAAAGGGTGTTAAGAACGAGATCATGTCCATGGACTTACTAATCTTAGTGTAAATAGGATAAATTTTGTATCAATTTGGGGAAGAGGGAAGGTCTACCACATATGATATTGATAAGGATATTTCAATTGCACGGAAATGAATTTAACCTTTAAAAATGTATCGAGTTATAAATTTTGTGCACCGATTGCTTTGAAGTGCACTTTGCAGGCATTGACAAAACAATGAAACAACAATTTTTCGAGTTCACATTTTTAATGAAAGCAATGTTACTTTGTATTTGCATTAGTTCCTCCATTTTATTAAGCAGGTTTGGTTCACTTTAATAGTGGTGTGTAGTGTATCTTGTCTAGTTTTTGAAATAGGGATACAAATTTAGGTGTGAGAATCTCGAATTATCATATTTTTAAAAATTAGGTGATAAAAGGAAATCTAATTATGTAGTAAGTGTAGTGTTTTGAACCTAAGATATTTCATTATTAATCATTAAAGTTTATCTTAGTATTTTCTCATTTACACATTAATTTACTTAATCTCAAAGGCTTCTAGTTCAATTCTTACATTTTCAGTCCAATACATCAACACATGTCACTTAGTTTAGCACTTCTTGAGTTAATGCATTTTGTATTGAACACATCTATATAATCCTATCTATTCGCCTCATTTACATGATCAATTCCTAATTAAAACTTATAAAAATTACCTAACAAAGGGTAGAATTGACCGATGTTTATGTCTTAGGCCATTTTTTTTTGTCTTTGTATTTGTAATGATTTTATTTTAAGATGCACAAGTTAATGCATTTGACTTTAAGTCATTTAAGTAGGAAATCATTCACACAAGTCTCTATAAAAATGTACACCCTTAATTAGGTATTTACACCCTAATTAAATTATTTTATGAAAAGAAGACAATAATATATAGGATGCAAGGGTCTATTAGAGGAGGCTATTCTAATCTAATTAATTCACACTTAATCGTGAATAATAAAAAACACATTAATACTTGCAACAATGAAAAAAAGATTAATAACTCGAATACATAAGAAGAGATGAATACTTAGCTATACATGTTGGAACATAGAAGATATAGATGTGCGAGATAGGTGAAACATGCTAATAAGAGATTCAGAGGTGCTTTTCTTCCGAGAATGGAACTAGAGAATAAATGCGGCCAAGAATGTACCACTCTTTGAGGAATGGTTGTATGATATTGACCCTTCTATATGGCCTTGTACCCTTTTACAATGATGTTTTGTAAAAAAATTTGTATACTTTACGTGCTTGGAAATGTGATCCATTGTATGTCTCTCTTATTTACACAACCTTGGCACAATCTATAATGACTTACAAAAACTTGAAATCCTAGATACGTGTAATACACTTCATCAAAGAATTAGAAAAAAAAGAAAATTCACATGGTGGTGAGGCTAGAATATGCTTCACATTCAATCCTTGTTGAACCAATCCAAGTGCTACACTACATTCCCTCAAGAAGAATCAAACCTCATGTAGTTCTCTTAAGTTTTTTTACAAGTGTGAGTGTGAATTAAACCAACCCTTTATGAGTTCCTCGTGCCTATTGACACAAATAGATTGGGATACCTATAGAGTAGATAATGTACCCAATGTGGTATTAGTGTGATATAATGTACTTCAGTGACATGACTAAACCCTTTTGTCCCTTAAGGACATTTGAAAATCCTTGGAGTGACTTTACTATTACTAAGACATGGCTCTAGGACCTTTGCATGCTTGAGAATGGAGGAAGATAGAATCTTAACCTAGTTGAGTGCTTCAAACATATAATAGTGGCTACTCTAAATGATGTGCAAAGAATTCAAGGAGATCTAGGAGAGACATGAGTTATTTTGGAGTGTTATGTGAGTTATAAAGTGATATTGAGTTACTTATATAGCCTTCTGTAGGTTAAATAATATGATGAGGTTGACTTAAAGAAGATGAAATGATGCAATACAAATATTCAAATTGAATAAAGACTTAGACGATGAAAGGGGGTAGGATTGTATAGGTTTGGCAGTCCATACAACGTATTGTGACCAAATGGTATGTTTTTGGATAGGAAGATTGTGATATGAAACAATTTTTTTGGAGTGATTCCCAAAGATGATTTATGACTTTTATTAATCAATAATTCTTGTGTTAATGACATTTCTTAGAGTGTGGAGAGGAGTATGTGAAGAAATATCTAGAGAGATGTACCGATTGGAATTAGAATGTGATAATTTGTATTAACAAGGGAACATGGCCAAAATTGTCATTTCTAAAGGATAAGTTACCAAATTTGAGTGTCTACCTTTCCAACTTTAAGTGTATAATTTAAAATTTCGATTAAAGGAAAAACATACTGGAGTGTGTATACACACTTTGTCTTTGCTTGATAGTCATTTTTGATGTGTTGGTGATGGAACATTTCATGGTAACACCTGCAACATATAGTGTAGTCAATTTCAATGATAGAAACTAAATTGTAAATCAAATTTTAAATAATGTGTGTAACTTATGTAACTTTGAACTTGCATAAAATAAGGAGATGCAAAACATGGAAGGAACACCTATTTGTTCTACAAAGGGAAGAGCTCCAGTTCTTTTTGTACTTTGGAGATTTGAAATTTCTTTTAAGATGTTAAAGGATATGGGTGATTAGTCCCTAAGCGTGTGTGAGAGGAGAAACCATAGTATTGATTGCATACAACCCAACAATGGAGGGGAGAGAGAAGAACTAGAGTACCATGTCAAGAAAGAAGACGATGTATCGAATATTTAGTATCACCGATATCTTCCATTTTAAATTTGTAAGAGGAAAGAATACATATGAAGAAATTAGTTGATTTGATATCTTTCACAACCCCACAGACCACATCATTGTAGATAGATACAGTACAATTTTTTTAAATTAACCACACTATTGAAAAAGAATGAATATACCATGCCTCCACTATTTTTTATACAACTCAGTTGAGTGTGTACATTATAGAATAACATAGAAGAGAATAAGACACATACTCCCAAACCCTATTCTAGTAAATATTTTTGAGTAGCGTAAAGGAGGACTGAAATACTTATTCCTCCTCTATAATCCTCTAAACTAAATAATTTGTGTCTAAACTTGCATAAGAATCCTATGAATACCTGAGAGAATTTGATAATGTTGGATTTTTTTAGAATATGACCCCTATCAAGGAATGTTCAATGTGGTGATGTTGGTCAAGAAAATTTGCTAAGTATTGATGAATCACATAGGTTACATGCGGGGATCACATGTGTGAGTAATGAAATAACGTGTGAGGAGTGTGCGGTTTGGAAGTAGGTTGGCCTATGGGACCGCACACACAGGTGAAAAAGTAGGGACTTAGCCATTTTACGGATCAAGGCTAAAAATAGAGTTGGAGTGTCGAGAAAGAAAATGGGACAAAGATAGATAAAAGCAAGATGACTTAGCGGCCAAGCAAGGGCTATAATTGGGGAAAGTACATACAGATCAAAGATAAATCACACACATGGAGATAACTAATAATAGGATTAAAGCATGTTATATTTAGGTTGGTTTATTAATAGGAAAAACATGTAAGCTATTTTGAGATCAGTCCTATTATTAGGAATTTGCATGAGGTGGTGAAGGGCAAGTCCCACCCCTATATATTTATTGTGTGTGTCTTTGTTAGAGCAAGAGACAAGGTGTAACAGAGTGTTATGTGATGCTGATAAGGGTTTGAGTCTCGTATGGATGCACACATGGTCCTACGCACTTGTATAAGAGTTATGTATTCAAACTTCTTGATTATGTAACGTTGTTATGGTTATGATGATGATGTAAGTGTTATTGTCATGATGGTTTATTTATTTATCATATGTTTTTCTAATTTCCATATTTATGATAATTATTATGTGTGAATGAATGTCTTGATTATAGGTGTAATGATAACATATTCTAATATTTTGAAAGCCTGTTATCACCAAATCACTACACCCTCCGAATGGCCAGAATGTGAACAAGACGTTTGGTGTGATTGGGACACATGGGATCACCTCTCAAGATGTGGGACTTGGGATCGAGGTGAACCTCCGGATAAGGTCAACTTCCTCTTCCTAAACTAGGTGTTGTACTACTCCTAGTGCAATAAAATGGTTATCTAAAGCTATGCTAACATTTTCATGGGTTTTTTAGGGAAGATATTTGCAAGAAATGAAACTATACTAGGTATGGTGATGCACCAACTAAAGGGTGTTTCTAGATTTGGGAAGGGTTAATTCAAAGAGGGTGTGTGCACCAAAATTCAACTTCACCTACTGCAACTTAGAGAGGATACAAAATATCACAAACTAGGAAACATACGTTCCTTTTGTTAAACTCAGATTATGCGTAAAAGATAGATCAAATTCGATTAGAAACACAATCAATCACCACGATAATATAAAATAAGAACATGTCAAAAATCCATTTCACTTATAATAGTCAATGATAATATGGCTTGTATAATGAAGGAAGATAACTTTTTCCACAACTGATATTCAAACAATTATATCACTTTTTAATAGAATGAAATAAGATATTTTGATTTAAAGGCAAAGCCAACCACTTATACTAAGGAATTATGCATTCACAAAGCATAAACACATTAACCATTAACACAATAACTCAGCTTTCCATGGAAGAATATCACTCGGAATGTAATTGAAAGGTTCCTGAATATTCAAATCACTCTTCCAAGCTTAAAGAGTAACTTCTCCAAAATTGATCCCACTGAAGACTTAATGTACTTCTCTATTGATAAGCTCCTTAGGCTAAGCCATTACAAGTGGGCCTTAACTAACAAATTAATAAAAATATAAATTTTATTAAGTTCAAGGATCATCCTCCCATAAAAAAATCAAAGTGTTTTCATAATAATTTGACCTAGCCAACCCTACAACTTTGACCAATTCAGTTGCTTGGATCAGTCCCTCTCATGGCTGCCTAGCTTTGGGTCGGGATCTCAGTAACATCTTCTCAGCAAACTCGCTTTCTCCTTGGTCCTTCTCCCGGGGAAGCCATCCGATGTTTGTATTCGATGAAATTATTAATAATTCCTTGGATTTCTTCATCCTCTCATCCACATGCATAGTGATTAACTACATCTGTCATCTCAATCTCTCTTGCTACTTTGGTTGGAACTCTTCTGAGTTTACTTACTACCTTTCTTCATCATCCAATGAAGTTTTGACATGAAACCAATCTGTCAATGGAGTCTTTGCGAGAAGGTTCTAGCTACTTTGTCATCCCTTTTACCAAGTCCTTGAAATTCATCTTGATCGATATTCACGAAGATCATATATGTTTTCATTAAAAAAGTTACAATTGATATTATCAAACTCCTCTGAAATGTCATTTAGAGCATCCATTATCTTTATATGCTTGTCATCCAATTTCTTAATTAAATCATGCAAAACACAGGGTGAAACTCCATATCTTTTTGATACTCGAACAATTTTGAGGCATCATCTATTACATCTTCGTGGAGGATAAAATCCAAATCTTCTTCTCTGATTTCACTCCATGTAGTCAAATTCAAGTTCAAATTATTATTATCTTCGAGAGAAGGTTTCATCCATTTTTTGAATAGAGGTCCTTTCAGCTTGTAAATCATTATATATGTCAACTGCTTCCTTTATCAAAGGATTGGCTTCTTATAATATACGCTCCATCCATCCATTTACCGATCTTCCCTTCTGACCTATCTTCTCAATCTCGTGATAAGAAATATCATCGAGGGTGGAAGAAACTATCAGAGCCGTGGTAGTTGAAATCTCAGTAGATGGAGAAGGCTGTGTCACTTTTCTCAACAATGCAGTGAGTTGTTCAACCTTTTCTTTGAGCTCATCCTTGGAAGCCTTGTCTTTTCATATTTTTCTAACAGATTTCCAAGAGCAGTCTGCACATCCTATTTTTCCCCTTCATGTGTTGTCTTTCCCAGTGAAAATATAGAAATTTGATAATCTGTTGTTGTAATAGTTTCCTTGGTTTTCCCTTCAACGGGAGTAGAAAATTCTATGACCCTTTCTCCAAATTGATTTACCGATAGGCTAGAAATAATCTTCGGCCTCTTGGCCTGCCTTTTCGGTGTGTGTTCCAACACACTCAGGTCTATAACATCCACCAGAGGTACTTTCTTTTTTTGTTTCAGATTAGGCGAAACAACCATTCTGGTATAGCGGATGTTGATGAAAATGGCACCATCAATTCGGTACCTAAAGCACTAGTCAAAACAAGAGCACCAGTAACATTAGTTGGAATTTGAACAGAGGTGGAAATAATGGATGGGGTGTATGTGAGGATGGCCATAGGAGTGGACACAATGGGATTAGAAGATGAGATGGAAGGAAATGAAAGTGTTAGAGGAAGTGAAGTAGATATGGGTGACCTAATCATTTCCCCTAGTTGAGAGAACTAGAAGAGATGAGAACACTTGGGCCATAGAAGGAGATGGGAAAGAAGAAATGATTATAGAAATGGAAGGAAATGATGTAGGAAGTGACAATGGAAGAGAAAGGGGAGATGATAGGCCTTGTGAGATACTTGGAGAATCAGTGACTTCAACTATTTCTGACATTGGTATTACTAGAGACATGACCTTGGAAACAGGAACCTTAGAGAGAGATGAACTGCCAACAAATGAAATCTTCTTAGGGACTATATGGTCCCTTTGGGAGGCCCTCTTTCCTTTAGTAGGTGTTGGAAGACTCATTGTTGATTGGGATTATATTCTTATAGGTTGATCTAACCCTTTGGGTGGAATTCCCAAAGTAGCCAACCAATTATATGTCCTCTACAAAATGGGCCCCACCCTCTCTTTAGTATTGCAACATTCTTCTACATACCAATCAATCCATGGTAATGGTTGATTGGAAACATTTTATCTTTGTAAGCTGCATCCAATACCTCTTCTTCATCCTCCATTTCCTTTGGAATCTCTGTGATCCCAAACTGTCAAACCTCATCTAGGGTCAACCTTTCATATTCCCATTGTTGGATAATAAACTCATCTCGACAATGAATCCAAATATCTTCTAACTGAGGTACATGAGAACTGGATAAACCTATTTCACTAAATTTTCCCCAGTAATCAAAATTGGTTCGAGGATGAAATGTTCGCAAGGTCACTTCTGACATTTCGCATCCACATTCTTTTCCTTGTAAATACTTGCACATGTATATCTACCGATTGAAATGGGAACTGGACTCCTGCCTTGTGTCATTTGTTCTGGATTTTATGGTAGTCCAACAATTATCGAACCAATTCCAACAAAACCCATTTGTTCGTAGGACATCTTGGCAGCTTACTAGGAGCACCTATAAAACCAGGAATCCGGATGTATGTGAATGTAGGAAACTATAGGTAAATAGCCCCCCACTTGCATACCTCCTTGAAAGCTTCATCGAAATTATTTTGTTGTATAAATCCTTATCAAACCGGTAAAGGATAACAACAAAGAAAGTGTCATTTATCCTGCGAAGTGTCTTCTTCCTTCATCCATTGTAAGTTGAGGATAAAAATCATAAATTTGTGAGGCACTCCTTACACCTTTAGTATTCAAACCAGTGAAATCTCCCATTAGCGGTGGCATAGACCAAGAAAGAGGTCATGAAAAAGTTTTTCGAAGACAAAACCTTACTTAATTGAAAACAAATGGAGCTACTGATATGCTCCCCCATCGTATAAGTTCCTTGTTTTTCTTAATGGTGGCAATGTATAAGAACATCCATTCTTGAAATTATTTTGCATAGGCAAGGCCTAAAATTCTACTTAATAATATGATAATATCATTCACTTCTTGGATGAAGTCTAATCGATAAAGGGTCTTTGGCAACTTGGTGACACTCTTGGCCAAGTATCTCTTCATCATGACCCTTGTACATAAATCAATCTCTTTATCTCGGTGTTCAACGGATGCCTCCAAAGTGAAATTGTGGTGTAGTCCTCAACATCCGGGAGTTTGAACAAGTCTTCAAATAACTACTTGTCTAATTGAATTACCACCTTTCCGTCAACATCCTTTACCAACTTGGAGTCTTCATCAAAATGGGCTCTTTGTCGTAGCCAAGACAAATTCGGGCAATGTATTGATGTAGGGAAACCGGAAGCAAGAAGAAGTCCTTGTCATAGATAGATTGCATATAGGATTTTTTTAGGATCCTTTACCCTTTCCTAGAAATCAGGAAAATCAACCTGCCCGAGATCAATATCTCCTATGTTCCCTAAGTCTGAAGATAAACAAGAGTGAGGAGAAACTCCTAGGAATGTATACTTCATTTTCTCTTTGCCCTTTGTTGAAGAAGTTGACATTAAATTTGGGTTTTGGAATCTGAAAAAGCCTTTGGAACTTTGTAAAAATCTGCAAAGGTCCTAAAACATCGAAGTCCAAAAGTTTGAAAAAGACTTTAACTACAAGTGCAAAACCTCGAAACCCAAACAATAGATGTTTGAAAGTCGAAAAAATGAATTTCGAAACACCAAAAATAATACCTCACGAAAAGTCCAACCTCCGAACTCGGAAAATGAACATCTCGAAATCCGAAAAGTGAGAAGTTACGAAACCACAGACCTCACCGAAATTTAATGTCAACCGTTTCAAAGAAAGCGCAAAGAGAAAATAAAGTATTGTAGACACCTAAAATTGGTTACTCAATTTAGTGTCCCTCTTACCCATTTACGTGCTTAGGTAACCTGGGGCACGTTTGCGTCACCAACTATCCCCTTGGGATATTATCCAATCTGTGATTTAATCACCTATCTCTAAATTTAATTCATTTCATCATATCTTGCCCATGGGTAATTAAATAATTAAATATTTAATTACGCTTCTTCCCATGCATCTTAATCACTTATCTACCCCAAATTTATTTTACCCATGTACCACATCTATTCTTAATCTTCCCTAAGCGGGATATTTTCCCGTAGTCGGATAAGCCTTTTCTTTCTCGAATCAATCAATTAAGGCACCTCGGGAGTCTTTTCCGCGATCGGCGCCGACCCATATGGTCGGCGCCGATTTTCTAGGAGCGGCGCCGATTATAAAAGCAAGCCCAGAACTCAGTTCTAGGGACGGAAAAGAGCGAAGAGACCGAAAAAGAGACGAACGAGTGAAAGGAAGCACTTACGCACGAACAGAGAGTGAGAAAGAGAGATCTTCTTAGCATCAATTGTCTCAGTTAGGGCAGATCCTGTCCTAATCAATCCCTGAGAGGAGCACCGTTACTCTGCCCGTATCATATCAACACCATACACCATTATCTATCATCTGGTGACTCTGTTCCAGCGTCTCTCCATCTTCGGCACATCCTACAGACAACATTCACCTTCCGCTCCCCGAATCTCACCGCATGTGCCCCACGATTGGTGATGCGCCTTGATTGACATCCCGATCTTATCGATCACGGCGTCGATCGATCCCGATCGCCGCGCCGATCAGTCCTGGGCCGCGCCGATCACATCAGTCGCCGCCGATTCTACACAGTCGACGCCGATTTCCCTGCAGACAGGTAAAAGGTCACAGGTAACACAAATCTAGCATTATTTCTCGTTCGGTTTTACGATACTTCTGCCTCATGCTGTTCGAGTTCTTTTTATTACCGCAATCGAGAATCTAGTCTTTATTTACATCTTTTATCATGTATGCTTTGCTTTTCTTTATTGGCAAAAGATTGACATCCGCCAAGAAGCTTATCGCTTCTCGGACCGCTTCTCGGGCGGTCCACCCATATATCTTCTAACGCCATCTTTTTTCGTCAAGCAAGGTGTTTTGCGGGTTACTCGGATCTATTGTGCGAATTGCTCGTGTGCGCCTGTCTTATCTACATCGACTTCCTCATCCGTCTACATCTTCACTGTATCTATTTCATTGAGGTTTTCGGGGTTTTGTGTTTAGTTTGGTGCATTAACTTGGACAGTAACAAGTACACGAAATTCTTGATCTACATTCGCACCCGGTGGGACCGAACCAAAGTCCCTTATGGTAAGTTCATCTCTTTTCTAGTTTTGAACTTTGTTCCTTTTCTTCAACGATTTCTATCAGTCCCTAGGCCTAAAATTCTACTTAATAATACGATAATATCATTCACTTCCTTGATGAAGTCTGATCGATAAAGGGTCTTTGGCAACTTGATGACACTCTTGGCCAAGTATCTCTTCCTCATGACCCTTGTACATAAATCAATCTCTTTATCTCAAAGTGTTCAACGGATGCCTCCGGTGAAATTGTGGTGTAGTCCTCAACATCCGGGAGTTTGAACAAGTCTTCAAATAAATTATTGTCTAATTGAATTACCACCTTGCCGTCAACATCCTTTACCGACTTGGAGTCTTCATCAAAATGGGCTCATCTGTAGCCAAGACAAATTCGGGGCAATGCATTGATGTAGGGAAACCGGAAGCAAGAACAAGTCCACTATCATAGATAGCTTGCATCTAGGATTTCTTGTTAGGATCCTTTACCCTTGCCTAGAAATCAGGAAAATCAACTTGCCGAGATCAATATCTCCTATGTTCCCTAAGTCTGAAGATAAACAAGTATGAGGAGAAAATCCTTGGAATATATACTTTATTTTCTCTTTGCGCTTTCTTTGAAACGGTTGACATTAAATTTGGGTTTTGGAATTTGAAAAAGCCTTTGGAACTTTGTAAAAATACTAAAAAGGTCCTAAAACATCGAAGTCCAAAAGTTTGAAAAGACTTTAACTCGAAGTGCAAAACCTCTCGAAAACCCAAACAATAGATGTTTGAAAGTCTGAAAAAATGAATTTCTGAAACACCAAAAATAATACCTCCGAAAAGTCCAACCTCCGAACTCGGAAAATGAACATCTCCGAAATCCGAAAAGTGAGAAGTTCGAAACCACAGGACCTCACCGAAGGAACATAACGCAAGGAAAATGTTTGAGAGGATCATGAAATCTATGATGAAATCTGATTTGGATGCTGTAAAAATTAGATTTTGCAAATGTGTAGGTCATAGAAACACCTTGAGGAAAATATGGCATGGATGCCAAGGGTTCCATTTTCAAACACAATAAGGAAGAAAAAATTAAAATAACAAGGAAGAAGATAAACCACAAAGATCTTAAACCAAAAATAAATAAACTAAAATAAAATACCTTGAAAATGATGCCAAAAAGTACAAGATGCAGTAAAAACCAGATCATCAAAAAAATGTCAGGTGAAAATGATAGATAAAATCATGAGTTTAAATAGAAAAAACCCAACATTAATACCAAATTTTGATATATATGGAAGCGGTGAGAATTAATTCGCAAGAAAGAACTTTGAAAGTCTAAAACACGAAAGTTTGAAATTTGGAAATTTGGACTTTCCAAGTTTCAGAACTTCGGAAATCACAAGGTTAAAATCGTGGAAGGGTGATGGAAAAATCTGAAACCCAAAGTCTAAAATTCCAAAATTTCAGACTTTCAAACTTTTGGACTTTGGAAGTCGAAAGTGAAATACTGAAAAATGGTTGGGAAAGTTTCAAAACCAGAAATTCCAAAAGTCCAAAATTTCAAACTTTCGGACTTGAACTCCAAGTGATATTTTACCCAAAAAGTGAAATAGAATTCCAAAATCCGAAAGCCCGAAAGTATGAAATTTTGGACTTTTAGACTTTGGAAGTGGAAAATAATCAATTACCCAGTGGAAATCTCTAAATTTAAAGTACAAAAGTCCAAAATTTTGGACTTTCAGGTTTTCAAAGTTTGGAACTTCAAAATCACAATTTAAATTTTTGCCATAAAATTTTCGAAAGGGAAAATCCCGAAATTTAAACTCAATTTTTTTTTGGATTTTCAAAATTTGGAGAATTTCCAAAAACTACTAAATACTTCCTCGTGAAGGATTTCAAAAAAAAATTAATCGATTTTAACATCTATTTCTCAAGGTAGATTTTAAAAGTTAACATTTTTGGCAACCTCTAAGAAATGCTTTCCTGCTAAAATTTTGATCAGTATCCTTATAAAAACCATTTGGAAAAGGAGTCTTGGAAGAAAAAAATACATTTAGGGTACACACAAAACAAAAGAAAGAAAAAAGAAAACAAATAATGTGCAGAGCACTTGAAGGAAAAGACAAAATACCACTTTGTGCGGGGGTGAAACAATCTCAAAAGCAAGCTTTGAGATGTATCCCATTCACATGAATGGGCAATTCTTCTCCATTGAGTTTGGATAGATGAAATGAATTTGCCTCTTTGTAACTTGTGATGATATATGGTCCGCTCTAGAGAGCGTCAAACTTGGCATGCCTACTGGTTTGGCTCTGTCTTCATCCCATTTGAGAACCAAATCTCCCTCTTGGAAATGCCTATTAGAAGATTTCTTGTCAAAGGATTTCTTGACCTGAGCCTGATGTTGTCCTAAAGTTTTCATAGCCATGTTTCGAACTTCTTCCACTCCATGAGTTCAGTAAACCTCACTGTCAAAGAGTCATCTTCCATAACTTCAAGCTGATGAGCCAACTCCAAAGAAGGTAATTCCAAGGAGAGCGGGAGCTTTGCCTCCCTTCCATATACAAGCACAAAAGGTGAACTTTCAATTTCTCTTTTAGGTGTAATTCAATCTTCCCATAAGGCAGTATTAAGTTGTGTATGTCAGGTATTTTTATTAGCCTCCATCATGCGTTTGATGATCCTTATGAGATTCTTATTACTAGACTTGGCCAACCCGTTCCCTCTGTGGATAGTAATTAGATGAATTCTTGAGGTAGACCCCATTCTTAACTCGCCCATTCTCTCAACTTCAAACCAAGAAAATCCATTGCATTGTCGAAATAATAGTAAAAGGAACACTGAACCTTGTCATTATATTTTCCAATAAATCAAGGACTTCCTTTTCATTGCTTTCTTTCAAGGCCACTACCTTTGTCCATCAAGTGAAGTAATCCATTGCAGTAAGAACCCATTTATGTCCATTGCTGGATGGAGGATTGATCATCCCGATAAAATCTAACCCCCATTGAATGAAAGGTTGATCTACTTGAATGGGGTGTAGGGGAAGAGCTTTAAAACCTGTTTTCCCATGAAAAGGGAACATTCTCTACATTTCCTCACCCAGAGATGAGAATCTTTGAACAAATATGGCCAATAATAACTAGCTCGCATAATTTTAGTAGCATTTGTTCACGCAAAGTAATTTCCCCAGATAGGCCATTGTGGAACTCTCCTAATATTTTATTCACTTGTTTCGATTTGATGCAACGAAGAAGAACACTGTTCAAGTCTTTCTAGAAAAGAATACTATCCACCAGGACATATGGAATAGACTAGAGACAGAAAGTACGTCTTTGGACCTTATCCATATTTGAAGGATATGCCCCTGAAAGGAGGAAATTTTGCATATTTGTCAACCAATCAATCTGATCATTACCTTCATTAGTATTCAAAAGCATAACATCTTCATCATATTTGACCTCCATGTCTGCAATGAGCTACTAACAAAACCCTTTCCTCTAAAAATTTTAGTGACTTTGATGTGTACATCATACTCCATTACCTTGGTAATCCATCCAACATGTTTCTCATTCATCTCTTTATTCAAAAAAAAGTCTTTGATGCTAGGATGGGAGACCATTAGGTGGATTTTGTTATTGGACAACATGTGCTTAAATTTCTTCAAAGCTCGAATAACTGCAAATACTGTTTCTCAAAAAATGAATATTTGAGCTCATATTCCTTAAGGGATTGACTGAAGAAGGAAATTGGTTGCTCCATCAGATTGTCATTTTGTTGGGTCAGAATCCCTGAAATACTTTCCTAACCTACAAAATCATAAAGAATAAAATCTTTATCAAACCTAGGGTTTACCAACGTGGGAGCTTGAGAAATGGCTATTTTGATAGCTTTGAAACTCTCCCTCCCTTATTTTTTCCATGAGAATGGAATATTCTTCTTCAACATGGCTATCAGTGGTTTAGCCAATATTGCAAATTGGGGAATGAATCTCCGTATGAAATTTATGGTTCCTAGGAAACTCTGAAGACCTTTCTTGTGACTTAGAAGAGATAAAGACATAATTGAATGAATCCTAGTTGGATCAATAGACAGTCCTTCTGCTGAAACAACATGTCCCAACAACTTCCCTTCTTGCACTGCAAAAATGCACTTCTTAGGATTGAGTGAAACCCCAAATTCTCTACATCTTTGAAAAACCTTCTTTAGATGTGTGATATGATCTTCGACATGCTTGGAATATACAGTTATATCATCAAGGTAAACCAAGATGATATCGTTAATTAATCCTTTAAATTCCATGTCCATGGATCTTTGGAAAGTAGCTCCTGCATTGGACAATCCGAATGACATTTTATTATAAGCATATGTCCCCCACTTAGTAGTGAAATTTGTTTTGAATTGGTCAGATTCTTGGACTAGAATCTGATTGTACCCTAAATATCCATCGAGCAAGGAAAACCTTTGAGCCCTGCCACCATTTGAAGGATTTTCTCCATTGATGGAAGAGGATAATGGTCTTTCAACAAGGCGCAGTTTAAATCTTTGAAATCTACGCACAACCAAATTTCTTTATTCTTCTTCCTTATAGTTACCATATTATCTTCCCATGAGGAATCCTTGATAGGAAAAATTATACAGGCCTCGATGATTTTGGTTAACTCATTCCTCATTAGTGGCTCAATCTTGGGATTAATCGGCCTCTATTTCTAATGAACTGGTTTTGAATTTGGATCTAGTTTGATGGTATGTTGCGCTAGACCTAGATCAAAACCACACATATCTTTGTAGCTCCATGCAAAAATGTCATGATATTATTGACATAGTTCGATGAAATATTTCTTCTCTCTGGTAGTACATACCTTCCCAATCTTTTAAAAAAATCACTTGCCACCTCAACCTCTTCAAAATCCTCTTCTTTGACTACCATGTTTTTGCTTTGTCATTTGGCCTGATCATCTAAATTGAAGATAGATTCAAGAGTAACTAAGCCTTTTGGTAGCTTGTTTCCCTTCAGTTGTATAATTTGATCACCATACAATTTTTGCAGTTTATATTGGTGTTTGGCAGTAAATTCCGCCTCTTCTTGCAAGAAAAGATAAATTTGTTTGTCACTATCAAATACCTGCCAGCTACTCAAATTATCCAGAACTACGGGATGGACCACCATCTTGACTATTTTCTTCTCTTCTTTCATGATGTCCATAGGTATGTCATATTGTGAGCCAATTGTAGCAATCCTATCAGTGTCTTGATTTTGTTTTCTAGGAACTGCATGAATTCTAAAAGCTTCAAAATCTTCTATCAAGTCCCAAACTTGATTTTTGTATAATCTTAAGAGATCATTTTTGATGTGCTGCAGCCGTTACTTGATGCACAACTAGTTCATTATCTCCAAAGACATTCAGAGCCTTGATTCCTTTCTTCTGAGCTAGCTGAATCCCTTGTATGAGAGCCTCATATTCGGCCACATTATTAGTGCAACTAAATTGTAATCGAAAAGATGAGAAATATTTGTTTCCTTCTGGAGAAATCAACATAACTCCTGCACCGGACCCATTTTTACTTCTTGAACCATCGAAGAAAAATTTCCACAGTCCCTCATAACTGTTTGATGTTTTAACCAATTGAGGTATGATTGTTCCTTCTTCGGGATGCAGTATGTACCCAATCCAGTTTCCTCCAACAATAGTCATCTAGATTCTTCATCCGCCAATAAATCAATGTAGGGATCATATTGAAGATCTATACTTACCTCATCAAGTAATGTATTAGGAACTCTTCTATGAGAGTGGTTGGTTCATGATCAACATCTTCATCCTCTGGATCACAAATAACATAATTCCCATTTATGGGATTAACAGTGTATGGATCCACATGATTATGGAAAATCGGTTCTACTCTTATAGTCACCTTCATTCCATAGAAAGTTATAAGAATCATATGTGACCAATCTGATGACAAGTAACCACCCATCTTGGTAGTGAAATATCATGATAGGAAAATGGCGAAGAGAGGAGGAAGATCAATAATAGATATGTCTTGTGTGAATGACAAGCTGGGACATGCATGGATGGTAAGTTGGAGTCCCTTAATAACTCCAATAGTATTAACAGCTATGCCATCTAGCTGAACAAATCCTTTTGCAACTAGCACATATTGTATGCCTAACACATCTATAATCTATTTAGGCATAATGGAACTACTGGCTCTAGAATCGATTATGCAATTATGAACCAAATGATCGCCGGTGATCGGGAAACATAAGACGGTGGTGGATTGCTAGCATTAGGAGTTATTTTCTCCCTGGTTAACACATACTTGTTGATTTTTTTATGCCCGATGATCCATCAGTTGTACAAAAATTGTTCAAAGCCTCTTGTAGCAAATTTTGTTGAGAAGGAATTGAGAGTGCATCCCACATTGTCATGCTCAGGTTGGTTTTCTTAATTTTTCTACAATGCTGAATGGAATTGCCCCAAATTTTCTAATGCCTTTTGGGAATTAGATAATTCTTTTGGAAAATTCTTATTTGATGAGTTGTAATGCCCGAAGAACCTTCTCACCTCATAGCTTGGCTAACAGATGTTTTTAGTGGTTTCTTTCCGTATCTTTATCAACTTGATCCTTTTTGGGGCTGCAAAGTGGATGTTTGATCAGATTTGGAAGATTGAGATTCCATTTCTCTCTTTTTAGAATGAGTGTTGGCCACCACTGATGAGGATTCTACATTCAACCCACAAAACTCTTCAAAGTTGTTAGCTAAGCAAAGTGACTTCTTCAAGGTCCTGCAGTTGATCTACTGCTTCTTGTGTAGATGAATTATGTATTAAATATGAAGGGGCATATATTATTTGAACCATAAGGGACTAAATAAGAACTCCATGGGGAAAAATATTTTGATTGTGGGGTTGAGAACAAGGATAACACCATTCGTAGTCTTAGACTAGATTATTCTAGACAGGTAATATGGCTCTAGATGAGCTAGAAAGAAGAGGATTCGAAAGGTCAAAGGCCTAAAATTTGTAGCTTGACTTGCAAATTGATTTTGAGGATGGTTAGCCCGATACTACTGGTTTTGTGGCTAGTATGGACAATTATATTGAAATTATTGAGTCTTGATTACAACGAGCTCATTTGCAAAAGTTTTCATAATCGACTTGACTTCACAATTAGATCATTTGAAGTGGTAGGGGAATTCTCGGCCGGTTGATTAGAGGCCACTAGAATAGGAGAGATGATAATTTGATTGTTTGTAAGATCAAAAGAAAATGACATTGGTGGTCATGGAGCTATCTTCCCATCCCGAATCAAGGAATTTTCTCTCTTATGGAAATGTTGTAAGCTTCCGGATAATGTAGTCCCTCCCATGGATTGGATCATAAATGCTACATCGCCATTCAAGGCTCGCAAATAGTAAAAGGATGCATTATTTGAAGAAGGTTTTATGAGTGTTGGAATCCTATTCCAGGTCCTGTGGAATTGGAAATTGAAATCACTCATGTATTCTTGGGAGCTCTCTTCATGGTAGTGAGTTATTCCAAAAGTGATAGGTGATCACTCTTGTATTCAAACTATTTATAGATATTTTCTCCTAATTTGTCCCAAGTGGTTATAGTGCCAACACTTAACCCTCGAAACCATTGAAGTGTTTTTCCCTTAAAAAGAGGTGGCAAAAATTTCGACCACAATGTTATCCTCTATGATGTTATCTACAACACAAATGTTGGCTACATCAAGAATATGTTCCACTAGAGTAACGTGAGTTTACCCTATATAAAAGGGTAAAATTTTGAGTGCTACAACAGGTATAGGGTCACGTTGAGCCAATAGAAGAGGACTGCTTGCATTAAAAGGGGGAAAACTTGGTTTCGTGTCATAGTAACAAGAGCTTGGTTATTCCTTGGTAGAGGAAACCTTCCATATGGAGGGTTGAATGATGCCTACGAGGAGAAGATGCAATCGTGATATTGAAATGCCTCTTCTTCTTCTCTTTGAAGGAAATAAGGAAATTTTGATATGCTTGGTAATTTCCTTTCTTTGAAGAATCACTTGTATGAATTCTTTGCATAAGTCAATGGATTGATATTTGGAATCCAGAGATATAGAGTCATCAGTACTTTGACTTGTTCAAGTGAGAAGAGAAGTACCAACTCTCTCGCACCTGGTGTGCCAAAAACTATTGAAATTTTTTGAAATCCTTCATGAGGAAGTATTTAGTAGTTTTTGGAAATTCTCCAAATTCTAAAAATCTAAAAAAATTTAGAGTTCAGATTTCGGGGATTTTCCCTTTTGGAAATTTTATGGCAAAAATTAAAATTGTGATTTTGAAGTTCTGAACTCGAAAACCCGAAAGTCTAAAAAATTGGACTTTCAGACTTTTGGAATTTGGAGATTTCCTTAGTAATTGATGATTTTCCACTTTTAGACTTCCGAAGTCCAAAAGTTTGAAATTTTAGACTTTCGGGCTTCAAGTTTGAATTCTATTTCACTTTTTAGGTAAAATATCCCTGGAGTTCTAAAGTCTAAAACTCGAAAGTTTACAATTTTGGACTTTTAAAATTTGGATTTTGGAACTTTCCCAACCATTTTTCGGTATTTCACTTTCGGACTTCCGAAGTCCAAAAGTCCGAAAGTCTAAAATTTGACTTTCGGACTTTTTGGCTTTGATTTTTTCCATCACGCTTCCATGATTTTAATCTCCTCGATTTCCAAAGTCTTAAAGTTAGAAACTCTAAAAGTCCAAGTTTAGAGACTTTTAGACTTTCGGGTTTCAGACTTTTAGAGTTCTTTATGCATTTAATTCTCACCTAATTCCGTACATATCTGAATCTAGTATTAATGTTGGGTTAGTTATATTTAAACTCGTGATTTTATCTGTCATTTTCACCTAATATTTTTTCTCGACAATCTGGTTTTTATTGCATTTTGTACTTTTCAGCATCATTTTCAAGGTATTTTATTTTAGTCTATTTTCTTTTGGGTTAAGATATTTGTGGTTTTCCTTCTTCCTTGTTATTTTCATTTTTCTTTCTTATTGTGTTTGAAAATGGAACCCTTAACATCCGCCATGTTTTCCTTGAAGGTGTTTCATGACCTACACAGTTGTAAAATCCAATTTTTATAGGCATCCAGCTCATATTTTATCATAGATTTTGAGATCCTCCCAAACATTTTCCTTTCTTTCTATGTGTTTGGTGAGGTCTACGGTTTGGAACTTCTCACTTTTTAGGTTTTGGAGGTGTTCATTTTCGAGTTCGAGAGGTTGTAATTTTTGAGGTATTACTTTTAGTGTTTCGTAGATTCATTTTTCAGACTTTCAAACATCTTTTGTCCAGTTTTGGAAGTTTCACACTTCAGATTTAAAGTCTTCAAAATTTTGGACTTCGACATTTCAAGACCTTTGTAGTATTGGTTACAAAGTTCCAAAGGATTTTTCAGATTCTGAAACCTAAATTTAATGTCAACATCTTCAACAAAGGGCAAAGAGAAAATGAAATATACATTCCTAGGAGTTTCTCCTCATACTTTTTTATCTTTAGACTTAGGAACATAAGATATACTTGATCTCGGGCATGTTGATTTTCCCAATTTTTGGGCAAGGTAAAGGCTCCTAACAAGAAATCTTGGATGCAAGCTATCTATGACAGTGGACTTGTTCTTGCTACCGGTTTCCCTGCATCAATGCATTTCCCTGAATTTGTCTTGGCTGCAAGCAACCCATTTTGATGAAGACTCCAAGTTGGTAAAGGATGTTGATGGAAAGGTGGTAATTCGATTAGACGTTGATTTCTTTGAAGACTTGTTCAAAATCCTAGACGTTGAGGACTACGCCACAATTTCACCGGAGGCATCCATTGAACACTGGGATAAAGAGACTGATTTATGTACAAGGGTCATGATGAAGAGCTACTTGGCCAAGAGTGTCACCAAGTTTCCAAAGACCCTTTATTGATTAGACTTCATCCAGGAAGTGAACGATATTATCGTATTATTAAGTAGAATTTCAAGCCTTTCCTCTGTGAAATAATTTCAGGAATGGATGTTCTTATACATTTCCACCATCAAGAAAAATAAGGAATTTATATGATGGGGGAGCATATCAACAACTCCATTTGTTTACAATTAAGTAAGGTTTTCTCTTCGAAGAAAATTTCCATGACTTCTTTCTTGGTCTATGTCGTCGTTGCTATGGGATATTTCATTGGTTTGAATACTAAAGGTGTAAGGAGTGCCTCGTAAATGTATGATTTTTATCCTTAGTTTACAATGGATGAAGGAAGCGAGCACTTCTAGCAAGATAAATTAATCTTTCTTCATTGTTATCCTTTACCATTTCGATAAGGATTTATACAACATAAGAATTTTGGATGAATATTTCAAGGAGGTACACGAGTGGGGGCTATTTACCTATAGTTTCCTACATTCACATACATCTAGATTCCTAGTTTTGTAGGTGCTCCCAAAGAAGTGCACAAGATGTCCTACGGACAAATGGGTTTTGTTGGAATTAGTTTGAAAATTATTGGACTACCATAAAATCCAGAACAAATGACACAAGGTGGGAGTCAATTTCCCATTTCAATCGGTAGATATACATGTGTAAGTATTTACAAGGTAAAGAATGTGGATGCGGAAATGTTAGAAGTGACCTTGCAACATTTCATCCTCGAATTTTTGATTACTAGGGAAAGTTTAGTGAAACATGTTTATCCATTTCTCATGTACCTCAGTTAGAAGATATTTGGATTCATTATCGAGATGAGTTTATTATCTAAAAATAGGAATATGAAAGGTTGACCTTGGATGAGGTTTGATAGTTTGGGATCATAGAGATTCCAAAGGAAATGGAGGATGAAGAAGAGGTATTGGATGCATCTTACAAATATAACAACGTTTCCAATCAACCATTACCATGGATTGATTGGTATGTAGAAGAATGTTGCAATACTAAAGAGAGGGCGGGGCCCATTTTGTAAAGGACATATAATTGGTTGGCTACTTTGGGAATTCCACCCAAAGGGTTAGATAAACCTATAAGAACAGAATCCCAATCAACAATGATTCTTCCAACACCTAATAAACAAAAGAAGGCTTCCCAAAGGGCCCATATAGTCCCTAAGAAGATTTAATTTGTTGTTTACATTCATCTCTCTCTAAGGTTCCTGCTTGCAAGGCCATGTCTCCAACAATACCAAAGTGTCGTAAATAGTTGAAGTCACTAACTCTCCCAAAGATCTCAAAAATCCCTGTCATCTCCCCTTTCTCTTCCATTGTCACTTCCTACATCATTTCCTTCCATTTCTACAATCATTTCTTCTTTCCCATCTCCTTCTATGGCCCAAGTGTTCTCATCTCTTCTAGTTCTCTTAGCAGGGGAAATGATTGGGTTGCCCATCTCTACTTCACTTCCTCTAACACTTCCATTTCCTTCCATATCATCTTCTAATCCCATTATGTCCACTCCTATGGCCATCCTCACATCCACCCCATCCATTATTTTCACCTCTATTCAAATGTCAACTAATGTTATTAGTGCTCTTGTTTTGACTAGTGCTTCAGGTACCGAATCGGTGGTGTCATTTTCATCAGCATCCACTATACCAGAATGGTTGTTTCGCTAGACTCCAAAAAAAAAAAGTACCTCCGTGAATGTTGTAGACTGAGCGTGTTGGAACACACACCAAAAAGGTAGGCCAAGAGGCCGAAGATTGTTTCTAGCCTGCGGTAAATCAATCTGGAGAAAGGGTCATATAAGTTGTTACTCCCATTGGAGGGAAAACCAAGGAAACTATTACAACAATAGATTATCAAATTTCTATTTTTCACCGGGAAAGATAACACATGAAGTGGAAAAATAGGATGTGCAGACTACTCTTGGAAATCATGTTAGAAAATATGACAAAGACAAGGCTTCCAAGGATGATCTCAGAGAAAAGATTGAACAATTCATTGCATTGTTGAGAAAAGTGACACAACCTTCTCCATCTATTGATATTTCAACTACCACGACTCTAACAATTTCTTCCACCCTCGATGATATTTCTTATCACAAGATTGAGAAGATAGGTTAGAAGGGAAGATCGGTAAATGGATGGATGAAGTGTATACTACAAGAAGCCAATCCTTTGATAAAGGAAGTAGTTGACATATACAATGATTTACAAGCTGAAAGGACCTCTATTCAAAAATGGATGAAACCTTCTCCGAAGATAATAATAATTTGAACTTGAATTTAACTACATGGAGTGAAATCAGAGAAGAAGATTTAGATTTTCTTCTCTAGGAAGATGTAATAGATGATGCCTCAAAATTGTTCGAGTATCAAAAAGCTATGGATTTTCGATCCTAGGTTTTGCAGGATTTAATTAATAAATTGGATGACAAGTGTATAGAGATAATGGATGCTCTAAATGACATTTCAAAGGAGTTTGATAATATCAATTGTAAGTTCTTCAATGAAAACATCAATGCTCTTCCTGAAGATCAGATCAAGCTGAATTTCAAGGACTTGGTCAAAAGGGACGACAAAGTAACTAGAACCTTCTGTAGTGACTTCATTAATAGGTTGGTTTCATGTTAAAACTTCACTGGATGACTAAGAAAGGTAGTAAGTAAACTTAGAAGAGTTCCAGCCAAAGTAGCAAGAGAGATTGAGATGGCAGATGTAGTTAATCACTACACATGTGGACTAGAGGATGAATAAATTCAAGGAATTATTAAGCATTTCATCAAATACAAACATCGATGGCTTCCTAGGAGAAGGACCAAGGACAAATCGGAAGATTTGGAGAAGATGTTGTAGAGCCCAACCAAAGTTAGGCGCCCATGAGAGCACTGATCCAAGCTCGAATCGGTCAAAGTTGTAGGGTTTGACTGGTCAAATTCTTGTAACAAAATTTTCTATTTTTATGGGAGCATGTTCCCTAGAACTTAATAACATTTCTATTTTTAGTAATTTGTTAGTTAAGGCCCAGTTGTAATGGCTTAACCTAAGGAACTTATAAATAGAGAAGTACATTAAGTCTTTCGGAGGATCAATTTTGGAGAAGTTACTCTTCAAGCTTGGAAGAGTGCTTTGAATATTTAGGAACCTTTCAATTAAATTTAGAGTGATATTTTTCCATGGAAAGCTAAGTTATTGTGTCAATGGTTGATGTGTTTGCACATTTTGAATGTATAGTGTCTTAGTATAAGTGATTAGCTTGTCATTTTTTTTTTTTTTTTTGGATTGAGGGTAAATTGAGGGTGTTTGAAAGGACCCACATCCTTGTACACATGAGGATTTTTGAGAGGATCCACAACCTGGTTACAATGAAGGGGACCACTTAATAGGAACCCAATTGAAGCAACCATGAAACCGAAGTGAAGATGCAGTGACCGTCGACAACGACCGCAGTGAGTGGGACAATTTAGAGTAGCTACCAGTGTCGGCAGTGAGAGGAGTAGCCACCAGGATCAGCAGCAAGCGGAGCAGCCACAAGTGTCAGCAACGAGAGGAGCAGCCACGACCGCAGTGAGAGGAGCAGCACCAAAAATCGAAGCAGCCACCGGTTGTCGCAGAATGAGAGGAGAAGGAGCCACCAACATCGACAATGAGAGGAGAAGCCACCAGTGTCAGTAGTGAGGAGTAATCACCAGTGTCAGCATGAGCAGAGATGCCACCTCTAGCGGCGAAACCACCTCCGAGGAGGATCGTGCCTTGGGGGATTTGAAACCAGGTGGGAAAGCACACAACCAAGTGTCTTGACCGCCCTCCCACCCCATCGGCAAAGTGATTAGCTTGTCTTTAACTTAGAATATCTTATGTTAGAAAGTCATATAATTGTTTAAATATCAGTTGTGGAAAAAGTTATCTTCCTTATGTTTATACAAGCCATATTATCATTGAATGTTATAAGTGAAATGGATGTTTGACATATGCTTATTTTATATTATCATGGTGATTGATTGTGTTTCTAATTGAATTTGATCTATTTGTTACGCATAATCTGAGTTTAACAAAAGGAAGGTATGTTTCCTAGTTTGTGATATTTTGTATCCTCTCTAAGTTGCAATAGGTAAAGTTGACTTGTGGTGTACACACCCTCTTAGAATTAATCCTTTCGAGTCTAGCAACACCCTTTATTTGGTGCATCACCATTCCTAGTATAGTTTCATTTCTTGCAAATCTCTTTCCTTAAAACCCATGAAAATGTTAGCATAGGTTTAGATAACCATTTTATTGCACTAGGAGTAGTACAACACTTAGTTTAGGAAGAGGAATCTGACCTTCTCCATAGAAGGTTCACCTCAAGCCCAAGTCCCACAACTTGAGAGGTGATCCCATGTGTCCCAATCACACCAAACGTCATGTTCACATTCTAGCCATTTGGAGGGTGTAGTGATTTGGTGACAACAATAAGAAAAGTAAAGGAGGGACTGGTCGCTAAGCATGCTTTGGGTGAGCATTCATATCTATTTGGATGAAATGTCCGTCCCCATAGCTATTAAGTGGGTAAAAAATACTACATTTTGGTTCCATTGCTAAGACATATTTTTAATTTTTCTTCAAGGATGTTACATACGATGGCATGCACCGAATGTCTTTGGAGATTATTGAGAGTTGGGTAGAAGATGACCAAGACACGTTTTCATGAAGATATAGCACTGGACCTGAATTTAATGCGTGAAAGTGGGTGGAGGAAAACCTACATGAATTCTTGTATGAGACATTCTTCAGTTTCTTCCTAGTAAAGTATGCAGGTGGTTGGTAGCTTACACATTAAAAATAATTTTCTACCCAAGGAGGAGAGTTTGGACGTAGGAAGACTATCAGAATCTCTTTGATTCGACTGAGACATGGAATAGAGTTATGGATTGTTGGTGGGAAGGTTTACTATGTAACTATATTTTGGAGTACGTGATATTGACTTATTTGTGTGGTGAGGAATCGAGTTTAAGTTCTTGCAAGATCCTAGAGGATCCTATTTGTGCGTGATACCCTTAGCTATCAAGATTGTATTGATAGAAGCTGGGATGGAAATATTACTTATGGATAAATAAACCCCACTATGTGTAGGGGAAGGAGTAGGTGTGGATAAGGGATGACAAGACCTAGCAAAAGAAAGATAGAGAGAGAGGAAAAATAGATCAAGTATAATGAAGCGTGACAAAGGGGTTGAAGAAGCATTTTTGTCAAGAAGAATGATGATAGGTGGAAGTGATCGAGCCCCATGGAATATGTGGAACCATAGTATCATGTCCTCCCAACAGGGAAGTGCAGAGAGAGTTCCGATTGGCTTTAGATGATGAGCATGTCGAGGAGAGGAAGAGGACCGCGAGCACACATCTCAACCAATTTGGATACCTATCCCTTATGCTAGGTGTTCTAAATCTAGAGGTAGTTATTAAAGAGAATCATAGTGAAGGAGAGAAAGTAGAATCTCCACGTGTTGGGAAGGAGATATAGGTAAGCATATTTTAGTTTCATCTCAGAAGTGTATAGGTTAGGGATATGCACATGGCAGCGTAGTAGGTGCCAATGTTTGGAACTACTTTTGGAGGAGTTTTTATAGGTGCATCATCTAGACAAAGTTTTGGTGAGAAAATTATCGAAGTAATCTTGTAGGTGTTGCAACATAATGTAGACAATGAGTGTCTAGTTTAGTACAACAACTAGGACATAAGGGATTTCATCTATAGGACCACACTATGGAAGGCATACGGGAGGCTCCAAAGGTTCAAGTCAGCCACCGCACGGAGGAAATCCTAGTGGAGGTTCAAGATCTAGGTATTTTCCTAGCCTAGGGTAGGGTCCATACCCACAAAACCATATCCAAATCAACCTTAGTAGACATTACCTCAACAATCATAGTAGCAGGACACCTCAAGTCTTCTTTGAGATGTCTCTTAACTTTCCAAAATATAGAGGTGTGGAAGATGTTTTTAATTATGTGCACAAGTGTGAATTGTTATGGATAACTAAGGATATTAAAACTTCTAATAAAAAGGCAAGCTAGTTTTCCACCACACCTCAAGGGTGGGTACACAATTGGTATAGAAAGTATGACCCACACCAGACTACGATGGATTATGATGTTTGGTGTACAAAATTTTTGGTTGAATTTCATATTCCTAAGTTTGAAAAATATAGTATTAGAGCTCAAGGATATCAATCAAGGTTTATTTGAAAGTGTACGAGAGTATGACAGTTGTTTAAGACTCTATTGTCCAGATTATCTTATGAAATCCATTAAAGCTAACAAGCATAATGGTTTGTTGGAGGGTTTTGAATCCGTTTGAAGGTATTTATCACATAAGACATATATTGATCAGAACAAAGCTTTAGAATCAAATTTGTGCTGAAGTAGTTGGGATTGGAAAACTAGGGTAAGTCCTTTCTAGATGCACAAATATAACAGTGATGGCCAAATAATTGGGAAGCTTTACGCCACTTCAAGGAATGAAATGTGAAGTGGGTTATGGTGAACTAATTGTGATGTAGATGGGTATATTAAGGATAGTTACCCACTCAAGAATGTGTTCGCATTGTTACAATCTTGTAAGATTTGTCACAAGAATCATGATGTCTGGAATTACCATCTTTTCAAGCATGTAACTATTAAGAATGTATCTATATATTATAAGATCTTCAATACACATACCCATAAATGCAAAGGATTTCCATTTGATAGATCAAATTCATGAGGAATGCGATACTAGATTAGGGAAGACCAATGTGGAAAGTAGCTCTCAAGTGCAGGAAGCTCTCGGCTAGGAAGGGCATAGTAATGGAGATGGTGGATTTTGAGGTGGATATAGGAGCAGAGGTCATGGTGGTAGAGATAGATTTACATGAGACTTGCTAAATATGTGTAAGAATAAGAATAAGGACAAAGGCATAGGACTGATTAAGGTATACCCCATGAAGAATGAGAATTGGGCACCTAAGAATATTCTTGGTCCTGAGTTACATCCTATGTTGGTTACTACTCGCGCAAAAGGAGCATGCACGTGTGAGCCTCTTAAAGCCAAACCAATCATTAGGAGAGAAGAGGTTATATAAGCCAAGTATCCAGATGTTTCTCATCAGAAGGAGGTAAATCAAGAGACCATTGGGGTGATCAAAGATTTGTAGGGTGAGATCCATTGCTTGAAGGAGCATTCACGTGAGAGCTAACATTCCAAGAACATTGAGCTCCCAAAGAAGGATGTAGATGATTTAAAGGAAGTATGCAAGATGTTGTGGTAAGATAATATCATCCCACTACTTGGAGAATGGTTTCATGAAAAAGTTAGCATATGCTAGAATTGAGCATGAGTGATAGATCCTACATGTAAATTTACCATCACAAAACCATGAGTATGACAAATAAATCACATTGGATGCAGTGATTAATTGTTGGATGGTGAGTAACATTCTGGTTGACACAGGAAATGAGGTGAATGTTCTAAATTTTGATGCATGGAATTATATGGGAATGCCACACTTGCAGCCATCCTCTAATGTGTTGTATATGGAGAACAAGAACAAGGGCCATGCCTATTGGGGTTTTGAAGGATGCTTCAATTACTATTCAAGGAGCCAAGTTTACAAGATACTTTGAATTATTGGAGATGGTCGAGGAAGAAAAAAATTTATAGCATTACTTGGATGACCTTGGTGTTATGCAAACAATGTTGATATGCACTTCAATAAGAGATATATCAGTTTTTGAGAACAAGGATGAGCATGTGGTAATACCCTAGATGAGGTGAAAGGGACCTTATGCGTTGAGCTAGTAAATGAAGAAGATATTAATAGAATGTATGCGTGCATGTTGTGTGAACCTAAGAATGTGGAGCCCTCGAGGAAGGTTTACTTGAAGGATGACACACACGGTCGATTCGACTAGCGATACCACTAGTGTTGCTTGTGAAAATTGGGCCCATGGCACATATGAGATGTTTTGGTCAAAAATGAAGGGGAGAGTCACTAGGATGATTAGGTCATGTATGATCGAGTGCATGAGAAAAATCAGTTACCTAGGTACATTGGTGAATAAAAACCTAAATATTTCTTGCATGCCATGAAAGATAAATGGAAGAATGAGGGTGATAGAAGAAATATGTTGGTTTATAATTTGCGTAGGAAAACTACATGCTGGTGGGAAACCACCTGAGATAACTTGTTGGGTTGGCGAGAAGTGAGAATTTCAATTTCAACAAAGTTTACCTAGAATAATGTGCCTACACTTATACATGAGTATGATGGGAAGACTCCTTCTTTGTACACGTCCATAACTGTGGGAGGCAATAGGAACATGGCCAAGAGGTTTTACTACCATCTCTATGGGTACATAAGTTATAATCCACTCTCCGCGGATGTGCATGGGTGTGGTATGTGCATGTTGAGCTCATGCAAGACAATGGGAGTTGGCACTATATGAATAAAGGTGTGGCTCACACGTTTGATTATTTTATAATAAACCACCAATGCATGATGCTTTACAGACTATGAATCAAATCACATTGGGGATAACACGGAAACATAGGAAATCATGCTTCAATTACTTGGATCTCCTAATCCTGAGGTGTGTGAAGATGCAGTGGAAATGAATGAGACATTGTTGGAGCATGCCTAAAAGAGAAAAAAGAGAGAAAATGGTATAACTCTATTGATGATGAAGAAGTAGAGAAATTAGATATTAACCATTAAGAGGGCACACACAAAGTTAATGGAATATTCATATGAAAAGGAATGCATGAAGACCAAGAAGGTTAATATTGGGACCGAGGATGTGCTAAAAGAAGCTATTATTGAGATTATTGGTTAGAACAAGAGGTAGCAAATATCATTGAGCTATTACATGATTTCCAGGATTAGTTTCTTAGAGGTTACCATAAGTTGAAAGGTGTACATCTAGGCTCATTAGGAAGATATGAAGATTAAGCTAAAGAGAGGATGCACAACCAGTTTTCAAGAAGCCTTACAAGATGAATCTAGACCTTCCCGTAAAGGTGAAAGAATAAATTGACAAGATGTTTAAGTCTGGAATCATTGAGCCAATTGAGGAATCTAAGTGGGTTAGTCCTATGGTGATCAACATCAATAAGGATGAGCAGATTAGGATCTTTTTTTATTATAGGAACTAAAATGCCTCATGTGTCATAGATCCTTTTCCTAAACCTTTCATAGAGGAGATACTTGAGGGAGTTATAGGGTGGAGATATACTCTTTCACTAATGGGTTATTAGGATATCACTAGTGTGTACATTGCATGTGAGGATCAAGAAAAGACTACCTTTTCCACTGAATGGGGAATTTTGCATATACTATGATGCCTTTTAGATTAAAGAATACACCATAAGTATTCTCACGCATAGTTGTGTAGGAATTCCATGATTTCATCCATAAGTTTTGCATGTTTACCTAGATGAATGGAATTTTATGGGCTTGTAAAGGATCACTGTGATAATTTGAGGCTCATGTTTGAAAGATGCAAGAAGTTAAGAAACTCTCTCAACATAAAGAATTGTATCTTTTCTACACCCTTTTGAAATTCACTTGAAAACATCATTTGTAGGGATGGATTATTAGTAGATCCAATTAAGATTATATTAGTTTTGGGATTATAAGATCCTACTAATCAAAGTGAAGTGCATGGTTACTTGGGACATATTGGTTATTATAGGAAGTTTATCAAGGGATATGCAAATATCGTGCCCCTCAGTAGGAATTTCTCAATGCTAAAGGAAATTTTTATTGGGGTGACATACAACAATAGGCATTTGAAACATTGAAGGATAATCTTACCACTGCACCAATCTTATGCTTCCCTTCATGGAACAAGCCTTTCCATGTGTATGTGGATTCATCCGGCATGGATATTGGCACAAGTTTGCTGCAACCCGATGAGGCAATGTGGATCATCCCATATGATTTACAAGTAGGAAGTTGATACCAATAGAGTATAATTATACCACAATAGGGCATAAGGCATTGTCTATGATCTATGCACTCCATAAATTTTGACAATACTTTTTGCCACACTATTTATTTTGTATACATATCATATGACATTAAATTAATTTCAAAAAGTCTATTTTGCAAGGGGACATATTCCAATAGATAATCCTTCTAGGAATTTGATTTCACAATCATTGTAAAACTAGAAAAGAGAAATCTAGGACCTGATCACTTATCACGATTAGTTCTGGAGAGGACACATAGAGTATTGAGGAAACTATGCCCGATGCATAGTTGTTTAGGTTGAATCATGTGCCGGTGGATTTAGAGGACACTGCAATGTTTTTACACACTAGACATGCACTTACAGAAGGGATGAAAACATTGGAGAGGAATCAACATATAATTCAAATAATGTCATACCAACTCATTGGAGGATACTTATCTAAATTTGGTTGCGTGATGAGGTCTTAAGTAGGCCTCTGCTTCCTGGAACATGAACACGAAGTGATTATGGAGGAAGCTCATGGAGGTATTGTAGGAGGAAATTATGTAGGATTTGTGATCGTGTGTAAGATCCTTCTAGCTAGCTTATGGTGGGAGACATTGTATAAGGATACCAAGGATTTTTTCAAAGCATGTGATCACCTGGAAGAGGATTCGCAAGCCTAGGAATATAGATGAAATTCCATTAAGGCACTATAGAAAGCAAAAACCTTTTGAGAAATTGGTTGTTATTTTGTTTTGACCTATAGCACCACTTGCGTGTAGGACTCGGGAGTCACTATATCATCAAATGTACTGATTATTTGACCATATGGGTAGAGGTTGCGCCTACAAACATTATACAATAGATATGGCAGCAAGGTTCCTTTAGAGAATATTATCAACATGTATGGATGCCCTTTGAGCTTGATAAGTGATAGAGGAACTCATTTCTTGAATGAGACAATTAAAATTCTATTGGAAGAGTTTATGGTGGCACACCATAAGACTACTCCCTATCACCCTCAAGCAAATGGCACTACCAAACCTTTTAATAAGATCTTTGGGAAAACACTCATGGAGATATATGATCTTTGGAAGAAAGGATTGGGATGATACAAGGTATCATCGATTATTTTGGCATATGAGCAATAAACCTATAAATGGTTGAATAAGGTCACACCTTTCTAGTTGGTGTTTGGCACATAATTTTTACTACGCGTGGATATTTTATTACCATCCCTACGTATTGCACGTGCAAGGTGGATTGTTTGATGAATTTTTTTGGAAGAACGCATTGATAAATTAATGCAATTAGATGAGCAATGTTCCATTGCATGTTGGAGTTTAGAAGATAGAAGTGTGATAGAAGGCTTGGCATGATAGGCACATCAAGAACAAGTATTTTATAGTTGGAAAGATGGTGCTCCTGTATGACTCTAAGTTTATGTGCCACCTAGGAAAGTTGAAGGTTCACCTATTGGGACCCTTTGTAGTGACCAAGATACTTGAATTAGGTGCATGTCAATTATAGGTGGTGGATAGCACCATATTTCTTAGTTACCTCAATGGGAGTAGGCTTAATCCCTACTATAAATAAGCTTCTTTGTGTTTGTAATAAGGTGGTATTGCAATTTAGAGTAGATTTCATTTTCATGTTTATTTTTGCTTTATTTGTTTTGTTATAATAAACATGCTTGCATGTAAGAAGCTAGTTACTACTAATTGAGAAATGATGCGGAGGACCGTGCATACTTTTAGTGTGGGGTGAACTAGGTATGAGTGCAAAGTGAAAAAGAATTCATTTTGTATCAAGACATATGATAAAGATGGCGCTAATGCATGTGCTAGTATAAAGGGAGGATGTTGATAAAGGTGCACAAAGGTAAAGAAAAAGGTGTTGCAAGTGCTTAGGAATGATGGGTGTCTGAAAGAAATTTCAGCAAAGATGAGGACCATACAAGATAGGTTGCAACAATGTAATGTGAGGAAGTCTCAGCAACATGATGGACTACCAGTGTATGACACATAAGAATATGGGTTGCGGCTGAGAAGAGTGCATGTAAGGAGGTCTACAGCCTATGAAAGTAGCGGTAGACTAGACAATGTTACAACTATCACATGTGAAAGATAACAGGGAAAACATGGGAAAATAAAAAATCATGTTTTAAAGCTGCAGATAGGGTGGTGGATGAGGACCAATAAATGTGATAGAAATTTGGAAATCTATAAAAGGGGGTGCAAAGAGATTTCATTCTTACATTACCTGCAAATATCTCGAGTGATTGAAAAGTGAATAGAGTCTGAGCTTGTGTGCATTTGTGAGAATACTTGAGAAATGAGGTGAACCAGAGTGAAACATCATGGCCTAGTTTAAGAGCTCCTTTAGGTGGAATTGTAGAGCGTGGAGGATCATATCTATTACGTAAGGTTTTACATTCTGTAAGTTATGGTTTGCAAAGAAGCACAAGTGTTCAATGGTGAAATTAGGGAACAAAACTCAAACTAGGGAAAAAATTGTATAGACATAATAAGAACTCAGATAAGGGAGGAAGGATTGGAAGCTTGGCACAATAATTTGAGAAGTATAGTGTTGGCATGAAAATTTTTGGGTGGACAAACTTGTGGATTTCTCTTGAAAACATTATGGGAATCTAAGTCCCTCTACTTAACCTAGAAGTTGTCTGGGATATGTACGCATACGAAAAGG
>CM031238.1:755986864-756139024 GCA_018340775.1 Taxus wallichiana var. yunnanensis | reverse complement strand
GACACATATTCAACTTCTTTCGACTATTTAGAGTCCCCTCAGAATCTCTATCATATTCACTTTATCGGGTAAATCTCATCGACTTTGCATACCTAGTAAATTTGCCCTTATACCTTATTTTTGACTAATTGTCCACTTTCCACAAGCGTGACTTAAGTGGTTACTCGTGACCGCATTGGTTTACCCTAACCAAGACGGTTAGCCTATGTCATTTTCCGTATAACATTTTATCCCCAATTCACCTACCATCGCCTATTTATCCTACCCGTGATGTATTTCTATGTCACTTACAAAAGCGTGGGCCTTACCACGTTAGTACTGCTTCACATGGTAATCGATGTGTCGACAAGCAAGCACCCTCATATTCCATGCCGCTTTTCAACCACTCCCACCCAGCCCTTCACCACCTTCCATTTTATCTCCCGCCATGAAATCTATCCAACCTATCTCTATCACTACCGAAGATAAGGAGTTCACACGAATCCTTGACCAAAATCCCATCTCCTCAGCTTTACTTTTCCCACTCATCTACTCGAGATGCCTCGGGTCTGTTGATATATGACATGTTTATATCTATCCCCCCAACACTCACTCCTACTCCCGTGTCACCCCATCTAGCTCCGCGCTACCTACATCTACCTTACTCTACCATTTCACACTAGGCCCTATACCCACTCTAACTACCGCATTTGCTACATCCATCAGCACTCTACCACATCCACTATACCTTCGCCAACCACCTGCATTACAACCTCATCTCGTGTCTATTATCTCTCATATACCGTAGCTACACTACCACCCCTGGTGTTCGTGACCCTACCCCTTTTCAAAACATCATCCTTTCTATTCCACAATCATTAGCCCCCTATTACCACTAGGGTCACCACGATCCTTCCACCTCCATATATGTACTATCAGCAATTTCATGTTTCATCTCAAGTATTCACTTTGGGTATGTACCCCTATTTCACTATGTTCTTCTCAATCCACCTATACAACAACACCATATACTAGAATTCCACCTTTGTTGCACTCCAACACCAACCCTCTTACGCTACAGGGGCACCTATCCATCACAACCTATTAATGACCTAACTGCTTAATGATGGACAAGATGTAGACATTGGAGGCATCGGTTTCTAGCTCCCACAACACTCTCACCTACGATGAGATTTGTAATGAGCCTATACACCCATCCATCCCTATTCGTCCATACCCCATGCATTGGGAAATGCCTAAATTCAATCATTTCAATAACAAGGAAGACCTATAATAGCATTTGCGGTCTTTTCAAACATGGGTGCTACCTAATCACCCATGATGATGCTTTCACTCTTCGAGGACCTTTCTCATGTCTCTCGACTAGACCTATGTTATATTGGTATAGTGGATTACCTAGACACTCTATATTTTCATTTAATCGTGTATCCTAAGCCTTCGGATCACTTCTCCATCAATATTATTAAGAAGGTTACCATGACTGACCTATACTCCACACATCGGATGATGACGAATCTATCACAGATTTTGTTGCTCACGCATAGCTTGATTAATCAATTCACATTCCAACTACCGTAAACCAAACTTATCAAGATCTTCATGTGAGCTTGCATTAGACATATCTCACTAACCCCGCAGGTCCAAACCTTCTAAACCTTTGATGAAGCATTCACCATGTCACGAAAGCTTGAGATTCGAGCCATTGAAGAGAAGAAATTCAAACTATGTAATAAGAATTAGGCATTCAATTCGAATGATACCTCTTCTTATTCCAAACCGCAGAGTAATTATTCAAAGGCCAAGAGGACCACTAATGCAAAGAGTAATCAAATATGGCCCACCATCTCACAAATTAGGCCAGCCCCTCATCTAATCTCTCACCTATTTAGACTTTTCAATTTAGATGGGAACAATGTAAATATACCCTAATCTGGGGAACCTTAATCTTCTATCTTAGAAAATCTCATCAAATATGGGGCGATCACCCTCCCTCCCATAAAACCACACCTTGGTTTTGACCTTGCTCGCCCCCACACCCACATGGTATAAAGAATACGACTTCTATAACTATCATTGAGTAAAGGGTCATAGTGATGGCACCGCATCACTTTCAAAAACATTGTCCAAGAAATTATCAAGAAAGGCAAGTTAACCATGGATAATCCTAACGCACCTACCAATAAAAACTACAATATTCAAGAAACCATTTCCCAATCATGCCCCTTTATCTCGATCAAACCAGAGAAACCTCACCTCATGATAGCCACACCCACAAGGTCCATGCTATTTTTAGCGATGCACTGCTTGCTTCAATTACTACATATTCCTTCCATTAGCCTATTCCTCCACCCACAAAGGAACACCTTTCACCTCCTTCCTCACCCATGAAGGAGCCTTTTGCTAATATTGAGGCTATTTCACCTTTGGCTTCTCCACTTAGAGAGTCGTCACCACATGCATTTCTTCAATCCATGGAGGATACTTGTTTATCTCCTATACCCACAAAAGAGTACCCATCATCTCCTCCACCTATAGAGGAGCACCATTTTCTCCTCCACTGTCAAGGATCCAAAAGAGAGATACCTTTGCCTCTAGGCAAGCATTCTCCATCACCTACCCAAGATCCTCGTGACCTACTTTCGCTCTCTTACCCATGGAAGCCGAAGCTAACAAATTTCTCATCTCTAAGACACATTTTACGGGAATTTCCATTAGGTCCTCATCAACCTCACCTACAGATGTGTCATTCTCATGTTTAGCCAATCACTTAGATTATGTGGATAGAGCCTTACTGTGGGGGCGTCTTCTGCTTCCTATCTCAACACAGATGTAGATGTCACTTGCTGACACTTCCACTATCTACCCAAAGATATTTTGACCAATCAAACCAAACACAACCACCTCTATCACAACTTCTTCCACGAAACCTATCATAGCTCAACACACACCCTTACCCATAACCCCGACATGCGCTCTAAGTCCAAACCCACACCTACATCGTCCTCCTCGCCTAAACCTATTACTACCTTAGGGGTCACCCCAACCACCAACCTTACTCATCCACCTATCAAACTAGATTTAGTTACATCCTCCACAGTCAACACCCAACCTACTCCAGCACCCAAACAAAAGAACCAAACCCATAGAACTCACACCTTTAAGCCAGCCAATCATACCTTCATCACCTTCACCCATTCCATCCATCTTAGGACCTCAACCTCCCAAAGACAGCTTAAGAAACCTCCACCCATAAATAAACCAAAAACACAACAACAGTATTCCTTCCTCACAAATCTCTAACATGCACCTAAGCACCCGACACAACCTACACCCGCACTCCGCAAAGATCTTTACCACCCATACCTCTAATACCCTCCACAACTTCTTCACTACCCACTACACTTCGCCTTTTGTCCCTCACACCCCCCGCATGATCCATTTCATCTACCTTCATAAAGACCTTCATTATCCCCCTGGATAACACATCCTTCCCCTTCCACTTTTCCCTCTAGATCTCGTACACCCATATCAATTTTACCCAAGAAGGTGTAACCCAAAGACAAAAATCCCCTACCCTCTAATAAGGTAGTCAAAACAACCATACACCCTCCCACCGGTTCATCTACCATACCCTTACCCAAGCAAACACAACCAACACCCAATACTACTCCAAAGACCCAAAACCATAGCTCAACCCACTCCTCCCCCTGCAAAGATCATTCCTCAATAATCAGCCGTACTCTAGGCCAAACCCACTTTCACTTCCTTTGCGACCAACTAGTAGGGTCCTATGCCAAAATATTAACCAACCTCCTTAAGAATTTTTTTCATCACATTACCACCACTCAAACCTTATGACCCCCATAACCCAAGCTAAAAGGGTTTGATGACACTAAAATTTGTTCCTACCATCATGTGCTAGGGCACGATGTGGAGAAATACAAGGCTTCAAAACCATCCTTATCCAGCTTATGTCCTCCTAAAGAAAACTTTGATGATGATGACCTTCTTCATGAGGACCCCATTTCACCAACACCCATTCGCACAATCCTTCCATTTGCTATGCCTACTCAACAAACGTGACCTTCACCCCCACAACACTTAGAGCTGGCCCCAAGATTTAAAATTAACATGGTTCACATCGAGAACTTTTCACACCATTACCTAAATGTATTTGCGCCCATCTCACTTCACAAGGCTTTTCTTCCCAGGTAGGTTTTTTCCTCTCATGTCATTATACCACTCATCCTACACCTTCTACATTTACCAAATCTCCTTAGATCAACATGATCCATGTCACTACCCATGCTCAGAGATACAAAGGCAAGGAAAAGGCAACCGACTTTCCAACCAATCCTATACCCATCATACCATCAACACTCATACCTAAAATTACTATCCACAAATTTCCCACATACCCTATTTCTAATGGGGTCACACATCACACAATGCTTAAACAACTACACCAATCCCCCCTCAAAATGTCCTTATATGACCTCATCTAAACCTCGGAATCCCATTGTCAAGCTCTCATGGAGGTCCTGCAATCTATTGAGGTTTTACCCAATGACCCTACACCCATAGCCTCCATTATCACACCCCATCATGTAGCCTCTCTCACCAAATTTCCACCTTTATCCACACCTCACCCTACTCACCAAGTAGCCTCCCTTAACTTCTTAGAGGAAGAGATCGCACCACACCAAACCGATGACCTAGACCCAACTCTCTTCATCTCTATCCACATCAATGATATACGTGTATGACGTGTAATGATCGATGGGGGTACTAGCATTAACATCATTTCATCCCATGCATTCACTCAAATGTGCATACCTAATAATTACATGTATAAACATCATGTTATGTTGCATTCATTCAATGATGTTATCACCTCTACACTAGGCACCATCATCCTCTATGTTCACGCTATCCCCACACTATTCCGCAGTTGAGTTATTTTATGTCTTGGAGGGGGAATTTCAATATAACATGTTGCTTAGTAGTGTCATGGGTTTGTGTTCCTTCCACTTTACATCGCTATGTAAATTTTGAACATGAAGGACACACCTATACTATTTCAGCTGATCCTTCACCTTTTAAAACTTGCAACATGCTTTACTCGACCTAATGATGTGCTTATACCCATTAAGGCATCTACCTCTATAACCACTACCACTTCATCTACACTCTCTTACCAAAGACAGCCACTACCTCAACCACACATGCCTCTTCCATTCCTATCACCGCCACGACCTCCACAAATAACCCATCAACCTCCTAATCCGTTAGCTCCACCTTTGGGTCAACCTCCGACACATCATCTATTCCAACTACCCACATACCAACCATCAACTTTAGAAGGCATTTTTCAATGCCTCACTCGAGGAGTATCGCTATATAGTGTCAACACATTCCTTACTCCACAAGAGTATGGAAGTCTTCACCAACATCCTCGTTGTGATCACCGCATAGAGAATGCCTCCTTTATGGTCCTCTCTCACCTTCGTACTGCTCTTGCCTATGGGGACTTGATACTACCACTTACAAACCCAAACCACCGTAACAAACCCACTCCATTTCTCCGCTTTGACTTCCACCGGTCTACCAATCATCATTTTGCCCACACCTTCCTACACCGATGTGCATGGAAGGGTTTTGGTTTTGGATTTTACGAGTAAGGCCACCATACTATTATTCCTCGTACTCGCCCATAAACATAATGACCGTAGTGGTATCGGATTTGCTTGAACCACCTACCAAATAGGCCCACATTGAACTCATCGAGGACATTAGCCCTTCTCTTCCAGCTTCACCGCTCCACCTTCATCACCACCTTCACGATGGATTCGATGGATCTAGAATCTATCCCTCCTAAATTTTTTTCATAAACACCATTTCCTTGGGGCCTCGACTTATCAATGTAAGGGCGAGGCTCCTCCTCTCTCCCTTCCTATACCCCAAATGATCAATGATGATACACCTTCAATTAATGTCGCTTAATGTCGATGATGAATCTATACTCACCTATCTTGGTGTAGAAGACTCATATATTCATCAGCTTGTTACCCTTCGAGACACAAACCATGTTGAATGAATCGAATATCGAGATCAACATTCATACTCGGGATGATTCACACATCCTTAAGATTGGTCAATATTTAGATGTCATTAACAGAAGCCATCACTTTTTTCTCTCAAAGATCATAACCATGTGTTTGCTTGGTCTTACATAGACATGCTGCGTATCAATTCCCACCATAGTGGTCCAAAATATCGTAACCATTCCCAATGCCAAACCCATCAAACAAAAATTGAGGAAAATGCACCTCGCATTGTCCTTCTTCTCGCCAAAGAAGAACTTCAGCCTTCTTTTGTTTCCTTCATCTTACCCATTGATTATCCCCATTAGATTTATTACATTTTCCCTATCACCAAGGCAATAGGGGACTCCACATTTGCATCGATTTCCGTGACCTCAATCTAGCTTGCATAAAGATGACTTTCCTCTACCTAGTATTAACCAACCGGGTTGACCTTACCACTAGTCACAAGATGCTATCACCATGGATGGCTTCTCGGTTATGACCAAATCTTGCTTGCCCTAGAAGATCAGCATAAAACCACACTCACCACCCCTTGGGGAAATTTCGCTATCCAGCCATGCCATTTGGCCTTAAAAATATTGGTGCCACATATCGTTGGGCTATGAATTATATCTTCCATGAAATCATGCATCATATATTGGAAGATTATGTGGACAATCTCCTGCCAAATCTAAATTCCGCTTTGAGCATCTCGCCATCCTTAAAACCATTTTTGACCACCTCCTTAAATATTACGCTTCACCTTCAACCTAAGAAGTGTGTCTTTGTGGTCCTCTTAGGAAAGCTCCGAGATTTATCATTTCCCTATGTGGTATGTAAGTTTGACCTTCACCAAAGTCAAAGACATTCTAGAAATGCCTCTCGCCTCACTAACCTTAGACACTCCATAGCTTGCAAGGTAAGTTAGTAGCTATTCACCATTTCATTTCACAATTATCTAATCGTGTCAACCATTTCATCATCTTCTCAAGAAGGATGTCTCCTTTAAATGGGATGATGATCTGCTATAAAGATTTTGAGGCCTTAAAATAATACCTTCTCCAACCACCTGTCTTAACCCACCTAAAGATGATCAACCCTTCTACCTATACATATATGTTAATGATCACTCCTTGGGGCTATGCTCGCCATCGCAATAAACAACACAGTGAGTAGGTTGTTTATTACATAAGACATAGTTTTTGGACTATGAAACCCAATACACCCATCGAAAACTTTTCTTAGCCTTAGTTTTCATTTCCAAAACTCCGTCATTACCTACTCAACCATAAAACCTATGTTGTGACCAACACCGACCACTTACACTTCATGTACATCTTCTCAAGAAGGATGTCTCCTTTAAATGGGATGATGACTCGCTACAAAGCTTTTGAGGCCTTAAAATAATACCTTCTCCAACCACCCGTACTTATCCCACCTAAAGATGATCAACCCTTCTACCTATACATATATGTTAATGATCACTCCTTGGGGCTATGCTCGCTCATCGCAATAAACAACACAGGAGTAGGTTGTTTATTACATAAGACATAGTCTTTCGACTATGAAACCCAATACACCCATCGAAAAACTTTTCTTAGCCTTAGTTTTCATTTCCACAAAACTCCGTCATTACCTACTCAACCATAAAACCTATGTTGTGACCAACACCGACCCTTACACTTCATGTATGCCAAATCTTATCAAAATCAACAGGCCGTCGACAATGTCTTATACTTTTAGCTAACCTTGACCTCGACTTAATTCATCAAAATTCCATTAAGGGCCAAGATATTGCCGACCAATTGGTTAATGCACCTATTTCTCGGGATCAACCCTCTAATTTTAACATTCCAGATGAGTCAATTACTACCCTTTTCCTCGACGAACTCCGCTTACAAATGACACTCTTCTTCGATGGTTCCAAGTGTCGCATGGGGTGGGGCTGGTGTTATCCTCATTCCACTTCCGATGGTGAACCCATGCCTTTATCTTTCAAACTCGATTTTTATTGTACAAAAAATTGACAAATACAAAGTGCTCGTATTAGGTTTCTGTGCCACCTACACCCTAGATGTCAAATCAATCAACATCTTTGGTGATTCTCAATTGGTTATAAACAAAGTCAATGGTATATACCAATGTCATAATGAGATACTTCAAAAGTATAAACATCATGTAGACATACTTTTGACCAACTTTGATCATTACACCCTTGAAACCATCCCCGCTCAACCAAAGAAATTACTGTATAGCATGGCCTCGCTTGGCTTCTCAAATACCCACTTTTCCTACCGATTCTAAAATCTTTGTCACCATACAATGACTCAAATCACCCTTGTATTTACCTTGTAAAATTTACTCCATCGTAACCACTTCCCCAACCCAAGTGACCTTTGGTATAAAAATACTCCTATTATCTTTCTCCATCTTACCTCCCGATCTCACTCACAATGGATAATGTGCCTTCCTTAAAAGGGTCTCTCGTTACATCATCATGGGAGGCCTCCTCTATAAGCATTACTTTGATGGTATTCTCTTACGATGCCTCACGAGTTCTAAAATTCCTTAAACAGCTTAAGGAAGCTCATGATGGCATATGTGGAGGTCACTTCGGTGGCCTTTGCTTTTAACCGCTAAGTGTATTCTTCATCTAGGCTATTATCGCCGACCCTCAATCATGATTGCTTGCAAATACGCCAAACATTGTGTAAAATGCCAACAACACGCCACCTTCATTATGCACCTATTCATGCCTTACTGTGTCACCCGTGACCTTTGGCCTTTCTCTCAATGGGGTTTGGATCTTGTCGGAGAGATCAATCTCCATTCTTCCCAACGCCATCAATGGATCATCACCGCTATCAATACTACACAAAATGGGTTAAAGCCATAATACTTATATCCACAAAAAAGATGAGAAAATATGTGAGTTCATCAATCATCACATCATTTTCCACTTTTTTGTTCTCATCGCCTTCTCATCACCGATAATGGAAAACAATTTTAAAAACACATTGCAAAAATTTGTGACACCTTTGGCATTCGCTAATTTTCTCATCACCTTATTACCCACAAACCAATGGCCAAGCTGAATCTACTAACAAAACCTTGAACAAAATTCTCATGAAATTAGTTAACGATACTAGGAAGGATTGGCATATGCACATTCCTTTTTCCTTGTGGGCATACCACACTAGTATCCATACTTCCACCGCTATCACACCCTTTTCTCTCGGTCTATGGTACGAAGGCTATTCTACCTCTCAAATTTAGATTCCCTCACTCCGCATTTCTCTCCGTAACATGCTCAATGATGAAGAATTTCTTCAGGACTCATTTAGCACAACTTGAGTTATTAGACGAACACTATCTTAACGCTTCTTGACCACCTTCAAGTTTACCAAAATGTATCAAACATTCCTATGAAAAACGGGTCCATGAACAAACCTTTCTAAGTTAGTGACCTTGTTCTCAAAGAAAATCAACATGTAACCAAAGTAGAAAAAAGTACACAGGAAAATTTTATCCTAATTGGCTTGGACCATACATCGTGACCCATACTTATGGATCAGTGTTCTTATCATTTATCTTCACTCGATGGTAAACTCGAACTCGAGCCCCTTTAATTCCTTTCATCTTCGACCATTATATCGCTGACTTTTATTCCTACCTCACCTTTTGGTCTTTTCATGCTCGTCCCTTGAGTGCTATCCACTTCTTACACCTCACCAATGATTAAAAAAGAATCATGTGTGTATCCAAAGACTCTTTATCTTCTCTTAAATATGTGTATCACAATGCTACACATATCATGATTTTCATGGATAGTTTTTGTCTACCTTTAGATGAGATCCCATGGTCATTTCACCCTACTTTCTAAAAAGAATCTTGTTCTTCACCTTGGTCTTGTCCATGACTTCAAAATCCATCACATGGGATCAAACTCCTTGAGTCAAACTTCTAATAAAAACATGACTCCTCAAAATGACAACTTCCTCTCGGTAATTGCTGTTATAAATAGACTCGCTCCTCGAAGGAAAGCTATGTAAAGATATTTAAAAAAAAAAAGATGCGAGAGAATCTGAAGTTTCCCACATCAATCAACTTCACGAAGACCTCATGGAGTTAATTTCCTCATCCCATATAGACTTCCCACCTTGATCATTCTATCTCAAATATCACCAACATAGAAAGCCTTTTAGTCATGGACTTGCCCATTGTGACCTTGGATCACTTGCCCAAATAACATGCTACCTCATACCATATCAAAATTAACCACCTTGCACCCCTCTCACCATTCGCACTCCCATTTCCTACTACCTCAAGGGACCTCTTGGAAACCGCTCCATTTGGTGATTATGTGACTACTTTTCACCCTTAGAATAATCAATCATGCAATGTATTTAGGATCTCACATTCATCATCTCCTCCAAGGTATGACCTACTCATTATGATCCTAACCAATCGGTGGCTTTCTTTCCCCTCTTATCTTTCAACATTCTTTATTACGTATTGATTACCTTATACGGATCTGGTCCTCGACGCTTACCTTTGGGATAATCTTCTTCTTCTACCACACTAAAATCACCTATACCAAGTGGCCCACAACTCACCCACACCTAATAGACCTAAACCCAAATCATGCCTAGAACTTACCCACCCATACTCTTCCCTCCTCACATTCTTCCTAGCTTATGGGAGAACTACATCTACCCTTTGAGGTCCTTTTTTCACGGACTATGTAGGCAACACTCCAAGGGCATGGGGCCCTTGAGGCTAGCTTGGCCACTCTTTACCCTAACCAATTCATCTTTCATTTTCCTAAATCACATCCTACCCTACTTCGCTTCCTCTTTATATCAAAAATTGGAAATTAAACTAAACAAATGACAAATGGCTTCATATTTTTATCATCATCACAACATTCATTTATTATGACTATCATTTCTCTACCATCATCATGCATGTATTATAAAGCATCTTAAACATGACCCATCCCATCATTCATTGCACAAATTAATGAATCACAACTTCAACCAATTTAAACTCAACCATGCTTAAGACCTAACTCAACCATGCCTAAACCAACCTAACTCCATCCATGCCTAAAGCAGCTTGACTCGATCCATGCCTAAACCAACTTGAATCGATCCATGCCTAAGCCAACCTAACTTAATCCATGCCTAAACCAACTCGACTCGATCCATGCCTAAGGCCCGACTCTATCCACGACTAAACCAACTCCGACTCCTTCATGCCTCACTCACCTAAGTTTTCATCCATATCACGACAAAAATTAAAATTATCGTAAAAACACCAACAAATCATCGAATCTCATCCATCTCATCATATAAACAAATATTTGTGTTTCTATACAATATATATGGATAATCCAATCATGTACATCTCTCAAAATCATCGTTCATGCACGTAGGTCGATAATCAATAAAAATGTCATCAACACGCAGCTTGGTATCATTTACAATATAACAATAAATAAATATATATATACAAAATCTCTTTGAGTACGTAGGCGGTATATGCTCAATAATACAAAACTCTCGTACATCCTCACTCCATTCGAGCGCAGTAACAATATATATCAAAACTCGGAAGCATGTGTCAAAATCGGGAGCCATATATCAGGCATCATCTCGGCGGACATCCTCCATATCTGTATCACCTGTACCCTCTGCCTCCTCGGCCCTTGTCTGGCGACCTGCTAACATCTCCCCACCCATCATAGGTGGTGGTTGGGTCCCTGTTGGTGCATCAATTAGAACTGGCCTCTAGGAACTAGTGGCCTCACCCTAACCATGTCTTGGGGCTCAATGCCCCATGTGCTCTCCATGTTATGGGTGCGTGATTTGGTCCTCTCACTAGAGGCTTGTTGTGCCATGTACTTGGCATATGATAAAAAATCTATCCCTACCACTGTCAGTTGGTCCTGATAGTACCTGGCCTCATCTCTCGCCTCCCGCAACTTGGATATGGGCACTTTATCCTATGGTGTCCCCATCACCTATGACCACTGTACCTATCCTGTGGGACCCTGTCCCACCCCTACCTATGAATCGGGACCTCCGTGCCCGATGCTCGCGTGGTGCCATCGGGCCTTGCCTGTGCTTGTATCTAGGCCTATAAATCCCCAATCTCACGCTATTTCATGGCCAAATGGCCTTGTAATCCTATCACATGTGCTTGTAGGGCAGCCACCCGACCATCATCCCCATCTCCATCTCCATCCCTACCACCCTATGCCATCTAGACTCAAGATGACCACTGTGCACTGCTCAAATCGGCCACCTCCCCTTTGAACTAGCTGGGCTATCCTGCACCATACCCAACTAGGTAATCATGGTCACCACCTTCCCCTGTAGGGCGTCCCTCTACACTGTGATGGTGGCTAAATTTGGTTGCCCTAGCTTTTTGGTGGTACTACTCATAAATGAGATTCCCACCACTATTTGTACCTATCTATAACCCTGACATCATCAATATGCCGCTACCACCTTTTGATCCTCCTACCATGTGGGCACTTTTGGCTATGGAAGGGGTAATGGCCTCTCCACGTAATCTCTCCTTTCTGCGCGGGGAAGGGTGGAGGTATGTCCTGTGGCAGTCCAAACTACCATCTCACCCTATCCATTGGGATCATCTCGTGCTCCCTAGCACAATGCCCCACTATCCATCTCAACAACTGAAGACCATCTAACTCATCATGCATCCACTGAATGAGGGATAACCCACATATGGTCTCCATATGATGTCCACTTCGGATAACCCCTCCAATAAATGCATGTAATGGGCTACATCATGTGTAGCCTGTTTGATTGCCGCTCTCTAATCATAGGTACCCATCGCTTGCACCCCACCCACACCAATCTCGATGGAAATGCATATGCTCAAGGAATCCCTACTGGCTGCACACAAACTATGTGCTCATAGGACCAACGGTGTAGTAAAATTTGCAACACACAGTGAACCTACCTACGCGAGTACACCCATATGCCCACGACTCTGTATATTTGCACTGTGAACGCTGGTGCCCAAGAAAAGTGGGTCTAATCTATAATCATGTCATGTAGTACCCCTATCAATGAGTAGGAAATATCTCTCCCTATGCATCAGCGGTGTGAAACTTGACACACTACCTCCATCAATAAAACAATGATCCTCATCTCCTCTAGATGGGCCTAATACATCCTCCCTATAACTCAAATAACACTATGGAATGTCATATCTGCCAGTCCCTCTCCAAACACTGTCAACATCAACTCCTCTGAGGCCTCAAAGGAGATAGAGTACACCTGCGTCCCTAGTATGTCGGTGCCGAACGATCCTAAACATGTCCTCCAAGGTGACTGTCATCTCACCCGTTGGTAGGTGGAATGTGTTGGTCATTGAATCCCATCTATCGATGAGGGCGACCATCAAACTCGATTGTCGGACACATGCCAATAGCGCTGCACCCACTCAGTGCCCACCTCCTCCATCCCATGGAGCCACTCCTCATATTTCATCACGCCTCACACTCTCAAGAGTAGGGGTGACACCCTATCTCTCATCCAGTAACTGATCTCTCCCCTACATCTAATACAAACAACAAATTAATCCACATTCATCATACCCATACTCACCCATTATCATTTCCCCAAACCCATTTTTCCCCGCCTACTCTAGGTTTTTCAACAATGCACCCTATTCTACCCTTCCCTATCTCACCCACTCGACCTAGGGCCCTTTCAGCCCCTTGTTCTCCAAACCCCAACCAAGTTGGTTATCTCTAATCGACCCCGGTCACCTTAAAATGACATCACTACCTATTTCTGACCGATTGGTTTGAACCTACCGACGTTGGCTGAATCCCAACCGATGCCGGTCCACTATCGCGGCAAATACCACAACGTCTAAACCCTCCCTTCTCTAAAACTCCCCTTTTCCTCTCTTCTACCACCCATCCTCACCCAAACATCCCCTCAAATTCCTTCCACCCTCCTTCACCCACCCACCTCTCTCTCATTCCTATTCTACCCAATTTACCCTACCACATTTCCAATTTCATTTTTTTTTTTTTTCCCCCAAAAAATAAAAACCCAATTTTTCAAACCCTGACTTATCACCTAATCTATCTAACAAAACACAACATGGGTTTGATTCTTACCTCATCATGTTGTCATCGTCGTGGTGGCACATCGTGCCGCAGCACAAAGCAGTTGTCATGCTGATCCTCTCTCGCCTCCGCCATCACCAATCAAGCTAACCACACCTCCAACCAATCAAATCACACAATCCGATCCTTTGGACTTGCCTCTAAACTACCAATCACCCACCGTTTGGCTCGCCAACTCAACTCTTTGTTTCATCTGGACACTTTCCCCTTTTCTCTCTCTCTTGTGTCGTTTTCCCAATTCGCAAAAAGACAAATGATTTACAAAAAATGTGGATTTTTATTTTTATAATATCCCCAACCTCACTGAAATGTGATTTTCCCTTGACCAAAATCTATCCTGCCCTACCTTACCATGGCCAGGTTACTCTAGATCAACACCGATTACCCTTGACTGGCATTGGTCACCCTCTCTTCCACATTGCCCAAAATTTTCCCTATTACCTTGCCCGTCCAATATTTTACCCTCACCCAATGCTTACCCTGACCATTCACCTCACCCTCCTGCCCTCATCCTTTGCTACCTAACCTCATCCTCATTTGGGGACTCATTATTTTACCCATACCTCGGCCCTACTGTGGCTGTGACCTAGATCCTTGGACATGGAACATCACAAGTGACCTTTGATCTCATATGTTCGCTATACCTTGTGACATACATTACTGTGTTGATTGACCTAATGACCTTACCTTCTCTCTTGTCATGACCGTTTATCTTGACCCTACTTTTAGTGTATCGGAACACACCTAAATGTTCTTGCACTTGACTCCGCATCATGTTTTCGACCATATCCTATACCTTGGATACCAAAATCACTTCAACCTTGTTTGGATAAACCTATCGACCTTAGACAATGTAGAGTTTACCTACTCTTTAGCTTTGGTAGTGTGTTGTAGTTTATACCTATGCATGCATTTAATCATTACTACCTTTGACCACTGACCCATTATGTAGATTACCCAAATGGACCCTTTTTTTTTCCTTATTTTCCCTCGTTACCCACCCTCCTCTTCATCAAATTCACTTTTTATCAAACCAATCACCGATTCTCCCTTCGCCTCATCAATTTCAGGTTTTAGAAGGATCACCTTAACCCACACATGGGGCAATCACATCTTATTTTTGTCAATGTAAACACCAATAAAAGCAACACAACAAAAAGGGGAAAATATAGACACTAAATTTAGGTCACACTCCCCTTTGGCCCCTCGTCAAATAAATACCTTGAACACATCCACCTAGCCATGGCCCCTTTCACCCTACTATAATTATAATTTAATTCATTATCCTCATAATATTTATTATTTAAATATTCTAATTGGGATAATGCCCACATATCCACCTCACCCTAAGATATATTCTTAGCAAGTTGTCATAACTAACTAAAACCTACCCAAACCCTAAATATCAATGCCTACATTCCTCTAACCACATTCTCGCATGTTAGAAGGAAGCTTGCAGTTTGATCCATGGGGTAAAACGCAACGAGATCCCAAAAATCAAGGGGATCGCCGATTTAGTAAACCTAGGAAATCCTGCCCTAACTGTCGATCTATTTGGTTAAGCAGGAACCACCATCGGTTACCTTTTAACTCCCAAAACAACCTTATTTTGAGGTTGGCACATTGTTTTGGAGGTTGACACATTTCGAGAGAGAGAGAGAGAGACATCTTTTGAGAACAAGTGACGAAACCAGAGCTGCATGCAAGCAAAACCAACATCATACCAACATCAAAACACCCATAGTTAATACCCAAAGCAATCACACGCTTACCTACCTTCACTTCGAGCATGCGGGAAGTGCTAAAGCTACACCAAGTTCATTTGATTGCCCACCATTACCAACCAGGCATCAAGCTCGTACAAACAGTAAGTTTGTTAACCTGCATTGGTTCCTTGTCATTTTAAGCAAATCCTTTTACATTTGTTATTGGTTTCTTCTCTCATTTCCATTCCCACCCCTTTTTACCTCCATGAAAACTTGACCATCCTTTTGTCCACACCCTTACATTGCCCATACCTAGACCTCTATCATTCCTGTGCATATTCAGGATCCATACGAATCTCACCATTACCCTTCCACCTTTATCTAATCCTGGATCTATCACCCATCCGCACTTCATTGAGTTCACTATACCCCGACCATACCAACGCCGGTCATCCATAATTGTCACCGGTTAACCAAAACTAACATCGGTCTCGTGTCTTTTATCAAAAACACAAATCGAGCCTAAAACCACTACCAAATAACCTAAATTGACCAAAATCTGACCCTGACCCATAACAAGATATCCTGACAATGACCCCGACCTTCAGATTCAATCATAGCCTAACTTTAGTTGTGAATGAATTCACTTATTGTAGATGAACGAGATACATAAATCATTTTAACTACAGTAGGATTTATTTTATTACCATCATTAAGTTGTTTTAAACAATGGATTGACAACCATTTAGGAAGTATCAAACTTCCCGATCTAGCACACGCTAGGTAGTCCACTACACATATTGTTTAACTTTTATTTGGTGGTCTTGTGTTCCATTTTAGGTAGTTCCTCCAAGTAAAAAGGAATCTCTCACAATTAGCGGTGGATCGAGAAGTCATACGTGTGCAATAAACTACAACCAACATCTTTAATAGGTATTCCTCCTATGCCCATTACACTATCTATTTCATCATTTTCTAAGAAACATCTAAGAATCAGGTGAAACACAACAATTTCCATGAATTCCATGTGGTTTTGATATCATACCAACCATTCCTCAAATTCCACCTACTTTTTATATTAAAGAGATTCTAACACGAGCTCCTCTACCCACAGAGGAGCATACCTCTTCTAGTCCTTCACCCACAGAGGAGTCCCCTTCATCTCCCTACTCTCATGGAGGAGCCCATGTTTTTTGCTGATGTCATTTCACCGTCTCCCTCACAACCTACTGAACAGTCAACAGTATTAACTCTCCCATCAACATGATAATCATCATCGCCTTCTCCTCCACCAAGGGAGAAGTCTACCTCACCCCACCTACCATCTCTCCTACCCATGGGAGATTCTTCTGCAAGCCACTACATGTTGGGGAAATGCACCCTTAGCATCCTAGGACCCCATTAATATGATCTTGGCTCTTCTACCCATAGACTCAAAACTAGCCAATTTAATGTCTCACATACATATTTTACAAGTATTTCCACCAAACCAACTGCACCTCCTCTTACAAGAGTCCCATTTTCACGGTTGGTCGATCGCTTGGATTATGTTGATAATTCCATTCTTTGGGGATGTCTTCGGCTCCCCTTTTTGACTCAAATGCAAATTTCTCCTAAAGATACCTCCATGATCTTAATCATGCATGTCAAAAATGCATTATTCTTCATCACCTATACCTATACTTGGGCCTTTACCCATGACTAAAACCATTCCAATACCTAAGTGTGTACCCACACCTATATCTTTGTCTATATCTAGAATCATCACTACCTTGGGTATCATGCCAACATCAAGCCTTACCCATCCACCCATCAAATTAGATTTAGCCACGTCTTCCCAAAACCACACCAAAATTATTCCTCTTCCTAAAGGAAGACCCAACCTTTATGCCTCATACACCAATCTCACCTACCACACCTTTTTTCACCTTCGCCCCTTCCATCCATTCTAGGACCTCACCCACAACCCCGCCAAGTAGCCTCCTACCCAAAGCCAATAAAAATCTAAGCAACCTACTTACATCATTATTCTTTGCTATATCCAATTTACCTACACAACAAACACCCTTTTCCTCACCCATACATTTCTTACCACCTATACCTCCACCAACATTACTATAACCCCAACTTTTCCTATCTGAATTCAACCCATACTCGCCACCCGGCCTCTACCAACCACATCCACCAAAAATTTATTATCCCCATGGGTAACCTTTCCTCTTCCACCAACCGCTGCCTTCCCATCACGTACTCTCGTGTCACCTTTACCCAAAAAGGTGTAACCTAAATATAAGAATCCACTACCTCTAACAAGGTAGTTAAACCAACAAAACCCTCCATCGCTAGCTCTCCTACCACACCTTTACCTAAGTAGATGCCATCAAAACCTAGGATAGTACCATTTACCAAGCCATAGGTCCAACCCATTCCTCCTCCTATAATGCCTCTTCCCTCCCGATCATCCACACATTTACCCAAACCCACACTAGCTTCCCATTGTGATCCGTTGGCAGGGTCCTACACCAACATCCTAACCAATCTCTTAGAGACTTCAATCATCACATTACCACTGCTTCGACCTTATGACCCTCTCAAACCCAAACCAAAATGGTTTGATGAAACCAAGATTTGTGCCTATCATTGTGTGCTAGGACATGATGTAGAAAATTTTAAGGCTCTAAAACCATTCTTCTCTAACTTTTTCCTCCTGAACAAAATTTCAATGATGATGACCTTATTAATGAGGACCATGTTCCACCTTCACCTATCACCACACACTATCATCCTCTTGCTTCTTCAACGACTTTGCATCTCTAACCCCACAACCCTTTTTCCACCTCCAAAATTTGAGATCAATATGGTCCATATCGATCAATTAGCCAAATCACCACCAAAATGCCGGTGTACCCAACGCACTTCAAAAGGATTTTCCCCCATTAGGATTTTACCCATCATTCTGTTACACTACTCATTCCATACCTTCTCCATTTACCACCTCCACTCGGATTAACATGGTCCAAGTTGCCACCCACGTTTGAGAAGGATAAAGGAAAGAAAAAACAACTAGCCCATCAACCAACCCCATTCCTAATATACCATCTACACTGCACCCCAAATCACCATTCGAGGACCCACATACCCTATCTCTCGATGGGGTGGCGCCCATTGTACATTGATAAAATAATTACATCAACCCCCTCTAAAGATGTATTTGTATGATCTTTTCAAAACTTCGAATCTCATAGACATGCCCTTATGGAGGTTTTGTAATCCATCAAAGTTTTACCCAATGACCCCACACCATATTGCCTCCATTATCACCCCTCACCATGTGGCCTCACTTACCAAATCATCTCCTACCCCCATGCCCTCTCATCAAGTCACCACCCTAAATTTCTATGATGAGGAGATTATACCTCTCTAGTCATATGACCCTGATCCCACCCTTTTCATTTCCATCTATATCGATAACATATGTGTACGATGTGTCATGATCGATGGTGGTTTTAGTATTAACATCATCTCCTCCCACACATATAATCAAATGTGCATCCCTTCCAATTGTATGCATAATAACCCAGTTATGTTGCGCTCCTTCAATGACGCCATCACCTCCACCCTTGGCACCATTATTCTCCATGTTCGTGTGGGCCCTCACACTTTGTATCGTAACTATTCTACATCTTAGAGGAGAGTTCCAAAATAACCTATTGCTTGAGCACCTTGGATTCACATCATGGGTTATGTCCCTTCAAATTTACACCGTTGTGTAAAATTTGAACATGAAAGGAAAAATTGTACCATCCCCACCAACCCGTCACCATACAAAACTTGTAACATGTTATACTAACCTAACAGCAGTATTTGTACTAGTCAAGGCATCTACCACTAACCCCACTTCTCCTTCACCCATGACCCCATCCACCAATGCTACCACCACCTCTCCCACACCTAACTCTTCTATTCCTACTATTCTCATAGCCTCTATAGCTAACCCATCTACTTCCCAACCAACCGATACCCTCCTACCAAATCATCTAGTGATTCATCTATCCCTGCTACCTACATATCTACTACTGATCCCTTAGAAGGTTTTTTTCAATGCCTCACTCTGGCAGAGTACCAAATCTATAATATTAACACATTCCTCACTATGCAAAGAGTATGAAACCTATGCCATTACCCTCATTGTGACTATCACATAGGAGAGGTTTTCCTTATGGTCCTCCCCACCTTGGCACTAACTTAACGTATGGGTGACTCGATACTTCCACTTATTCACCTGAACCTCCATCCCAAACACAAACATTTTCATCTAACCTCCAATCCCTCATAAACCGCCACTTCACCCACACTTTCCTTCACCATTCCACAAGGAAAGGATTTGGCTTGTTTTTACGAACAAGGTTGTCATACCATCATTCCATGTACCACCCGTAAACACAAAGATCATAGTGGCATTGGCTTTACTTGCACCATCTTCTAAGAAGGCCCACATTTATCTCATTGAGGAAGACAAGCCTTCTCCATCCCATTCACCAATGTCACAACCTTCACCCACAGAGTCCATAGATCCTGTATCTATTCCTCTTAGCTCTTATTTTTCATAAACATGATTTCCTAGGACCTCTAACTTATCAATGCGGTGGCGAGGCTCCATATTCTTTTCCCTTCCTATATCCTTTACATGATAGATGATGATACACCTTATATTAACATCATTTAATGTTAGGAAAATGATTATATACTCACCTACCTTGGTGTGGAAGATTCTAATATTCACTAGTTTTTACCTTCGAGACGCAAAAACCATGTTGAACAAATCGAATATCAAAATCAACATTAACACTTAGGATGACCCACACATTCTAAAGAGAGGCCAATATTTAGATGTTTTTGAACATGAATCTTTTACTTCTTTCCTCCAGGACCATGTCAATGCTTTTTCTTGGTCCTATTTCGATATGCTCGATATTAGACCAAACGTTGTAGTCCAAAATATCGTAACCATTCTTGATGCCAAACCCATAAAAACAAAATCTGCAGAAAATGCATCCTCGCATTGATCTTCTTGTCAAAAGAAGAACTTCATCTCCTTCTCCAAGGTGTTTCCTTCATCCTACCCATTAACTATCCCCAATGGATTTCTAATATTTTCATGTCACAAAAGTAATAGGGGACTCCAAATTTGCATGGATTTCTAGGACCTCAACTTAGCTTGCCCCAAAGATGACTTTCCTCTACTAGGCATTGATCCACTAATCAGTTAATCTCACCACCATCCATAAAATTCTATCACTCATGGATGGTTTCTCGAGTTATAATAAAATATTACTCGCTCCGTAAAGATCATTAAAAAACTACCTTCATCACTCCTTGGGGACCTTCTATTATCGATCCATGCCTTTTGGCCTTAAAAAAACTAGTGCTACATATTAGCGAGCCATGAATTATATCTTTCATGACATAATGCATTTCATATTAGAAGATTACATGCATGACCTTCTTTCCAAATCCAAACATCGGGCCAAACACGATAGTCCTTAAGGTCATCTTTTACCACGTCATCAAGTATTTTGTTTTCCTTCAACCTAAGAAGTGTGTCTTCACATTAATTTCAGGAAAACTCCTTGGTTTTATCATTTATTTTCATGGTATAGAAGTCAATACTACTAAAGTAAAGGCTATTATAGAAATTCCTTCATCTACTAATCTCTCGTTAACTTTGAATTTTGCAAGGTAAGTTGTGATCTATTCATCGATTTATTTCACAACTTTATCGATCAGGCTCACCAACCATTTCATCGTCTCCTCAAAAGGATGTATTCTTCAAATGGGATGATGACTGCCACAAATCCTATGAAGCCTTAAAAATACCTTCTCCAACCACCTGCTCATTCCCCTTAAATATGACCAACCCTTTTACCTATACATTTCTTCTACTTACCATTCCTTAGGTGCCATGCGCACTCATCGTGACGAGAAACATAGAGAGAAGGAGGTTTATTACATAAGTTGTATCCTTTTAGACTATGAAACAAGGTACACTCATGCTGAAAAACTTTTCTTAGACTTAGTTTTGTTCGTGACTAAACTTCATCATTACCTACTCAACCACAAAAAGCTTTTTAATCACTAACATTAGTCCCTACATTACGGATCGCCAAACCCTACCAACATCAACATGTTGCATGTTGACTCATGCTTCTTGCATACCTTGATCTCGAATTCATCCATCAAAATTTTGTCAAAGGCTAAGCCATATCGACCAACTAGCGACGCACCTCTCTCTCTAGATCAACCTCTAACTTTGATTTCCCTAATGAATCCATTGCACCCTCTCTTTGGATGATACCACTTACCAAATGACCTTATTCTTTGATGGTTCCAAATGTCAGGGGGGTAGTGTAGCTGTTATCCTCAATCCTCTTAATGGTGAACCTATGCATTTATGTATAAAATTAGATTTTGATTATACTAACAACATCTCCGAATATGAAGCACTCATATTAGGCCTTCAAACCACAATCATCACACTAGATGTTAAATAGATTAATATCTTTTGTGATTCCTAATTTTAAAACCAAGTCAATGGTGTATACCAAAAGTCGTAATGAAATACTCCAAAGGTACAAATGTCATGTCAACATACTTTTGACTACCTTGACTAATACAAACTTCAAACCACCCCACATTCTACTAATAAATTTATGGATACCATGGCCTACCTCGTCTTCTCAAATTCTTCCTTTGTCTTCTCGACTCCAAAATATTTTTCAATACAAAGGTCGCGAATCACCCTCTTATTTATCGTGGCATGTCAAAGTTGTCGAATAGTTGCACCTAACCCATGTGACCTTTGGTATAGGTAGTTTGCATACTACCTTTCCCTTTCCATTCCATTTTCCTCCCCGATATAACTCGTAATGGACAACACTCCTTTCTTAAAGGTGTCTCGCTATGAAATCATGGGTGGTCTTCTTTATAAATTTGGATTTTACGGTATTCTCTTATGATGCCTTACAAGTTCTGAAATTCCTTACACCATCAAGGATGTTCACAAATGCGAGAATTTATGGAGGTCACTTTAGTGGCTTGTTGTCACTTAGCACATTATTTTCCTTGGCTATTATTAGCAAACCCTAAACCATGACTGTTGTGATTATGTCAAACATTGTGTGAAATGTGAGCAACATGCTAATATTCATCACACACCCCATCATGCTTTACAGGTGCACGAGACCTTTGGCCTTTCTCTCAAAGGGTTTGGATCTTGTTAGAGAGATCAATCTTCATTCTTTACAACTCCATCAATAGATTATAATCACTACTAAATACTACACTAAATGGGTAGAATCCATCCCCCTCATTTCTACAAAAATGAGAAATTTTTGAATTCATCAACCATCACATCATTTTTTGCTTTGGTGTCCCTCACCACCTCATCATTGATAACGAAAAGCAATTCAAAAACAAAACACTACAAAATATTTGCAATACTTTTGGCATTCAACTCAATTTCTCATCACCTTATTACCCACAAACAAATGGCCAAGCAGAATTAACCAATAAAACATTGAACAAAATTCTCATGAAAGTAGTTGATACGATACTAGGAAGGATTGGCATACGCACATTATGTTTTGCAATGTGGGCTTACCACACTAGTATTCACACTTTAACTACAACCACACTATTCTCTCTCGGTCTACGGTATCCGAGGTTGTCTTTCCTCTCAAAGTGCAAATTCCATCTCTTTACATTTCACTACAAGACATGCTTAACGGCGATGAATTTTGCCAGGGACTATTTATCACAACTTGCGTTGTTAGATTAACATTGTCTCAATGCTCTTGATCATCTAAAAATCTACCAAAAATGTATCAAGCATGCCTATGATAAATGTTTCCATGAACAAACCTTCCAAGCTAGTGACCTTGTCTGAAGGAAAATCAACATGTAACCAAAGAAGTGTAACAATCCCATTTTAAGACTTTAGAAACAAGGAAATGTTTTTGTATGATTAATTTTACTGTTCTAAATGCATAATTTAGAACACACATTTCATAACAACCATTCTTGTAATAGATAACCATATGCAACTATAATGACTCGGTGAACTACCGATCTATTCATGCGTAACATTGAGTTTTGAGTATTCTCCACAATACTTCGTATACTTGGTTTTATTTCCTACTGCTGGGTATTGAGTGATCTTTCTAAGGAACCTAATTGAATATTTTTACCAATATTCATCGGCATCACGATCCTTAGCCTAGGTGACATAGGACAACGCAATCGCAGCTTGCGATACTTAGGCCAAATATTTCTAAAATATTGTTCGTATATCTTATTCCTTGATGGCATACTCGTCAATCTAGAATACGTCCTTTACCCCACTCCATTGTTATCTAGGATGTCTTATACTTGACTTCTGTATGGTCCCTAGCCCAAGGTTTACTCTAGTTCGGGTTAACAACATAGGTCATGATATGAAGAGGCTCACAAAGACTTAGGATAAATTGGCATCTTTGGGTCAACTGGTTAACCCCATGTGCCCAGGCACCCCCGAGTCCTAGAGGGCTACTTCATATCCTAACTATGTTACTATCCGAACCTAGAAGGAAAACTTGTTCAAGTTCAAAGTGTGTAGATCCCGGCGACGATCAATGCGAAGGGTGTTGCCACATGTTAACTATCTATTGTTGTATCCTCGAGAAGATCCTAATCTTCTTGAAGGTACAACCTGCAGATTGACGTGTGCCAACATCCTGAGAATAACCTCATTAGGATGTACATACCTCCAAGAGTTTACTTATGATAAGTTAAATTGGGTTAATAGATGACAAGTTTTGGCAGCCCATCTAACCCCGAGTCCAACCCTCTTTAAGTCCTTATCAAGAGTTGGATTTTTGATTAGTCCTAAGAACTTATTAACTAAAGGTTGCTTCTAGATTGGTTAGTTTTGGCATAATATTCCGTTATCCAAAAATAGGTCAACAACGACACAAGTTCCTTTCTTATAAAATGATTTAACCACTCAAGGAGTTGTAACAACCTACTAGGTTAAAACTTATCGAGACTTATTACAATTAAGCCTTAATGTTTTGCAACCATATCTTCCTCTTTTAAGTATATCTTTGTTAGAGAGGAAGAGTCTTCCTCTTATAGTAAAGTGCTAGGGTATAACACACCCCATTTATGTCCTTTATAATCTCAACAATTTTCATTATAGTTTTACTTCACATCACATGATATAATGAAATACTCGATAAGAATTTTGCATTCTACCCCTTATTTAACTACAACTTACTTAGGTAATTCCTCTAAGTCCCTTTTACATTTTTTTATCAAAATTCACATCCAATCATATAGATAATAAGTAGAATATCCTCAAGACAAGATACCATCCTACAAACAAAGGTACAAGAGAATTTATACAACCAATGCCAGAAAATTTAAATTCATAGTCAAACTTATACATTTACAAATTCTATGCATCTTAGACACATGGCATAACAACATCCTTTCAAAAGAATATAACTTTTATTTTCGATCTGATCTATGCCAATCAGATTTCTTTAAAGAATCGATTTAAAACAGCCAATGCATCATATAAGTTTGTGCCTTCTTTTATCACTTACGTTGTCCATCTGCAAAAATTACTAGCACAAGTCAGTTCAATGAACTGAGCATGATAAGCACTAAACCTTAAAATGAAATGCACTCAACTAATTGTTTCCATAAAACAACCCTACTTTAAGGATCGGTTAGTATATCATTCGAGGCGTAAGTAATTACAATCGATAAGAAGAGAAATAATATCTTGAATCACTTCAAAAGGGAAGAGCGAGAATATGCTAAACATTATCAATCCTAACATTTTAACATGATATTTATTCCATTGATTCCTTTAAAAACAACAGATCATACTATCACCTTGTATTCCAACTTCACCACAATAGAATAGGATACTTAAGTTATTTATCTTACATCATGATCTAAATTAAGATGATTCATCTAACATTAATTAATATGTTCATCACAACAAGATAAAATAAGAATACCCAATGAGGAGAGAGAGAATATCACCCAGTCCCCAATTTGTATTCCCTTTTCAACAACTAGTCATCATTCACCTTCTTTTCTATTACAATGCAGGATAAGTAAAAGAAGGCTAACCAACAATGTTAAAATTTATCCTAAAAGCATTCCATCATAAGTCCTTATAGCTGAATTCATTCCAACTGTTTATAAAATAAGCAAGCAGCAGTGTACCTACCACAACAATCATCTATTTTACTAGCATTAATTCTAGTTCCTTTTTCAATCCAATAACAATTCTACAAATGAATAAAAGGGTTCCAAGGAAGAGATCCAAACACTTTAAAAGCAAAAAGGAGAAACTTATAACCCTATTTAAAAACAAGATCTCCCAACCAAACAAGTGATCCCTTTCATTCATTCATTAAAATAGTGAAGGCTATACACATCCATAAGAGTTTTAATAATTCCATATAAACTCTATATTAATTCAATGAACCCAATCAAGAATTGAAACCCGAGTAAGAACTCGTACTCAAAATTTACCCAGTGTTTAGTCAAGATAGAATTAAATTCTACTTCTCAACTTGTCACTCTGAAGTAAAAGATTGAATTCCTAACAGGATTAGAAACTACGAAAACGATTTCAAGTCAAACCTTTCACGGTTACCTGGAAATTTAGGCAAAACTATCATTTCTAGTTTCATCCCAAATACATTCAACTAATCCTTTAACATGTGACGGAGAATGATAACTACTAAACAATCTAAAGTCAACATTAAACGTTTACCAAACAATTTGTAGACTATCATTTCCAGTTTCCTTCAAGACACATGCAATTATCCAAACATGCAACTATCTCATTTCGGTTGAGTTTACCAAAGTTCATTCAAAATAGGCTATATTCAAATGAAGATCTTGTAATATTTTCAACCAATTCCTTTGTGTTCCAGCCTCGAATTACAACCCGAGCATCTTGTTCAGCACGTGTTCTCATCAATTCTAACATTCAACTAAATGCATCTAGTACGGGTAGTTAAATCCCTTAACGATTAACAATTTTATAAAGAAAACCAGATGGTTTCTCATTTGGGCCAACACCATGCCTAGTCGTCATTACAATCAATATGAAACAAGTTCTTTGAATAGCCTTTCAATATATTACCCACATTGAACTAATAGAAATTTCCACATCGAAGAACAAGAATGGAGTAGTGAGTAAACATTAAAAACTTCCTTGGTTAAAGAAAAGTGTACATAATCATCTTTCAACCCTTAGTTAACAGCAAGGACAAATTAAAAGGTTACAAACAAAGAGTCCAGTTTGTATTCCATAGCTATCAAATTTTTTTCATTAAGAACTCCCTTTAAAACTTATAGGGTCACATAAAAATTTGCTCGACCAAATACGGGTTCACTACAGGCCCAAGTTTTCTTGTTTATAACACCAAAGAAGTAGAGTTTTAACGAGTTGAAGAACAAGAACAACTCATCTGCAACACATCCCGATTATTACATGTAAGAAATGAGTCACAAAATCATAGAATCTTGAAACCCAATCAAAAGAGCTCATAAGACAACAAGTATCAACCAAACTCCAGTTGCAGGTGAGGTTCCTAAAACAAAAACATGGGTCTATCCAGTTTAACATTCATTTCAATAGCGAAATAGAGGAACCCACGATTCTCAAGAAATCTCAACGAGAAACATCGTATATGTTTTAAACAAGAAAACCAATACCAATGATTATCGGATCACATTATGCAAAGTAACTTGCCCAGACTCCTTTTGCATAGATTCTCATGTGCTAATACTAACATACCGAAAAGTCCAATTAAGATTATTCTTTGTAAAGGATTTCAAACCAAGATGAGCAAGATTTATAACCTAATAACAAATAAGCAGGCAACATGCAATGTACTAAACTAACAGAGCAGAGTTGTTTCAATGAAATCATTTAGAAGAGAGAAAAATATTTTAACAGTTAGAGCCTATCATGCCTGATAGTGTCATTGTAAAATCGAAGAAGACCGCGAGCCAAACTCGTTTCTTCTCCTCTTCTCCACGAAATATCCAAAAACCATATGCTTCTTCCAAAATTCCTCTTATAAATTCCATGAAATGAAAATAGATTGGAAACCTCAAAAATAGTCATGAAGCGTAGTTTAATCTACTGGTTAAAATATTGGAGTTCATGCAGAGTGAAAATCGGAGACAACGCACAATGAAACAACCCTTACGAAATCCATTGGCATGCCTACCAAATCATTTCAGGCTAAAAAACCAAACGAAATTAATTTCATTAATCCCAAATCTCTTGCTTAATCCTATTTGCCACCGCCTGCTAAGTCTCAAGCTATTGCCAAGTTACATTTAACAAGCATTTCAAATTTTAGTGACACTGCCACCTAGGCTTCTTCCAACCTAATTAGCCCCTACCAAAGTTGGCAGTACCACCAGTCCTTCCATCCTTATCAACATCTTAAATTCCCTAGGAACCGTCACCCAACACTTACGACCCTTAGTTTCCCTTTCATGCCAATAACTTAGGATAGATAAATGGCTTAGGTTAGATCTTAGGTAACTCAAAGTTTATACCTTAGGATATAACACTAACCACTAACCCCTAACATAGGTCCTTAGCAATTAGGTTAGATAATTCCACATAGGTAAGTAACAAAAAATTCCATAGTTTAAAGCACTAAGTTAGATCCTCATATAGCCTTGTAGTATTAGGTTCCAGTTTTAATACTTAGCAACCCCTTCCAACTCCTTAGTACCGAGTTTAGGTCAGAATCAGAATTACATCAAGTAATCATAGCTTAGGTAGGAGATAATTTCACCTAGCTTAGGATTCTGGTTTTCTCCAATGCCATGATTAGGTTGAAATCCCAATTACGCCAGTAATGACCTGCCAGGCTGATTTCCAAAGATCCAACGAAACTTTCCCCTGAATGGAAATATTTTCACACAAAAAGAGAATTAAAGAGCTTACATCTACTAAGTTCAGTCCATATGCTCTTAGTTCATGGAATGTCAATTCATCAGTTGTTCATTCCAAACAGATTTAAAACATTTCTTGGATCACTGAAATTGATCCAAGGGTGAGTCATATAAATAGATAGGTTTACAATTTTCCTTAAATCAGAATGCACACATCTATAAGAGCAGAAAAGACTTAACCATTTCAAGCATGATTTCCCATAATCAAGAGAACATATCCTCATAGGAAAAAAAAATCATTTATCAAGACTTGAATACAAAGTAGGAAAATAACAATAGTCAAGGGTGTTACACTTTAATCGCAGCCACATTGTTCTCTCTCTCTCGGTCTATGGTACCGAGGTTGTCTTTCCTCACAAAGTGCAAATTCCATCTCTTTACATCTCACTACAAGACATGCTTAACGACGATGACTTTCGCTAGGACCGTGTAATGCCTCCATTTATTATTAAGAAAATGGAATGCTATTTGTTTTTTTAAGAAGAGTGTGAACTGACAGGGCAGTTTTGTGTCAGTGTGCAGCAAGTGAAGAGACTCATCCTCATTTTTTTGAAACCTGTCATTCCCTTTCACAATAATTCACGCACTTTAATTTTGCCTCCAGCTATTTACCTCATGAAACTTTAAATCTGTCTGATCTACAAATCTCCTTTTTGGTGGCTGGGTATGCACCTTTCCCTGGTTTGCGTGGTGCTTTGGATGAAGGACTGCCCTGGGAGAATGTGCACATTTTGGATTGGTGCCTCATTTTTTTTCAGTCTGAAATGTAGTTCCTAATGCACTGTCTTTTTTTCTTTGGATCGTTGTTTTCCTTTCTCCCTGGCTCATGATTACAACCTACTATTATTTCTCCTAATGTTGGCCATGTGAAGAGTTCTGGTGCACATTCCTTGATGGCTGGGACGTTTTCTTTTGTTGTTTCTACATGTTTCTAGTTACCTTGTTGGAGAGGACGTCTTTACACTTGTCAAATCTCCTCTACCACTGACTGCATGAAGGGTAAAGGTGAACTGATCATGTATGACACCAGACATGGCAGGTGAGAAATGTGCAGGTTCATCAACAGTTATTGTTGAGGCTCATAGTTCATTTGATTACCAAATGGACACAGGTGCAGAGCATTCATCATTCAATGTTGTGAGTTCTACTACAACCAGCTCAAGTGAAGACCATTGCCCTCGTGATTTCATTATTCAGAAGGGTGGCTCGCCCAGAATCCACCAGGTTTGATGGAATTGAGAATCCTTCCTCTACATCTTCTTTAAATGATAATATTTCTTCCTTGAATAAGGAATCTTCATCTTCTAAGGATATAGTCAAAGAAGGTTCAGCTTCTAGCAGTCAATCTAAGGTTTCTGAAGGGGGAATAGAATATGGTTGTTTGGTCAGATGTTATAGTTGTAAGTTCCCTGATACACATGTATGCAAATGTGGAAGCCTGTAAGCTATTTGACAAAATGCTACAAGAAATGCAGCCTCACGACCTGTTATGATTGCAGTGTATGAGAAAAATTTGTGGAAAAGGCATGTGAACTGTTTGTTAGAATGCCTCTAAGAAATGCGGTCTCATGGAGTGTCATGGTTGCAGGATATGCACAAATGGATTTGTTGAGAAACTTTGGAAACAATAAAAGCATAATGGGCAAAAAATTTTAAGAGATTGAACTGTTAGTGTATTTGCGCTCTGGTTGCATAATCATGGGGCTGCAGCGAGCTCATAAATTGGTTGCAAATCATGCTCAAACTGGATTTCTGAAAAGGCCTTGGAAACCGTTGGTAATTGGAACTCGTCCACGTATCGCCAACCTTGTTATAAACGCTCACCAGTTCATTTCTAGGCATGGTTCACCTTCCCTCATCTTTCATAACTCTCGTATTTTAGTTTTTCATTTACAACTTAATATAATTTTAAAATATTAGGATTTTAACACAGTTAATTGTTTATTTCAACTCGTTGCAAAAAAATGAAATGTCGTGTCAAAACTCACGAAGTCAAAATAACCCGTTTGCATTAAAACATGAACTTCCACCCTCATTTTGAGGTGATGTAGAAAAATTCCTACCCAACTGGATCACTACAACATTGTTTTATCGACCAGACGAAATTGACTTTCCAAGTAATAACATTGATCATCACCCGATTTAAATAGTTAATTTTTGCATTTTTCGGAGACTCATTAAGTACCCTTCGTAACTCTGAAAATGAGATGTTAAGCTTCATTTATGTACCTTGTTGTGTGAGGGGTCACCTTGACCTTTGGATTGACCCCGAATGAACATATGTGATCTTTTTTATGCTCTTATAGGAGCCCTATTACACTGTTTACAGAGTAGAAAAGCGTTAAATCTAGAAAGTTGGCTTTCGTTTTGAACCGCCATTCAAACCCGGATAGAGAAATTAATTCACGTCTTCACAAACCTCTAGTGTTTATACTAGAAAATTGCATGGAACTTTTAGTTTAGGGAAAAAGACTTTTCGGATAGTTTGGCAAAGCCATTTTGTAGGCCTCTGGTCACAGGTTTGTGAGGTTAAACTGGACCAATTTTGGATTGTCACTCCGTAAAACTTGTCGCCGTTTGAAAATGGTTTTCTAGTTCTCCGTCCCGTCAACTCTGATGAAATATCCTTATATAGGGGAACTTTTAGGAAGTGTCTCATTGCGTGCTCATCCATCGAACGTTAGTTATGGACGTGGTTTTCTGGGCCCTCGAGCTAACTTTTGTTCATTTACAACTGGGTCAGCTATGACCAGTAGCCTTGGAAAACTAGCCACCAAACAAAAACCGTTCGTTATTTCCAAATTAAACGATTCTGTCAGTTGCTATGAATTCTTGGTATATAGGTGGACAGGTATAAATTTAATCATGGTGTGTGTTCTCATCAGAAGTCAACCTTTGGAAGTGGTTTCTTAGCCTCCGAGCCCATTTTGAATGTTTTTGTAGCTAGTAAGAAAAGTTAAAAATAGAAAGTTGTGGGACCCTCGTCGGGTTGCCAAACCACCATGGAAACATTCGACACATGTAAATAACTTGTTTAAAACTCTCTAGTGTAATTTGTTGTGTGAAATAGAACTTTTGACAAAATGGTGTATTCTCTCTCTTCCCTTCTCTCTCTCTCTCGTTTTTCGGAATGTTTCGACTTACGGGAATAGAGTTGCTTTCTATCCTTTCATTCCTTTTAGAAACAAATAAGGGTTAGGGCTAGGAGGAATACCTGTGGAATGTCGAGATGGTGTGCGCATACCGTAGAGGAAGATCAGGCTGACTGCGAAGAACTCCTTTTTGTCTTGGAAGGACTACCTGCAAATAAGAACACAAGACCACAAGATTTTGATTAGACAATAAATGAGGAAACTGCCTTGGGCCCAGGAAATATAAAACTTCCTTTCGAAGGTGGTCAGTTTCCCTGCTAATATGAATTAACACAAAAGACTGTAAAATATCAATCAAATTACTTCATTTGGAACAGATAGGGGAAAGGCTGATTTCTGGTTTGTAGTCTGGGTAACCGATACCGGTTGCTGGTAACCGATGTCGGTAGGGTTTAGGATCTGTAGGTTGGTTGTTTTTGTGGGGTGTTTGTGTTGTTTGGTAGCTGTGTTATTTGTAAGGTTGTATATGGGTGATATTACGTAATAAGGTGATGAGAGGTAGATGAATGATAGTTAGATGTGATATATTGCTAGGTAGTGGGTCCAGAAATGGATTTATGAGGACTGTGATTCAAGAAGCATAAGAAATGTTATAACAGAGGACATGCAAGATGTGACTTACTGGTTTTGACGAAGATGCAAGCTGATCTCCTTTGCTGTAAACACTTCTGGTATCTCCACTCGTCTCTGCTCGGTCAAGTGAAGATCTGGACTCTGTTTTTCGCTCCCAAAGATCTCTGTTGATTCAAAAATCCTTCCCCTTTGATCCAAAATGAAATTTCGATCCCTTGTTTTTGGTTTGGGGAGGCCATTTACAGGGAACCGATGGCGGTTACGTAACCGACGGCGGTCGAGTAGGAACCGGCATCGGTAAGGAAAAAGTAGGCTATTTTTAGTAAAATAGCCCACCTTCCCTGCTTTTCTCCCGAGAGATCAGTTGCGGGCTTGGTCAAGTGACTAGAAGGTCGGTTTTGGGTGCGAGAAAGGGGTCATTAGTTATGGGTGTAGGTGTAGACCAAGTTTTAGGTCTTAATTAGGTTAGTTTAGGATTAGGGCTAGGTCATGATGAGGTGGCAAAATGAGGTGGTAGGTGAGGTGATGTGGATTTATCAATTACAAGGTAATTAATAAATAATTGTGTAAGGTTTAGGTAATGAGGTTAGGTTGCGAAATGGGATGCGGGTCACAAGGGGTCGTAAGACACGAATTTGGTGTCTACATTAGCCCCTTATTGTCGTGTAGCTTGTTTGTAAAGCTGCGCGGACAATAATATGAAGTGGTTTCTCCTGTTAAGGATATAGGTAATCCCCCTCAAATCTATCACAGATTGAGTGAACGGGAAATCAGGGATAGGGTTGATAAAGGGTACATGTTGTAGAGAGGATGGTAAGGTGGTGGGGTAGGTCGAAGGCAGCGAGACGCATGTTGAAATGCAATAGTGCGACTAGGGTACATGATTTGTGAGCAAACCAGCAATGTATAAAGGCAAAGGTCGATAGTTTATCCAAACAAGGGTGATATAATCCTGGTATCCAGGCATAGGAAGTAGCTCCAGGGTATATAACGGGTAAGGTACGAGAATGTTTAGGCATGTTCGGCGGTACGAAATGGTTGGTTTGGTTGAGATAAACGTCACGGTCTGGAGTCTAGGCAAAGTTGGTCGACGATCAAGTCGAGACCTAATCATGCTAAAACACGAACAAGTGAGCTTGATTGAACAAAAAACTACAGGGATGGGTGGATAAAAGTGTATGTTGTGATGTTGGGTAAGGTATGGAAGTGGTACGGCCGTGGGTCGGGCCAAATGGTTGGGTGCGGCATTGGGTCGGGCCAAATGGGTTGGTCGGGACGAATTGCGAGCCTTGGGTCGGGCCAATGGTTAGGGCGAGGCCTTGGGTCGGGCCAGATTAGTTGGTTGAGGCCTTGGGTCGGGCCGGAATGGGTAGGGTGAGGCCTTGGGTCGGGCCGGATGGTTAGGTTGAGGCCTTGGGTCAGGCCGAATGGTTAGGAGAGAGGCCCAGGTAAGGTGAGCCCTTGGGTCGGGCCGGATTAGTTGGTTAGAGCCTTGGGTCGGGCCGGAAATGGGTAGGGTGAGGCCTTGGGTCGGGCCGGATGGTTAGGTTGAGGCCTTGGGTCGGGCGGATAGGTAAGGTGGCGCCTTGGGTCGGGCCGGATGGTTAGGAGTTGAGGCCTTGGGTCGGGCCGGATGGTTAGGGTGAGGCCTTGGGTCGGGCGGATGGTTAGGCGAGGCCTTGGGTCGGGCGGATAGGTGAACAAATGGTGTTCAAAGAGGTGGATATATGCATATTGGGAGAAAGGGCGAATAGTAAATAAGGGTGGAAAAGGGGGGTGGATAAAACAAAACCGATATCGGTTATCTATGACCGATCTGCGGTTAGAATAAATCCGGTTTCCTTAGGGCACGATTGGCCTCGTATCGGTTCTATGTTAAAAACCTATAAAAAGAAAAATACGGCGGTCATTGTCACTTTGTCAATTTGGAAACCAAATTAAGTTGTGCGAGGTGGAATTTGATATTGGTGCATTTGTTGGTGGGTAGCAAGAGTTGAGTGGAGAAGTGAGTTGTTGATTGGTGGGCCTACGAGTGAGAGTAGCAGGCAACATTTGATTGGCGTGGAGGACCCAGCAAAGCAAAGTTGGACCCATGGCACAGGCGGGCCGAGGAATATCAAGGGACCCGGCCAGATAGAGGGGAGCCGGGCAGCTCTCAAACCATATCGAGGGGCGGGGAGAGGGACAGCGGGAGGTGCACCTGGGTGGTGGGAAGAGGCGAGGATCCCCACATAGTTTTTGTATATGGACATGGGCACCGGTCTGCGAACCGGCAATGTGTTGATAGAGGCTGCGTGCCTACATTTATTCATGTATTGATTCATTCATTCATTATATACTGCAAGCTGCGAGCCGAGTGCAGGTTGTATGATTGATACCGCCTGCGAGCGAGTATATTTTGATATGAGTGACCGGCTGCGAGCCGAGTTGAGGTGATTGATATTTATTGCGGCTGCGTGCGTGCGCTTTGTTGTTGTATTATGAGATCACGAGAGGCCCGATCTGCGGGGCACATTGTACATTTGAAAACTTGTATATATATATAGAGATGATGTTTTGATCCATGTGAGTGTTGAAAATGTTTTTAAGTATTTCGTCAATGGTTTGTGGTATAGAATGTATGATGAGTTTAATTGACATGTTGATATATGGATGATGTGTTATATGATGAAATGATGAAATGTTGCATGTTTTGGGCTGGTTTTGTGACATTGTTATATATGTATCGATGAGTTGGATTCAAATGATGTATAGATAGATAGTTTTTGTTTTGTTTTGTTTTGGTTTGGTATCCTTAGTTGATGGTTTGTTTGTTTTTGTAAAATAGATGATGTTAATGAAATTGTAATGATATGTGTGGTGGATGGACAAATATGGATAATGGTGTTGTGATGCGGGGAAAGAGGCGGGCGCGACAAAAAAATTAGGTAAAAATGAAGAAAAGACCATGTTTTAAAAGCGGGTGTGTAACGATATCGGTTAGGGAACCGATGTCGGTAGGTGATAGACCGATATCGGTCATATAACGATACCGGTTATTTAGGGATGAGCTTTTCTAAAAATAGAAAAGCTAGGTGTGACTTAAGTTCTAATTTTGAGAGCCATGCGAGAGGTTAAATACGTGAATGTGGCGCTTTTTGGCAGGCCGGCTTTGGGCGTATTTTATGAGATATTTGAGTGATAAGGAGAAAGAGACAGGGTATTGTATGAGAGATTTAGGTGATAAGAAAAGAGACAGGGGAAGTGAATGCGATCTGAGATTCGAAAGTAGAAAGGTGAATTTGAAAAGAGTGGTGATCATGACGGAGACGAGGAGAAGCATCCGAGGGCGGGGCGAGAGGGAAGACAAGTGCCACCACAAGTTTAGCTGCTGACCCAAGAGGTAAACGTTTTGGTTGTGATTTGATTTTTGCATGTTTTGTGAATAGGAGGGAGATTAAGTGGGTAGATATGAGAAAGAAAACATGATAGCAAGGGTTATAGATGAGGTGAGTGTTACGGGGTAGGTAATCAGGGGTTTCAGGTATGTTTGTATGTATAGAAAGGAATAAACGCTCAAATTATTGTCGTAGGTGGTGTATTTAGGCGAAGGTTTGTATATAAGGTAATGATGATGACAATATCGGTTAGGGATAACCGGTCGGTTACTCAACTTATACTTAGGTTAGCTATAAATGATACCGATTCTTTGTAGGAATTTCGAAATGTTTGAGAAAAAACCCGGGGATTTGAGGAATTGAATGGTTGTTTGTTATTTGGATGTATGCGAGCGAGGGCGGGGTTGAGGATGAATGATAGTGTTCAGCCCATTGTTATCACGAATCCGAGCGGATGCTAACGCCGGTGAATGGACATTGATAAATCGTTTGGGGTTAAGTGGAATCCGCTATTATTCACGAATCGCACGTAACCATGCTATGTTACAGGCGTTGATTGAGAGATGGAATCCTGAGAAAAATACCTTCTATCTGCCAACAGGGGAGATGACAGTAACATTGGAAGATGTGTTCCGTATTTTGAGGCTCCCTATTACAGGAAAACCAGTATATCAGGCATTACCTAGCGCGGCGCGGGGAGCGATAACAACAGTATTTGGTCCATACGCACGAGATCTGACACAGCGAGGTTTGACATTCACATATGGGGTAATGTATGCAGCACACCCTGAGGAGACAAGGTTAGCAGTGATATTAATGATAGCGGTAGGGTATTATGCGTTACCGAGGGCGGAAGGGGGAAGATTTCCAAAGGCATTGATGTGTGTTATTTGGGAGATGATAGAAAGGAACGTGACGTTTGCATGGGCACCTGCATATTTGGCGGAGCTATACAGGGGTTTATGGGCTTGTAGGTGAAATCACGAGCGACCTTTGGATTGTTCATACTTATTACACTGTTGGGCCTATGAGCACATTGTTTGTGTGCGACCAATAGGCCGACCCATCCAGGCAGGGGAGACCGGAGTACAGAGGTTGGGATTCAGACGATGGGTCCAGACAGAACAAGAGGCAAGATCTCAGGCCGTGACGGGTGACATTGAGTATTACAGGCAGGTATGGGAGAGGGTGACGGTTGCGGATATCTGTTGGAGGCCTTACGGGAACTATATGGTAACAGAGAACATAGCTGAGGAGTTGAGGGGTGTAGAGCGATTGAGGTGGATCGCGGGGCACAGGCCAGGTGAATATGAGAGGATTCCTATAGATCGCGTGCGGCGACAATTTGGATTTGTGCAGGACATACCGCGAGCTTATAGACCATATATGAGGATCGATGCGAGGCGGCATTCTCACCTCCCGGTAACACCTCCGAAAGGTCTGAAGAAGTAGCGGCCGATCGCGAGGTAATGGGCGCGAGAGCAGCGAGAGGCCTATAGATTATGGTGGGTAGCGAGCTGCAAGGTGTACGTGATCGTCGACATAGCGGTGATTACGGCGAGAGAGAGGATCGTCTGCAGCGTTTGGTTCAGCAGCTCCAAACGCAGGTGAATGAGACAAGAGGATTGTTAGCGGTTGCGGAGTCACGGGCGGAGAGACTAGAGGCTGGAGTCCTCCATGCGAGAGGGCGTATTCATATGTTACAGGAGAGGTTGGCAGATCAGTGGGCGGTACCAATAGCCGTGGTACCTTTGAGGACAGAGAGGCCTGGCGAGAGGGGTCGACGATCACGATCCTCACCTAGTTCGGGATGAGGCGTAAGGGTCTAAATAAATGTTAGCAAGGTATAAGAATTAATAAGGATGCCGACCTGCGTGTCGATGATAGAGAAGATGTATTTGTTTAACATCTAAATAAAACTGAATATGTATGTTGATTTGAGTTACGATAATAATAAGAATGTTTTCGTTTTGACTTTCGGTGTTTTGAAAAAGGATAAAGAGGAATGTGATTAAATAGAAATACACAAAAATATTTATATTTACCACACATGATAGGTTATGGTAGGGGATGGTCGAGCTAACCTTGGGAGACCCCATGTCTCCGAAGTGCTGCCTACATAGCCCATTGCACAAAGCAAGGAGGGGCCTCAGACCGATGTAGTTCTCCCTTAGGACCAGGGAGAGGTGAATTCAGGCAATTTAGGTATGGTTAGGCGATTGGTTGGTTGGTAAAGGTATTGATAGTAATATTGGTAAGGTAAGGTTGATGGTGTTGGTAATGAATTGGTGATGTTGTAAAAGGTATAAGGGAAGCGAAAGTTAGCCTACCCAAGTGGTAGGGAATCATGCCCTGATTAAGATCAACACACAATCCTAGATGCGAGGCAAAAAGGAAAGATTGCTCCGTAGGTGAAAAGAGCAAAACGAACCACACAACATAGAATGAACGTGAAGCCCTAGGTACCGGTGCATAGATGAGAAGTCAATAGGTGAAAAGAGTTGTATGATCACATCCTATCAGGTGTACGTCACGTCCCTTGAGTTGAAACAAATGGTGAGGTGAGGTGAATGGTATAGTTGAGGTATGGAAAACTTATTACAAAGTGAGTGTTCGGACGAAAGAGAACCTACCCTAAATAGACAAGTCCATGACTCAAAAGTTCTTTTGAATGAGGCTTTTATTTTATTGAATATAGGCGATCGATCGATGCGGGAAGTCTACAGGGATTTTGATTGTTTTATTCTTGAGGTCTTCACGAAGCTGATCAATGAGAAGCTTCGATAAAGGCTGGCTGTGTGTATAGCTGTCCTTCGAGGAAGCGATCTATTTATAATAGCGAGATATGATTTTAATGCATAGCTGTCCTTGAGAGGAAGCGATCTATTTATAATAGCAGCAATAGTTCGGCATATAGCTGTCCTTCGAGGAGCAGTCTATATTTAATTTAGATGACTAGATGTTCTTTTGGCGTGAAGCATCTAGTTTAGTAGGAAGTTTGACTCAAGAAAATCCCATAAGAATACGGCTTATTTTAATACTTTGAAGTCATGGACTAGACTAAAAAGGGGAAGGCATCATTGAGGGGAGGTGAGAAGTGATCTTGATTTTATTTTGAGATGTAGAAAACAAAGTGTATGTAGCGGTAAATGAGCTCAAGGGACGAGCAGTAGGTAGATAAGAAGTGATATAACACTAAATTCAACAGTAGAATGGTCGAAGATGCAGGCATTAAGGGCTCGAGGCTCGGTTTACCATTAAGCGAAGCTAAGCGATAAGTGCACGATCCATAAGTGTGAGTGATTATATAAGGCCCAATCGATTGGGAGCAAATTTTCCACGTTTGCTCTTTTCTAGTTTGGTTACATGTTGATTCTCTTTGAGGACAAGATCACCAACCTTAAAGGTACGCTCATGAAGTCGCTTATCATAAGCACGCTTGATGCGTTTTTGATAGATTTGAAGGTGATCGAGAGCTGTAAGACGACGTTCGTCAAGAAGCTCCAATTGGGCTAACCGCTCTTGGCGGAAATCATCGTTGGTGAGAATATCTGAAGGGATATTACGAGGAAGGTATTTGTATTTCGAGAGGTAAAGACGGCCTCGGTACCATATACGAAAGAAAAAGGTGTGGCATTAGTAGAGTACGGATGCTTTGAGTACGATAAGCCCAAAGGGCAAAGGGGATGTGATCGTGCCAATTTCGTCCGGACTCATTGACAACTTTCATGAGGATTTTGGTTAGGGTTTTATTAGAGGATTCGGCTTGTCCATTTGCTTGTGGATAGTACGGTGATGAGAAGCTGAGTTTGATACCAAAGTTGTCACAAAGGTCTTGCAATGACTTATTTTGAAAGATTTGCCATTATCATGTAATCGGGCGATGAGGAACACCAAAACGCAGAGATAATGTGGTGGTTAATGAACTCTACAATTTTTCTTTTTTAGTTGAAATGAGTGGAATAGCCTCCACCCATTTTGTGTAATATTCGGTTCTTGTGATAATCCATCGGTGGCGTTGCGAAGAGGGCGGATGAATCTCACCAATAAGGTCTAAACCCCATTGTGAGAAGGGCGAAAGATCTCGGCGACACAGGCGGGTGGCTAGGAGTATGTTGAAGGTTGGCATGTTGTTGACACATAACACAACGCTTAACATATTAAGTAGCGATCGTTATTGAGAGTAGGCCAATAATAACCAAGGCGAAGGATTCGTTTGGCCACGCAGAAGCCATAAAATGTCCACCACAAATACCGTCATGGACTGTTGGATGGTATGGGTGACCTCGCGCCCGGTGAGACATCGAAGGAGGATGCCATCAAAGCCACGTTTATAAAGGAGTCCCCCCATAACTACATAACGAGAAATGCGTTTAAGAAAAGCGCGTTTACCAGTACTAGTAAGGTCAGAAGGGAGAACAGAGGTTGTAAGGTAGTCATGGAATTGGTGATACCAAGTATCCTGCGAGTTAGCAGACACAGTATTTATCGTACAAACAACCGGGGCTGAATAAGATGGGGCAAAGAGTTGTTGGACCAAGACGAAAATGTCAGAGTCAGTTGATGAGGCTGGAATTTGCGAGGCTAAGCAAGCCATAGTATCCACAAATTTGTTAGTGGAGCGGGGAATGGTTTGGATAGAATAGTGAGTAAATAAGGCTAGAAGTGAATCCACGTAGTGTTTGTATTTTTGAAGTTCCTCATTTTTACATTGGTAGATGCCCATAACTTGATTGACTACCAATTGAGAGTCGCCAAAAATATTGATAGATTTGATACCTAAGTGCGGCGCCATGACACAGAGACCAGAGCAAGGGCCTCGTATTCCATTGTATTATTAGTGCAAGGGAAATCGAGTCGGAATGAAAGAGGCATAGGCTCGGCGTCGAGAGGAATAAGAACAACGCCGGCTCCTCCACCACGCGTTGGCATTTGGATCCATCGAAGAAGAGAGTCATTGAATACGACTCCTCCAGGTGAAAGAGTGGCGATGAGTTCGTCGGGAATGTAAAATTGGTAAATTGTTCCCCGAGGTAAAGGGCTTCCATGCAAGTTGGTGCGATGGTTTGTCCTTTGATTGATTTACGGTGGACAAACTCAAGGTCGAGGTCGGCGAGGAGCATGAGCCATCGGGCGATGCGTTGGTTTAGATGAGGTTTGGCATACATGTAATGGATGGGGTCCGTGTTGGTGATGAAGAAGTTTTGTGATTCAGAAGGTAGTGTCGGAGTTTGGTAGCCACGAATGATAGGGCTAGGCACAACCTTTCTACATGTGTATACCTAGTCTCATAGTCCACCAAAGTACGACTTATATAATAAACGGCTTGTTCTCTATTTTCAGAGTCACGATGTGCAAGCATGGCCCCTATAGCGTGGTCAGTGGCGGAAAGGTAAAGGTAGAAAGGGCGGTCGTCTTGAGGTGGGATAAGCACAGGTGGCTGTAAGAGATAAGTTTTGAGAGCTTCAAAGGCTTGGTGGCACTCTTCGCTCCATTGAAAATCAATGTCCTTTTTAAGAAGGTGATGAAAAGGTTGACATCGATCCGAGAGTTGGGAGATGAAACGTCGGATAGATTGGAGCTTACCTTGTAAACTACGCAATTGTTTGAGATTGGTAGGTGGGGGCATTTCTAGGATAGCTTTGACTTTAGATGGGTCGACCTCAATGCCACGCAAAGAGACGATAAAGCCAAGAAGTTTTCCCGAAAGGACACCAAAGACACATTTTTGGTTGAAGGCGACGAGAATATTGTAACAGGCGATCAAAAATAATGGTTAAAACATCGAGATGTTCAACTGCGATGTTTAGACTTGCCAAGAAGATCGTCGGCGTAATCTTGAGGATAGTGTGCATAATGTCATGAAAAATGTAGGTCATAGCCCGCGATAGGTCGCATGCCCAGCATTCTTAAGGCCAAATGGCATTACACGGTAACGAAGGTTCCCCGAGGAGTTATGAAGGTAGTTTTGTGTTGATCGGCGAGGGGCAGCAAAATTTGGTTGTATCTGAAAAGCCATCCATGAGAGAGAGCATCTCATGGCTGCGGTGAGATCAACAAGTTGGTCAATACTAGGTAGGGGAAGTCATCCTTAGGGCAAGCGAGGTTAAGATCCTAGAAATCCGTGCATATCCGAAGTCCCCGTCGCTTTAGTAGCAGTGCGATGTTAGAAATCCATTGAGGATAGTCGATAGGCGAGAATGAAGGAAACAGAAAGGAGTCGTTGGAGCTCCTCTTTGACCAAGAGGGCAATGCGCGGATGCATTTTCTCAATTTACATTTAATTGGCTTGGAATCGGGTTTTAGAGGTAATGTTATGGACAGCAATGTCGGGATCAATTCTGGCATGTCGGCGTAGAGACAGCGAAAGCTTGGTTGCGAGCACGGAGAAAGTAGTAAAGGCGACTTGTTACGATGCGTTAAGGGATTGTCGATCTTCACAATGTGAGGATCCTCCTCCGTGTGGATGTTGATTTCTATAGTAGATTCGTTCAGCATGGTTTGGGTTTCAGATGGTAAGGCTCGTTGAATATAAGAGTCATCCGCGCCAAGGTAAGTGAGGATGGAGTCATCATCCTGGCACTCAATAACGTTAATTGAAGGGAGTCCTCTTGATCATGTCGGATATAGAAGGGGAATAGAAGAGGGGTCCTCATTATCGCGTTGATAAGTGAGAGGACCTAGGAAGATAGCATTTATGAAAAAAAAAAGTTAGGAGGGATAGATTCAGGATCTATCGACTCGGTGGGAGACGAAGGCAAAATGGGTGATGATGGTTCGGTAGGGGTGACGTCATCGTCTTCTAGAAGACAACTGACACGAGGTTCCGTCGATGTAAGTGTTCCCGGAAATCCGAGACCACTACGATCATTATGTTTGCGTGTGGTGATGGGGATGAGCGTATGTCGGCCTTGTTCATAAAGGCCAAAACCAAAGCCTTTCCAAGCACAGCGAGTCAAGAAGGTGAGGGCGAAGCGACGATTTGTCAGGTATTGAAAATCAGATTGGAAAGGAACCACACCAAGGGAGGCTCGGGGCAACGGAAGATGCGTCGACACCCCCATATGTTAGGTTAGTGCGGCGGTGCGGTGGTCGTAGGAGAGATTACTTCTCCCACACGACGGTCATAAGTAGGATGTGCATGTACCTGTCCAGTACTCCTGTGGGGTATGGAAAGAACTAACGTTATATAGGCGATACTCCCCCAGCGTAAGGCGTTGAAAAACATCTACTAAGGGATCAACGGTTGGGATGTTAGCTGCGGGAAGGGAAGTGGTTTTGCGGCGGTGGTTTCATCGATTGAAGGCGTAGGTGCGGTTGAGGTGGATGGTTGAGGCACGGTTGAAGAGATGGTTGGGTTGAGTGAACGGGTGTCTTGATTGGTACAAGCACATCGTTTGGGCGGTATAACATATTGCAGGTTTTAAAGGGGGGGGATCAGCTTTTACGGTGTAGGATTTCCCCTCGTACTCAAATTTTATGCATCTATGTAATGTTGAGGAACGCATCCCATGGCCGGATCGAGGCGACCCAACAATATATTATATTGGAACTCTCCCTCGAGGACATAGAAGAGTTCGGGTAAAGTCGTGGTCCTACCGAATGTTGAGGATCACGGTGCCTAAGGTAGAGTAATAGCGTCATTAAATGACCGCATGACATGATGGGGTTGGCACACATGTAGCTAGAAGGGATATTCATTTGTTGGAAGGCTTTTGAAGAGATGATGTTTAGGCTAGCGCCCCGTCAATCATAACAGGCGTGCCGAATGTCCCGGACGTAAGCGGAGATGAAAAGGGCGAGGTCGGGGTCTTACACAAAGTCAACAATTTCATCTTGAGCCCATGCTGCGGCTTGCTTGTGGTACGAGAGACGGAAGTGGTTGGGGGTGGGGTTGTTTGGTGAGAGAGCAACGTGATTGGGTGTCGAGAATGGAGGCAGGCGGGGGTTTCATTAGGTAAGACCTCGATCCCTGAAGAATTTCAACGAGAGCTTGTCGATGAGATTGAAATCTGAATGAGATCATATAGTGTCATTTTACGGGTGATTGGTGAAGTGTTTTTGATCATGGCTCGATGGGCAGCTCCATTAGAGGCGGGGTAAGCGGGTCCACGAATAACCACTTTGGGTGGTGGTGCGTCGGGATCTTTGGACGGAGAAGGAGAGGGCCGGTGTGCTTTCTTTCGCTTTCTCATTGTTTTTACGCGTTCGAGTAGCAACACTAATCATATTAATCTCGTAAACCTGAGATGAGGAAGATGGTTGGGATAAATCATGGTTTTCAAGAGGTGGGGTTGTAATAATGATAGATCTTGGTGAGGCGGGGACAGATGGTAGAGGAGAGGGAATGGAAGCTAAAGGTCTCTCCCTTCGTAAGTTGTCTTTCTTAACCTTTCTATCTGGGAGAGGTGACTGACGAAGGATGGTTTTTAAAGCTTTGCATCCCTCCACATCATGTCCTGGTGTGCGGTGATAAGCGCAGATTTTAGACTCATCGTAACCTATAGGGCGAGGTTTAGAAGGGTCATAAGGTCTAAGTGGGGGTAGAGAAATGGTCGCATTCTCCACCAACATAGCAAGGATTTTGGCGTAAGATCCTTTGAGTGGGTCAAAATCGGAGGAGGATGAGGGCATTGGTTGTGCGGGTTTCGGTAATGTTTGGGCGTGGTTGGTTCGTACGGGTGGTGGTTTAGCCAAGGGGTGTTGACACGTGGTTTTCACCAAACGTGGTTTCTTTGGCGCAGGAGCTACGTTCGGCTGGTTAGATGATGAGGCTACAGATGACGTGGTAGCGGGAAACAACCACGGAGAAAGGGGAGTGACAGAAAATAAATCCTTTGATGATGGAGTTTGTTTAGGGTTGATGGGTGGACAGGATACGTGGGGTGATAATGTTGATATACCCTTAGATCTCTGTATAGGTGCAGAAGGCGTAGGTCGTTTTGAAGAAAACGCAGGAGGTATGATATATTGATGCAAGGTGGAAGGATGAGGTCCCAATATGGAAGGTAGGTGTGACGATGATGGTTTTGATTGTGATAGAGGCACGGATTGAGCTTGTCTTCTAGGTGGCGGGGCGGCTTTATTCTTGGATAAATCTAGTCGCTTAGGCGGGTGTGTTAGACTGGGTATGGGTGAGGTCCCAAGTGTAGGGGAAGGTTTGGTTAGGTTAATAGAGGTGGATGGGATACTTGATATAGATACGGGGGGTGAGAATGAGGACATAGGCATTTTGAGTTTCTGTAAACACTTAGGATATATGGTAGAGGTGTCGGGATCGGTCATCTGCATTTGAGTAGAATAAGGGGTACTCAAACGTTCCCATAGGATTCGTCTATCTTCTGGAGAATGACAGTCTTCAGGTTTGAATTGTAAATTTGGTACGGAAGAAAGGTGGGTTGTGATTCCAGTCCACTGTGGGTGTGATACAGGGAGTAGATGAGGCACTGTATCAATAGATGTTACGAGGTCAACCGGTCGTTGAAAAGATTTAGGCAATGAAGAACTAATAGGTAAGAGGGCATGTTCGAGAGGATCCGTCATGGTTAAAGAATTTGGTGATGTCGGTGCAAGAGATTTCTCGTCTAAGGATGTCAAAAGGAGTGGCGTACCTTCCTCTTGTACAGCAAGAGCGGTAGAAGGGGAAGTCTAGGAAATAGATAGATTAGATAACATCCGTTCGCAGTCTTGTAGGGATGTGGTATAAGAAGACTCATCGATGGGAAGAGAAGTCTGGGCAGTTAACTCCTTTATGGGTAAAGGAATGATTTCACTTTGGCTTGATGGTGGTAAAGGAGGTTCGGGCTCCTGTGTTAGTGAAGAGGCTTGATTCAAAATTTTCTCGATAGAGGCTTTTGGCTGGGTATCGAAGACTGCATGGATCTCATGAACACTCTCCTCGGCTAAGATATCCTGGTTTGTGTTACTGTTGGGAGAGTGATTCGGGAATGGTTTGTTGAAGATTTTCAAATTTCGGTTGGCGGGGCATTAGGATTATCGAGGTTATATCCCTGCGTCGACCATTTCTGCACTATGTTTTTCAACATCTTGCGAGTTTTCATGACTATGTCCTTTTACACGTGAAAGTTCTGAAGTCATTTTCTTTGTACCAGGAAGGTATAGCGCGAGTGGAGTCAAACCGGAGTGAGGTTTAACGGGAGGCAAGGTGATAGCTCGGCCTTGAGCAATTTTCCAAGATGACACCATAGGTTTCTCCCAAGAGGAGTGTAATTGATGGGCTCTGCTTTATACTTATAGGTGGTTTTGGTGGGGTATTAGACGGTGTTTGAGATTTAACCATCACCGCGTGGACAGCTCCTTTTGATTTAGAAGAAGTGGACGCGTGAGGAGTGGTGGTATTTGGTTTATTGGTAGAATCGGGAGTTCGGAAATGGGGTTTTGTTGCTTGCACCGCAATTTCTCTTCTTAAGGCTCGAATTTCTAGTTTAGAGCCATGGTAAAGGCCTCATCAAATGTGCGGAAAGTTTGAATTTGAAGAGTAGGAGAAATGTGCTTAGCACATGCCCGCGTGAAAAGTTCGATAAGTTCGACTGAGGCAAGGCATATGTAAGTTGGTTGATAAGGCGCGCCATCGTCAAGCGAAATCTGCGATAGATTCGTCTTGGTTGTCGAATGGCATAAAGGTCGGTGATGGATACTTTCTTAGCAATGTTAATGGAGAAGTGATCCAAGAAAGATTGGGCTAGTTGGTTAAAAGAGAAGATTGAGTCTTTGGGTTAAAGCAACTTTGTACCACTCAAGGTGGGTCTGATAAGGACATGGGAAATGTGCGAAGTAACAGAGGCATCATCATGGGCGATCAAATAACAAGCATGTCTAAATGATCGCAAGTGTTGTTGAGGATCCTCTTTACTATTAAAACGAGTAAATTTCGGCAATTCCCATTGAGGAGGATATGAGTGAAGGGGACCAGAAGGGTGAATAGGCTCCCGACAAACTTGCTCGTATGTCAAGGCACTACGACTTCCCGAAACAGAAGCCTCTAGATTTTGCATTTTGTCCATCATTTGTTTGATGAAATCTGTGGTTGGATGAGATGATGGTGCGGTTGTGGTAAACGGAGGCAAATTGGGCCAAGGGCCTCCATTTGGACAATGGTGGGGTTAAGTGTTGATAAGGTATGGAGGATGAATATGTTGAGGCGACCGAATAGGGATGTCCCATATAAGATGTTGAGGTTACTGGATACGTGTATGGGAATGAAAAGGTAGGCGGAGCTTGAGAAGGAAAGCTCGTGTGGATAGGTGGCAGAGAGCAAGTCATGAATGGAGTGGTCTGCAAGAGAGATGAGGTAGGGGCAGTCGGTGGTAATGATATGTGGGGTCCAAGATTAGCCAAAGGAAAGCCAATCTGAGTCGTATGAATCTCTGAAGCTGTCGGATTGGGAGATGGGGCTAAAGGTGCAGGAAGCAAGGCGGTGTTATCAGGCGGAGTGGGCGCTAAATGAGCAGCTATACTAATAGGCATGCCAACAAGGAGCTGACCATCAGGCGTACGGTCAGGGGCATGAGACAAATAGTATTGTACAGCACTAGGATTAGCATCTAGAAACTTGGCAAAGTCCTTATCTCCCACAGGAATTTTAGGAACCTCGCTGGTATCCGTAGGATTCCCCACAGAATGTGAAGGGGGTGATTCAGGTAAAGAAACAGAGCAAGCATGTGAAACCATAGCGGCGGCTTGCTTTCGAGTGATAACAACCATGGACAGGTGTTCACAGTAGGGTTTCAATCTATCGGGAGAGAAAACAAACTTCAGGCTGGTGAAATTGGTAGGTTCTTTGGTTTGTCGAAGGTTGGAAAGACGATAACGATATCGGTCTAGTAACGATGTCGGTTATACTATAGCCACGTCGTCGTCGGTGTAACCGATGTCGGTGTAAAGAAGTCAGGCTAACAAGATATAAAAAGGCTGCTAATTTGATTTTTAACAACGTTTAGTATACTTGTCCAATTATTGATCACAGAAGACAGAGTATGAGAAAGAAAATAGAACTAAAAACAAGCAAGATGTACACGCAAATCCAGAGATTAACCCTAGGGTTAATTTTAATTATTGTGGGCTTATGCCTTTAGACGTAGAATGATGTCAGAATCCTAAACAAAAGACTTAGGGGAAATGTCAAGTTTGTTTTGGCTTATAAGGTTACCTCAATCGGGCGGAGGAATACCGCGGAAAAAGGGGGGATGTTTGAGCTGTTGTGTTAATTGTGAAGTGATTCGGTATGTGTTGTGCAGTGAATGTAAGATTAATTTCTTGTCAATACCATGGATATCACCCCCACGTGTACGACCTGTTACTTAATCTATGTTTACTAGAATTGAAAACAGCAAGCAAGGATGCCAATGCACGTGTTTTAAACCCAAATCGAAAATGATATTCGATGAAGCAAAAGAGATGACTTTCACTAATGCAAGATGCAAAAAAAAAAAGCAAGTTCTTTTACCAAAATAATAAAATACCTTGTGAATATCTTTAGAAGAAGAAAACAGCAAGTATGCTCCCTATATGAAAGCAAGCAAGAAATAAAGAAACCCAAAATGGGTCCCACCGGGCGTGCCAAAATGTTTCGCTCGGAATGTTTCGACTTCTGGGAATAGAGTTGCTTCTATCCTTTCATTCCTTTTAGAAACAGATAAGGGTTAGGGCTAGGAGGAATACACATGGAATGTCGAGATGGTGTGCGCGTACCGTAGAGGAAGATCGGGTGTGCGAAGAACTCCTTTTTGTCTTGGAAGGACTACACTGAAATAAGAACACAAGACCACAAGATTTTGATTAGACAATAATAAATGAGGAAGCGCCTTGGGCCGGAAATATAAAACTTCCTTTCGAAGGTGGTCGGTTTCCTGCTAATATGAATTAACACAAAGACTGTAAAATATCAATCAAATTGCTTCATTTGGAGCAGAGATAGGGAAAGGCTGATTTCTGGTTTGTAGTAAATAACAGGGTAACAAATCTGATTCTTGGTAACCGATGTCGGTAGGGTTTAGGATCTGTAGGTTGGTTGTTTTTGTGGGTGTTTGTGTTGTTTGGTAGTTTGTGTTATTTGTAAGGTTTGTATATGGGTGATATTAGGTAATAAGGTGATGAGAGGTAGATGAATGATAGTTAGATGTAATATATTGCTGGGTAGTGGATTCAGAAATGGATTTATGAGGACTGTGATTCAAAAGCATAAGAAATGTTATAACGAGAGGACATGCGAAGATGTGACTTACTTGGTTTTGGCGAAGATGCAAGCTGATCTCCTTTCTTTATAAACACTTACGGGTATCTCCACTCGTCTCTGCTCGGTCAAGTGAAGATCTGGACTCTGTTCCTCGCTCCCAATGATCTCTGTTGATTCAAAAATCCTTTCCCCTTGATCCAAAATGAAATTTCGATCCCTTGTTTTTGGTTTGGGAGGCCATTTACGAGGCAGAACCGATGGTTCACGTAACCGACGGCGGTCAGTAGGAACCGGCATCGGTAAGGAAAAAAGTAGGCTATTTTTAGTAAAATAGCCCACCTTCCCTACTTTTCTCTCAGAGATTAGTTGCGGGCTTGGTCAAGTGACTAGAAGGTCGGTTTGGGTGCGAAAGGGTCATTAGTCATGGGTGTAGGTGTAGACCAAGTTTTAGGTCTTAATTAGGTTAGTTTAGGATTAGGGCTAGGTCATGATGAGGTGGCAAAATGAGGTGGTAGGTGAGGTGATGGGGATTCTAAAAAACTATAGTTATGTCGATTAGGTGGGCCATGCCAGCCGATTTATTATTGATATCATGCTCACGTGGTTATTGCAAGATGAAAGAATGACGACGAAAAGGTGATGTGTAATTCATTAATTATCATTGAACTTATATAGTTCATTGTTAAAAGAATAATGTAGTCTCATAATATAGAAGGTTATATTGGATAATTGTTGATATGTATGAGATGCTAATTTCAAGGACATCTAGGAAATGTGCTTTTAATCATGGTTCAATTTTGATTTATAGAACACTTGGTAAAAAGGTTTGATATTTATATAAGGTAAATGAATTTGCAGCAATATCTTGTAGTGCATATTCAATATTCAATAAATGATTAACAAGTCATCTTTTGTATTCATACTTTGTAAATGTAATAAAGAGATTTAATCAAAACACTCTACCCCTGTTCAATATCGAGCACAACTTGGTTTCATGTGTGATAATTTTTCCTAGAAGACATTGAAACCTCAGAAAGAAATTAAACTCATCACTCGATGGAACCTCCTAGTTTGAGTAAAAAGGACCCAAGAATTAGGCTTATTGCCTTAGTCGGTAGATTTAGTGACATTGTCTTTAACCTATCTCGATAAGAGCTTGACATAGTCAAACATCATTTGGAGTAAGTAGAGCTAACTCCTCCTTCGTACCCTAGTGGATTACCTTGTCATCCGAAGATAGATTTAAATTTAAAGTTCTTCATCGAGTGAAATCCCTGTTGGATCCAGATGGCATAGATGGAGGTTGTGACTTAGTTGTTCTAGGTCTTACACCCTTGTTAATGAACCCCTTCTCCCGCTCAGCTAAATGTGTTACCTCGATTTCTCTCAACATAACACCTTGGTCCTTTCTGGAAGGTGGTTTAGCGTAAATTGGTCCTCTCGCTTAAAACTCATATTTAGTTGAGGGGTAGACCCTTAGGTGAAGTTGGAATTAATCTAAACCTCGGTTGATTTTGGATGTTTTCTTAAGGTTCATGTGTAGCTTCAAGTCTCCTAATCATGTATGTCTTCAAGAGGTTAGGCAAACATTTCATAACTCCTTTTACAAGACAATGCTAATGATAAGACCATAATGTGACATAGAAAATAAAGCATACAAGAGTATAAAACGAGAGTTGAGGTTCGGAGTAATGCCACCCTTGAAGACCTTATAACTCAATTAAATATATTCTTTTGTTTCAAAGAATATGAATTGCCTTGGTGTGATCAACCTTCAAGAAAGCAAAATACTTATATAAATCACAGTTGAATTCCTTAAGTCATTGAATTGGAATAACTAGGGTAGGGAAATAACTAACCCGTGATCGAGGTATGTTTTTGGTAAAAAGCTATCTTGCATCTAAATCTATGTTAAAACCTAATAACGTTGTATGGACACCAAGTCACATCCACTTGAGTAGAATAACAATTAAAAAAGGTAGACACTGAATTTATGTTCGAGAAGAAGATTTTTTTAACATAAGAACAAGACAATTAAGTATTTTATATGCATTCGAATTATGCCCAAATAAGTAAGCAAGTTATGGAAAATTTTGTAAAGAATAAGAAGTCAACTTAAAATGGTCGAACTGTAAATTAAATGTGGAATGAACTTAAAGTTTCTATAGATGGAAAAAGGAGAAAGTTATCCTTGCACAATAATGTTCTTAGAATGTTAATCGTAACTAAAATACAATTAAAGAAATGATGTGTTGTGGGTTCGCCATTCCTGAAGTCATTTTTCAAGGACATCTAGGAAATGTGCATTTAGTCATAGTTCAATTTTGATTTATAGAACACTTGGTAAAAAGGTTTGATATTTATATAAGGTAAATGAATTTGAAGTAATATCTTGTAGTGCATATTCAATATTCAATAAATGATTAACGAGTCATCTTGTGTATTCATACTTTGTAAATGTAATAAAGAGATTTAATCGAAACACTCTACCCCTGTTCAATATCAGAGCACAACTTGGTTTCATGTGTGATACTTTTTCCCTAGAAGACATTGAAAACCATAGAAAGAAATTAAACTCAGCACTCGATGGAACCTCCTAGTTTGAGTAAACAAGGACCCAAGAATTGGGCTTATCATCTTAGTCAGTAGGTTTAGTGACATTGTCTTTAACCTGTCTGATAAGAGCGACACAGTCAAACGTCATTTGGAGTAAGTAGAGCTAACTCCTCCTTCGTACCCTAGTGGATTACCTTGTCATCCGAAGATAGATTTAAATTTAAAGTTCTTCATCGAGTGAAATCCCTGTTGGATCCAGATGGCATAGATGGAGGTTGTGACTTAGTTGTTCTAGGTCTTACACCCTTGTTAATGAACCCCTTCGCCCCGCTCAGCTAAATGTGTTACCTCAATTTATCTCAACATAACACCTCTGTCCTTTCGGAAGTTGGTTTAGTGTAAATTGGTCCTCTCGCTTAAAACTCATATTTAGTTGAGGGGTAGACCCTTAGGTGAAGTTGGAATTAATCTAAACCTCGGTTGATTTTGGATGTTTACTTAAGGTTTGTGTGTAGATTCAAGTCTCCTAATCATGTATGTCTTGAGAGGTTAGGAAAACATTTCGTAACTCCTTTTACAAGACAATGCTAATAATAATACCATAATGTGACATAGAAAATAAAGCATACAAGAGTATAAAACAAGAGTTTAGGTTCGAGTAATGCCACCCTTGAAGCCCTTATAACTCAATTAAATATTTTCTTTTGTTTCGAGAATATGAATTGCCTTGGTGTGATCAACCTTCGAGAAATAAAAATACTTATATAAATCACAAAATGAATTCCTTAAGTCATTGAATTGGAATAACTAGGGTAGGGAAATAATAACCCATGATCGAGATATGTTTTCGGCAAAAGGTATCTCGCATCTAAATCTACGTTAAAACCTAATAACGTTGTATGTAAAAAAAAGGTAGACACTGAATTTATGTTCGAGAAGAAGAATTTTTTTAACATAAGAACAAAACAATTAATTATTTTATATGTATTCGAATTATGCCCAAATAAGTAAGAAAGTTAAGGAAAATTTTGTAAAGAATAAGAAGTCAACTTAAAATGGTTTATTGTGTAAATTAAATGTGGAATGAAATTAAATTTTATGTAGATGGAAAAAGGAGAAAGTTATCCTTGCTCAATAATGTTCTTAAAATGTTAATCGTAACTAAAATACAATTAAAGAAATGATGTGTTGTGGGTTCGCCATTCCTAAAGTCATTTTTCTTGTGGTTAGGTCCTTACTAGTAACCATTCATTAGAAATGTGTGGCATCGACATGCTTACGTTGTTTTCATGTGTTTGTGTGAGTCGATGAATTATGTGATTTTCGATGCGAGTCAAGTTTATGTACTTGGATTCCTTGTCATGTGTGTAGTGACCAATGTAAGTCAAAAAAATTTACTTGTTATTTTACAGGTTGTAATTGGTGTGTAAAATGTGGGCACCACAACCATTTATCACAACTTGCGTTGTTAGATTAACATTGTCTCAATGCTCTTGATCATCTACAAATCTACCAAAACATATCAAACATGCCTATGATAAACATTTCCATAAAAAAACATTCCAAGCTAGTGACCTTTTCCTAAAGGAAAATTAACATGTAACCAAAGAAGAGAAAATTAAATGGGAAAAATTTACTCCTAATTGGCTTGGACCCTATATCGTTACTCATACCTATGGATCAGGTGCTTATCATTTGTCTTCACTCGAAGGTAAACCCAAACCTAAGCCACTCAATTCCTTGCATCTTACACAATTTTATTGTTGAAATCCAATCCTATATCACCTTTTGTCTATTGACCACTCGTCCCTTGAGCATCGTTCACCTTCCATGTTACCCGTTTTGAGGATCAACGACTAAACAAGAATCATGTGATTACCCACAAGCTTTCAACCTTATCTTCAATATGAGTACCATGGCTCTACTCATGGTATGATTCTCATGGATACTTTTCATCTTTTTCAAAGATGGAATCCATATTCATTCATCATTTAAAACCATCTCTTTCATAAGTTAACCTCTCATGTGTGCTATGGTTTTGTCTTCTAAACAAGAACCTAACTTTTCTCTATATTATTTTCCATTACTTAAAACGTTTAAAAAAGTAAAATGGTATTCAAATCCTTGAGTCAAACTTCAAACAAAAGATGACTTCCTCGAAGGGACATCTCTTCTCTCTATCTCGCCAAGTTATAAATAGATTTCTCCTCGAAGCATAGTTATACAAATCTTGTTATACTACACGAGTCTATCATAAAAAGACTATCCTTCCATAAAAATATATATTCTGAAGCTTCCCACATTTATCAACTTCATGAAGACCTCAATGAGATAATATACTCATCCCATATAGACTTCCCACATCGATCAGTCTATCAAAAACAAAAACAAATGAAGAAAATGATAACATTTTGTCATGGAATTGCCTATTTTTTATCATGGGTTTCTTGTTAGGTAAACATGTTGTCGTACACTAAGTTATGCTAAACCACCTATTTTTACCTCATTTCCTTTTCACCCTCTTTTTTCTATCTTCTCAAGGACTTGACGCAACTATGACATTTCATGATCTGGTAACTTTCTTCACCCTTAGAATAGTCCATTATGTAACTCCTTTAGGTTCTCACGTTCATAAGCCAGCTTTGGTATGATATACTCATTAAGGTTCTTATCAATTAGGCGGATCTTTTACCATGTCTTACCATTCACCTTCCTCATTACTTATTTATTACCCTATACAAGACTGCACCATTGATACCTACATTTTAAAATATTTCCCACTATCACCTAAGAGTCAACCACGCCTATGACCCAGTTTCAATCACGCCTAAAACATACCAACCCGTTCCTCTAATTCATCATATTCTTCCCTAGCTTATGGGAGAACTACATCATCCTAAGGCCCCTTTTGTCGGGCTATGTAGAAGCACTCCTAGGGCATGGGGCCCTTAGAGGTTAGCTTGACCACTCTTTACCCTAAGCTATTTCCACCCTCATATTTTCCTATTAACATTTTACCATAATTAATTTCCATTTTTTTAACACTTGAAAATTACCACACATACATATCTACCATGTTATTACATTATAAAACAATCCAATGAATCATTTCACATTTCCATAATATCAAATATTTTGGAAATTTACACCATAACATATATATAACTCATCATTTATTTCCCATGTTACCAATAACTTGGAAATTAACTCAAAATTAAACCAACCTGACTCCATCATGCCTAAACCAACCTAACTCAACCATGTGTATACGACTCCATCATGCCTAAACTGACCTGAATCCACCATGCCTAATCCACCTAGTTTCTACCCATATACATATAACAATGGAAATTTTACAATACATGTACATCATCCATCCAATAAGCATCATTAACTATATAAATGGGAGATTTTGTGTATCAATACATATATACACAGATACAAATAAATACTAGTCTCTCAAAAATATCATATACAGTCTCACCATCTTCGGTACGTAGTCCGGTATATGATCGAAAATATCAAAAAATCTCATATACAACCTCCCCATCTTTGGCACGCAGGCCGATATATGATCAAAAATCTCAAAAATTCTCATGTACAGACCTCACTATCATCGGCACATAGGCCGGTATATATCAAAAATAATAATCAAAATGATGACATCAATCATCAGCCCATATGATGTCCAGGCAAATCTCATCTGTCTCCTCCTCTCCTCCATCTTGGTGCCTTGCCATCATCTCTCCACCCTCTATGGGTCTAGGTCTCACCTCTGCTCGGCTCGTAGCTAGGCCAAGCCTCGATGAACTAGTAGCCTCGGCCTTACCCTTTCTCTGAGGCTCTTCATCCCCTTGTAATCTCTCGCACTATATGTGTGAGATCTCATCCTCTCACTCAAGGCCTATTGTACCACTGTACTCTGCATAGGAAGGGACATCTATCCCGGCAGCAGTCAAATGATCCTAATAGTACGGCTTCATTCAAGGAATCCTGAATATATCCATCGGCACTATCTGGTCAGCCGAGGTGCCATTGGTCTCGCAAAGAACTCCGCGAGCTTTGTCCTACTACTAATGGCCTTAACCCTTGTACCTATGACCCCTGCCCTCCTCCTTGTACCATGGGACCCTGTCCCACTATTTCCTGTAAAATGGGACCCTTCCTTGGACTTTGAGGGTGCATGTGTTGTGACCTAGGCCTCTAGGGCCACAATCTAAGCCTATGCAGGGGAAAACTAACCTTTCAAACCTCTATATGTGCATGTAATGCAGCCACCTCCCCCATCACCAACCCCACCTTGTGCAGGTACTCTACCCTATGCAACTTGGGCACGAAGGGATACTACGTGTGCTGTAATGTGGCAACTTGTTCCTCAAATCTGTCTACCACCCTACACTACTCTCATCTATGTCAAAATGGTAGCTACCTACCCTTGTAATGTGTCCCTTTAAACAAAGTAATCATGGCTAGGTCAAGATGCTCGGCCTTGGTGGTGTTTTCCATACCTATGCTATCCACCATTGCCTATATATGTCTATAACCCCCGACATCATCAATCCACTTTGGTCCACCATCTACTCCTCCTACCATGTCGATCTTACAATGGCCTATGGTAGAGGCATTGGCCTCTCCATGTCATCTCTCTGTATCTTTGTGGGAGTGGTATAGGCACATCCCGAGGTAGCCCAAACTGTCATCCGATCCTATCTACTGGTATCATCTCGTGCTCACCAAAATGGCATCCCTCTATCCATTTGAGAAGTTATATCTCATCTAAATCTACTACCATCAACATGTATAAAGGGAATCCAAGATATCAACCTACAAATGATGTCCACTTTGGATAACCCCTCTAGTACACGCTTGTAGTATGCTACATCATGTGTAGCCCTAAAGCAAGAACCCAATGTCTATATCCAACTTAAACCAAGCCCGAATCAAATGCATCAGGTCAAGGCATACCAACGGATGCACACATACAATTTTCTTGTATGCCCGGAGTGAAGAAGAAAGGTATAACACAAACTAAACCTCTGTAGCCTCCCATAGGCCCATATCTCCCTATATAACTGCACTGTTGAGAATGTTGGTGCCTAAGAAAAAATAGGTCCTATCCTCCATCATGTCATGGAAAACCCCCATCAGTGCTCGTGGGAATCTCCCACCCTCTGCGCATCTAGAAACACATAGTAACACACCGCCTCCATGATCATGACAACTAACCTCATCTCCTGAGGATGGGCCATGTACATGTCTCCATAGCTCAGTCTCACGCTATGGAACCTCATCTCTTCCATCCCCTCTCCAAAACCACCAACATCATCTCCTCTGATGCCTCTAAGGAAATAAAATAAACCTTCTCTCCCACTATGGGTAGCCAAAAGACCATGTATACATCTTCTAGGGTGACATTCATCTCACCCATCAAGTAGGGAGGAATGTATTGGTCATTGAATCCCATCTATCGATGATTGCGAAACATCAAGCTCACTCTCAAACTATATGTTAGGTTGTGAAGCCTATTTTCATGTGAGAAAGTGTTAAAGACTATACACTAAGAGTACTATACACTTTCCATAATTTTCTCATTGGGTTTAGGGTGGGTGAGCCTCGAGTGGGGTTTGGGTGCGCAACCCTTGAGAAAAACAATTTGGCCTTAAAACGTGCCCGATATACCGGGAAACATTTTTTTCTCATATGGGTGGGATTTTTGACCCATAGGTTTATGGGATCATCTTGGACCATGGCTTTAATACCCACGGTTTTGTAAAATTTCTTAAGCAATTGTCTACTTATATGGTTTTATGTATATGGTAGATATATGTAACATTGTAGATGTGTTTTGAATTTAGGTGTGAATTCTATAGAGTTTGTTGAGCATAGCTCCAAACAGATCTGGGTATTGTATTGATAGAAGCGGTGGCTTGCAATAAAATATGAGCAAGTGATTTTTGTGTGACGTAGCCCAAATTGGATTAACCACATTAAATATTGTCTCTTTGTGTTTTGTTATTTTATTTTGCACTTTTATTTGAGATCTCAGTAATATTTTCTCGCACATTAGTTTCTACTATTGCGATTCTATAAGGTATTATTCCACATATTTTATCATTTATTTCTGACACTATATTCCTATAGCGTTGACTCTAATCAGTGACATATGTCACATGCCTCCACTCCTCTATGGTCATGCTTGATCATACCACTAACAATAGAGGTAGTACTATGTCTCTCATCCACAGTTGGTCCCTAGATGCACCCAAAAACCACAACATTGTTAAACCTTGACCATACCCAACATAACTCTTAACCAACCAACCTATTCCCAAGACTCTCACTAAAAACTACCCCTTTTCCCCCATCCCAATTTCACATCCCTCCACTTGTACCTATTTGTACCTATTTCCCTACCCATTCTCAATATACCCACCTTTATATCTCATTGCCTATTGTTCCCTCCCACCCTATCTCGTTTATTGCCATATTTTCCTCTAGATCCAAATGGAATCAAATCACTATTGACCGACATTAGTCACCTGATACTTGACCAATGCCACCAAGGCCAGGTAATGTCGACAACCCTTGGCCAGTCATCTGCCACTTTCGTAGCATCAAAATCCGTAAACCCTACCCTATTTTTCAAAAATTCACAAATCTGACCTAATAACCTACTCTAACCCACCCAACCCTATCCTAGCTTCATTCCTAACCCTATTTAACCTACATTGGACCTTCCCACCCCTCATTTCCTTCATTTTTACCCATAATTTCAACAATTAACTTTGCACCCAAATTTTTTAACAAAACAATTTCAACAATAATCTTTTTAACCAAATACGTAGATCGGATAGAATCCTACCTCATCTCGGTGTCATCGGCATGGTGGTATTTCTATCCACTACATCATGGCCCACCCGATCCCTCTCCCGCCTTTCCATCACCAAATCAACTCCCCACCTCACAACTAATTGAATCACTCGACCTGATCTCGTGGAACCGCCTATTGAATGCCAATCACCCGCTACGAGGATCACCAACTCAACTCTTTGTTTCCTTCTCACTTTCCAACTTTCCACCTATCCTCTATCATTTTCTATAATTGAAAAATGACAAATGATTCCATAAAAAGAAGAATTTTCCTTTTTTAGCCCCAATTTGACATGACCAACATCGGTCATATTTGTGCCCTAGCCAACCAATGTTGGTCACCATATAACCAACATCGGTCAACCCTTATAGTTGTTTATTAATGCTAGGCTTCTTTTTCCTACAACCATTAGTTCTCAAACACCTTTTATCATTACAAACACCTATTAACCTTACCCACCAGCCTACACTACCCGCACATTTCCTTAATTGTGTTTAGGGACTTGTCATTTTACCTATACCTTGGCCTTACCCGTGCCATGACCTATTTTCCTGAACCAAACCTACTTGGTGTGACCATTGACCTTATGTACTCGTTGTACCTTGCGATGTTGTTACCTATGTTGTTTTAGCCTAACAACCATACCTTTCCTATTTTCATTTCATTTATCCCAACCAACCCTTTGGTGTACCGAAACATACCTAAATGTTCCTGCACTGGCCGTGTTGTGTTTTTGGACCATATCCTATACCTTGGATACCTGAATCACTTCACCCTTGTTTGGATAAACCTATCGACCTTGGATGATGTAGAGTTTGCAAGCTCTTCAACTTGGTACCGTGTTACAATCTATACATGTGTGTGTGTTTGATTTTAGTTACCCATTACCTAATTTTGACCCAATCCTATTACCTATTACCCAAATTGACCATCACCCTTTCCCATAGTACTCATACCCTTCCCCACCTACCTCCACTTCCACCAACTACACATTTTTCAAACCACTCACCAATTTTGTATTACACTTCATCAATGTCTGGTTTGAGGGGGTCACCTTCACCGACACATGGGACAACCACTTCTTATTTTTTTCAACATCGCTTATGATAAAATAGTAAACATATATTTTAGGAACTAATCCATCCATTCACCATTTATATCCAACCAGATCTATAAGCGCTAAAGGTAAATCATCATGAAAGTAATAACATGCATTGATAAAACACATCACACACTTTGTTCGGCCAATTTCCTTTATCTATTCATTGAACCAACAATACAGTAGCTTCATACAATACCAGGCATGCACGCATGGATCTGTTACAATTATCCAGTCACATGTACTCATGTTTTTCCATTCCTCCAAACATATGGTTCCATCCATATATCTCTATGTATGTCTCTCTATTCTCTAAGTAATTCATTACATATATATATATATATAGGGTGGGGAACTAACCCTTCACCACTTAACTCTACCAGAAATAGGTCACATGCTAATAACAACCACACACCTTTTTACAATTATAGCCATACATGCAAGTATGCTATCTATAGATTGTTGATAGTTAACTGAAGTGATGGATCTATTCTTAACTTATGCCCATGCAAGAGTGAGTTGACATGTCCTTCCAAAATCTCCATGAAGAGTGGCGCACAAATCTCGGCATCACTTTGTGTACTCCACACGCCAATCTCTAAGAATAGACCTGATCTCCAAAATCAGCTAAGTCCTTGAGAGTCTTACTCTACACCTCCACGTGATGCCTTCCTATACCTTCACTTTTTCTCTGTGCCATTCCATTCTTCCACCGTGGACTCTATGTGTGTGTAAGTTCAACTAAGTGTTTTCTCTTATCAACATTACCCCACACTAATCTCATTGTCACCCCGAAAATGGCGATGCTCAAAACTTATACATAGAATGGATAAATAAAGAATAGTTGAATAAAGAATTTTGAATAAGAATCTTGAACAAGAATTTTGAAGAAGATATACACAGCTAACAAAACTGTTTAGGCCTCAGGCCCCTCCATCTCATCCTGAAGCAACAACTCTAGATATTCTTCTTTGATATCTACTTCCAGGTTCTCCCACGCTATTAGCGCTGCTCCTGCTTATTTCAGGCACGTCTATGCAATGATGGACTGCAGCTCTTCCATGGAGAGTTTCCCTTGCTCATTTTGTATTACAAGCATTACGCTTGACATAGAGGTTTACACCCCTTCCAGTACATCCATCTTCTGAGCAATGAGCTTTCCTAGCTCCTCCAACCTCTCCTTATGTGGTGCCTGCACCATAGCTAGTGCCTCACACTTTTTCTTTACCAGGACTAAGCATTCAACGGCTAGGAAGCATCCTTCATCACCTTGTGGACCTCATTTTCTTCCTCCAAGGTTTTCACCACGATCAGCATGCATCAGGGCTATGCATATGGTTAGCGCATGATCGGCCTTCTTCAGTTCATCATGGGTGGCTTGCAGTAGACCTTCATAAGTAGCAATCTTCCTAGCTACTTGCAGCCTGCACCTTTTCTATCTTTTCCCAGAGTCCTTGGGCTGTGAGGATACGCGCACCTTTTCATCCTCCAACACTAATGTTATCATTGTTTTCACATAGTGCATCGTAGAAGGAAATTCTTTTGGTACCAGGATTCCAGATTTGGGCGTACCTTTAGAACATCATCTCCAATTTCCTCTGCCATACTAACAAAAGTGTCATATTTTCTTTTGATTAAGTCCTTTTCCTAGACTAGGCACGCTATCTCCACATCCTTGGCTTTTAATCTCTCTGTCAATGCCCTTGATGGTAGCAGATTTATCTATGTTTCTTCTTGCTACTTCGGAGGATACTTTCACTAGAGCATTGCTCACCTACTCATCTGACATCATTGTTGGTTTGATTGTCATGTGGCACATTTCAGGTGCCTTCTTCAACCACCTTGACACGCATGATTCTTCACCAACATCAAAGTCGGGCTCATCCATGTGTGTGTGCATAGACCATGAGAGTTGCTTCCTTGTGTGCAGAGTCACCTTGTCCTCATCCATGAGCGCCCATCCAAATAAATCCTTCTACTCGATGGTACTCTAGGAACCAAGTGCGAATGATCAGCTTTGGGTCTTCTGCATACCCCATGGCATGTGCCTTGGCATCCTCCCCTATTCGATGGGATCGGGGTCCTCTTGGAATGGCTACATCAAGGTTGGGAATACCAGATGTATCCCCACCCTTGTCCTGTGTAGCCTCTTGATTGACCCCCTTCTTCTCCTTCCATCTTCTCCTCCTCATGTTGAGGCTCTTCTTCTAGTTGGAGATGAAGGCACCTTCTCCTCAGATTCCTCTGTTTCCTCACTCAGCTTGAGTTTTCTCCATTTCTTCTCCTCTGGCTCCTTCACCTGGGGGTTCCTCCTTGCGCCCTTGTGCACTTAAACACCTTCTTAAATCTTTGTGTGCCCTACTCCTCCCCATAGCTCCTTCTCCCTGGGGAGTTGTCATGCACTCCCCCTCCTGGCCAGATGGTTGCTTCCTCCTTCGCACCAGGCCACCACTATCTTCGGGTTCTTCATCCTCTTCCTCATCATCTTGCTTGGGCGCAGAGGGCCTAGGTGCTAGAATGTTCTCCATAGTATGCTTTCCCTTCGGTGGCCCTAGAAGTGCACAAATTCATTCTCCACGTACTTGTTATTCTCCATTTTAGGCTTCAGTTGGAGGTATATTAGCGTGGCCCCGATATCCATGATGGCCACTGTCTCTGGCTTAATGCTTAAGATTTCGAGATGTTATTCTCATTGTATGCATTCCTCCCTGGATATCCATAAGTCTTTCTCAGGGTGTGATACTCACAGTCCACCTTGTCTGCATTAAATACCAACCTCCGTGTGTTGGTGAACCGATGAACTATAGCTTGGAAGTACTTGTGCGGGGAAATGCATATGGCAGTTTGCACCAGGGGCTCCATGACCCATCTACCATTGGGAAGCATGCAATACAAAAATGTTGGTAGACTACAAATTGTACCTATTTTCCCAGGACCGAGGGAAAATCCTTGGGTATGCGCCATTCTTCCCCAAACACCACATGGAGCCTATCATACCACATCTCAAATGCTCCTTAACCTCCTCCATCATCGACCCTTTGCAAAGATATTTGCTTGAATCACTCAGCTGGAGACTTATGATTCATGGGGTATTCCCATATGTTCTCTTTTGGGCCATCTGGTACCCCGATCTCCATGAAGACTAAACTCAGTAAGATACAACCAAAACTTATCTTACTCCCTTCACACGCTTCCTCGACTATCCACTCTGCAATGAATCCGGCGATGTTATAAGTGGTTCCCTCTGACATGCACTTGGCCACATGCAACCACATAGAATTAACTTGTGACCAACGTTCTTGGTCATTCAACTTTGTGGTTAGATGTGCTGTTGCCTGTACTACTGGACAATTTTTCAACTTGTCAATGTCCATCCCACGTGGTCCTTTCTGATAGCCCAACACCTTCTGTGTCTCCAAAATGGTGCTTTTTTCAGCTAAGTCGGTCTTAATGTCTTCGCCCATTTCCCGTAATCCAGTAACTGTGGCAATGAGGATGGGTGTCAGTCTTACCCTCCATCCTGCGAAGTAGAAGAAGTCCTCATGGACTCGGCTCATCAGCCATCTATACAAGGGTGCATACTTTCCAAAGTATGGAAGCTCATAAAGTTGGTAGACACCATTTCCCTTGAGTAGCTTTTCCCGGCATCATCATATATCGGCATGCCATCCTCAGTGTGCCTGTTTGTTCGAGAGGTGAGCAGGTCATCTAACTTCTTCTAGTTTTCACTGGTTCGGTGATTGTATTCACTTATCTTGCTCTGTCTTATGTGGGTATTCCATTCCTACCCCACAATAACTTCTTCAGGGTACTTGCATTTCAGAGAAATTTCTCTCAGGGCCATCTCCTCCTCTTCTTCCACCACCACCTTCTTCTTTTCTTTTATCGGTGTTGCTTTCTTCTTTGGTGCCATTCTCTTTCAGGGTTTTGTTTTGTAGGTCAGTTCTGTGTGTTTTGAGTAATTTGCTTCAACCCTAACCTGGTTCTTCCATGCCCTAATTTGTAATCATGAACTTGCACCCCTAACTCTGTTGTATTACTCTACTTCATCAAACCCTTTTTCTAGGGGATCCAAGCCCTTCTAATAAACAAATCTCTTCTCCACGCTGGTTTGCTTGCTTCGTACCTTGAATTAGTTAGCTTTATGCTCTTCACGTATAGGCTCTCTATCAAATTCTCATAGTCGTAAGGGTAAAAATGAAATCACATCCCATCCTTATATAGATTTCTACTTTTTATGCTGCATTAATTACTCCTCCACCTACCAAATTCTCCTCATTTATGACCCATTTTTATCATTTCCATGTGGTATATATTTTCCAAAGCTATAACCTTCTAGCACACCTCTTTACCCTTTGTCATAGACTTCTCTTCATGCACACCTTCACGCCCGAGTACCTCATCACTGCATGATCTCCTGGTAATTACCATGGCCACCACTTACCTCGCGTTATACTTTCCCTTATCCATATTCATCCTTTCTTATCTTGAGAAGCAATCTTTTGTCAGTTACCCTTAGCAACCTTCTTTCAACACCCACAACATGACATCTTCACAACATATCCCTGAGAGTCACCAACAATCCACCCCACATGAAAAGGATGTGCAGTCCTCTACGCATCAACATGCTTCATATTGTAGTTAGTTTCATGCACGCAAGCACACTTATTACACAAACAAGAGCTAAAATTGACAAAGCATAGCGATGATGAAAGAAATACATTAAGGAAATGCATAAAGGGAAACCTAATGTATCTGGCAATACTACCTTATTACAAACACCAAGAAGACTTATTTATAGTAGGGCTTCAACCTACTCCCATTAAAGTAACCGGAAACCATGTGCCATCAATTGTTTCCAACTAGAAGCACTGACTCAAGTATATGAGTGATAACATATGGCCCCAACCAATGCACCTTGAGCTTTCCTGGATGGCACAAAAACTTGGAGTCATATAGAAGTACCATTTGTCCCACCACAAGTTTCTTATCCCTGATGTGTCGATCATGCCATGCCTTTTGTCATGCTTTCTCCTATTTCTGACTCCAGCGTGTGATGGCGCGGCACTCATCTAGCTGAACCATCTTCACAATCCATTCTTCCAAGGCCTACTCATCAGCTAGACCTCCAGCATGCGCAATGCGCAAGGAAGGTAACATAAATTCTAGAGGTAGAACAACTTCCATGCCAAACACCAATTGAAAAGGTGTGGCTTTGTTCAATCTTTTGTATGTTGTTCTATAAGCCCAAAGAACAGTAGATACTTTATCATCCCAATCTTTCCTCCCAACATCACAAATCTTGGTCAATGTGTGGCTCAAGATCTTGTTAAAAGCCTCAGCAGTCCCATTTTCCTGAGGGTGATAGGGTGTAGTTTTATGGTGGGCAACCATAAACTCATCTAAAATAATTCGTATTGTCTCATTTAAAAAATGTGTGCCCCTATCACTTGTTAAACTTAAAGGACAACCATACCTTGTAAGGACATTCTCCCATAAGAACCATGTTGCTGTAGCCATTGTATAGTCCTTTGTAGGTGTTGCTTCTGCCCATCGGGTAAGATAATCTGTACAAGTGATGATATAGCGTGATCCAGTCCTACGTGCGGCTGGGGAGATAGGCCCGACAAAGTCAATTTCCCATTTCTCAAAGGGTTACACTCATTATTGGTCATAGGGGCATCTCATCCCTTTGTCCTGTCCAATGAGATGTTGACAATGGTCACATGTCTTACAATACTCTTTACAATCCTTGTACAATGTTTCCCACCACAACCCAACAAGTAGGATCTTGCGTGCTTGTTGCATCACCTACATAATGGCCACCTGCAATACCACCATGTGCTTCTTCCATTATGTCCTTTCATTCATGCTCCAAGACACAATGGCGTAACACCTCATCTCTACCTAGCTTGTACAAATCACCACTAATTAACATGAATGGTGCCACGTGAATAGCAAGTTGCTTCTTCTCTAAAGCTTTCATGCCTTCGGGCACCATACCAGTTCTCAAAAAGACAACAATGTCCTCTAATTCCGATGGCATGCATTGTAACCTATACAGTTGTGCATCAGGCATGGTCTCTTCTATTGTTTGTGCCTCTTCCCCTGATTGAATTCTAGACAAGTGATCCGGTCCAGAATTGCTTTTTCCTGGTTTTACCACAACCGTAAAGTCAAACTCTTGAAATAAGAGTACCCACCGGCATATGCGCCCCTATAAAATGGGCTTGTTCACCAAATATTTTAATGCCATGTGATCTGTATAAAACACAAATGGTGTAGCCAACAAATACTGACAAAATTTGTGCAAGGCATAGATCATGGACAAGGCCTCGCACTCTGTAGTGGTATAATTTTGTTCTGCAGGGGTCAACTTCCTACTAGCGAAGCAAATGGGATGATCAATGATACCTTCACCTGGTTGAGCTAAGACAACACCAATGGTTGTGCCAAAAGCATCCACATGAACATGAAAAGGTTTATCCCATGAAGGAAAATGCAAGATAGGTGCGGTAGTAAGTTTCTGCTTCAATATCTCAAATGCGCGCTTTGTGACTCCCCCAGTAGAATGTACCTTTTCCTGGAGCAACTCTTCCAAGGGCATGTGAAAAATTTTGCATACCCTTTTATAAACTTCCGGTAATACCCTGTATGACCCAAAAATCCACACACCTCACGCTGACTAGCCGGCACTTTCAAGCCAATGATGACTATAACTTTAGCTGGATCAACCAACAACCCTTCCTTGCAGATGATATGTCCTAAAAGTGTGCCAAAGGGAGTAGCAAAGATGCACTTCTTGATATTTAATGAGATACTCAACTGTCGACATCTTTCAAACATTAAGCGCAGATTGTCACAATGATCCTTAATCAGCCCATAAATGGTCCAATCATCAAGATAGACCTGTAAAAAGTTATGAATAAAATCCTTGAAGGCTTGTACCACTATCCTTGAAAATACAGCAGGTGCATTCTTCAATCCAAAGGGCATCACAGTATAAGAAAAGCTTCCCCATTCAGTAGTGAAGGTGGTCTTCTCTTGATCTTCCAGGGCAATCCTAACCTGATGATACCCTAAAACCCATCTGTAAATGAATATATTTCACACCTGCCACCCCTTCTAATATTTCCTCCATGAATGGCATAGGAAAGGGATCTGTAACACATGCTGCATTCAACTCCCTATAATCAACACAAATTCAAATCCTACCATCCTTTTTTATGCTTATCACCATAGGACTGACCCATTCTGATTCATCCAATGGTCGAATGATCCCAGATTTCAGCATCTTGTCAATCTCCTCCTTTACTTTCTCACACAAATTGGGATTCATCCGATATGGTCACTTCCTAACAGGGCACACACCTTCCTTGAGCTTTATCTTCATTTCTCCGAGTGATATATGCATGCCTTTAAGTTCATGGTATCCTCTTGGGAATAAGTCCTCATAATCATGAAGTAACTCTATGATCTTTGCTACCTCTGATTCTGACCAGTAATCCCCAATTATCACCTCCTTAGGTTCAGCTTTTGTGCCTATATTGACCTTTGTTGTCTTCATAGGTTCGTGATATGCGCACATCTACATCCACACTAGATAACACTTCACGTGTTCCATGTGAATGATCCACGTCCAAGTGCTCAACTTCCTCCTCATCAATTATGTATACCATCTTCCCCTCATCTTTTTCCAAAGAAGCGCTCAAGTAATATGATATCATCTTCTTCATCCACAAAGCACGCCCCTGTCTCTGTCTCACCAAATAATTCCTAAACAAGTTCTTCCACTTTCCCTCTATCTCCCATAGTTAAGCACTTTGGATAAAGCTTAAAGTTGTGTTCACTGGTGGTGTAGATGAAAAGAAGTCAAACATTTGGATCATCCTACAGTCAAAGTTTTCCAGTTGCCAGTGTCGCGATGTAATTCAGCATAGACATACCAAGCACACGTGCATAAACCTTTTAGAGTAGAATAAAACCGATGCACCCAAAGTGAAGGTGGTAATGCTTCCTAGCCTACTATCCAGAGTCTCTCACACTGTTGGATATGATGTTGAGCAGGTTGATCACCATGATAAGGGCTTATGTTTGTAGGTGCATTACTTCTTGAAAACCTAGTTGATAAGGTGGTCCCAATCATTTCCCATTCTAAGAGATTATCCCTGTGGACTACCCACCAGTGTGTGGCCATCCCACCCAAAGTATATGACAACATAGTGCATCGTTTAAGTTCATCAGCCCAATTTGTTTCTATGGCCTGTAAGAACCCAACCAAATCTTCAGATCCAGTATAGCGGGGTATTGCACGACCTATACATCGAACAGAGTGAAAACCCATCTTGCTAGTAACCACGTGCTTAACTTCATGCCCCCACTAGTTCATAAGTGCCATGAGCCCAATTATCACAAGCAATACTAGTAGTATCATTGATTGACTGAGAATCTTCCCAATGAAGGATTCCTTCCTTAGATGGATCATTGACCTCTGGGTCCCGAATAGCACATACATAGATTCTGTTCAAGTCCTCTTCACTTAAAGGTTCCACATATGGCATGGATTTCCCATCTGTCAATGGTATTATGACCCTTTCCTCCTTGTTCTCAAAGCTGATATACCCTTTGTTAAACCTCAAATCAGCATTGTTCGCATAACACCAAGGGCACCCAAGCAAAGCTGGAAACTATCTACTTCCACAAGCACTAGCACTTCAAAGTCTCCTGTGAACTTGGCCCCTTGTATAGTGATAGATGCATCCTTCAAAACTCCTATGGGAGTAGCTTTTGTTCTATTTTCCATGAACAATACATTAGATGATGGCTGCAATGGGGGTCTCCCCATTTGTTCCCATGCATCCAATGTAAGTACATTTACTTCCACACCTGTGTCAATCAAAATATTGCTCAACAGCCACCCATCCACAAAACATTCAAAGTGATCTCCTTGTCATAGTCAATGCTATCAGGAGGAAGATTCACATGAAGTATTTGTCTCTAGTCTCAGTTCTTGCACACAGGAGTATTCCCTTTCAACCAATTTCCTAATAAAGGAATAATATTCTCCTGGCGCAACATTCTACATACCTCTCTGATGTCATCAATATCCGATGGGGCTTGTTCTATATCCTTGTGCTCCAATTTCTGAGACTACTCTTTTAAACCTTGTATCTCACCTTGAAGGCTCCTAAGGACCTCCATTGTGTCCTGATAGACTTCTTTCTGATGAGCTGGATCTGGATATCTAGCATGCAAAACTTCCTCCCTAGTGATTGTTAACTTTTGTTGCAACACCTCTCTTGCGTGTGTGCCGCCTCATCTCGTGTGGTTATCTTGACTATTACCACCTCAGGTTCTAGTGTTAACTTTGGCATCCATTGATTCTCTATCACGCACTATTCTAACCATCCCCACACCCTTGTTTTCTTGCTTGTGCTGCTTACTGAGATGCTCATACAAGTCCGGGCACTCTTCATAACTATGCCCCTTTCCACAAAATGAACAAGAAATATTCTGCGGGCATTCACGCCTATAATGGTCAGGTGAGCCACATGTATAGCAAGTTCCTCGAGGGAATTCACTCCTTCCTCCACCTCGGCCTCATCCTCCATCCACCCTCTATATCCTCATCCCCTTTCACGAGCCCCTTCAAACCTTCCATCATTCCTATCATAGCGGGTTTTATTATAATCCCTATCCTGATGCTCATTCTTCCCTTTAGAATTATCAGCCACACTCGCACCTATCTGACCCCAATATCAATGGCATCATGGATCTAGCCAATCAATCTACAGTCCTCAGTATCATGGGTCATGGACCTACAAATTTTACAAAAGGAGGATACATTCTTCCTGATCACGCATTGTAGGAGGGGGCAGTGACTAGCATCATGGTTCAAATGGAAAATCTCACAGTCTAATAACAACAAACGTATAGTTATGAGGGCAACTATCCTTAGTGTGCCCTTCCACTTCACAATCTATACACCAGATCCCTGAGCACATGTTTCATGAGCTGAGTTTGCCGATAATTTCTCTAACTATTTTCCATAGCCACTATCTGAGCTTCCAAAAATGGACTAACTCCAATGTCAATACTCCCAACTACTTCAGCACGTAAAGCGGCTTCCAATGCTTCACGCGGATCGGTATAAGTCTTATGTGACAATGCTCTTCAAAATGGGGTAATCAGTCCCCCAACAAACCATTGTGCATGCTGACTTGCATGAATGTCATAAGAGAGTTTGGATAGAAGTGTTTTAAATCACGCATCATACTCACGTACACTTTCAGTAGTGCCTTGCTTTATATCCTTGAGTGTGCTTATACTCTTCTACTCAAACTCTAGGATGTGGAACTCTTTTAAGAAAGCATCTTTCAATGCTGCATAGTCAATACAAGTTTGATTGGGGTCAAACTTCCTATACCAGCTTGTGCGCGTGTGCCTGCAATGTAGTAGCAAAATTGACTTGCCTTGCGTTCAGGGGCCATAATACCTTTTGCGCGCCACAATATTTCACACATATGAACATGTTCAGTAGCATCCTCGATACCTCTGTATTCTAGGAGATGAAGGGACATCTCCATATAAATGTTCTAGGGTTGTTGCGGGCCTTGACCACCCGACCCAGAACCTCCTTGGTTTCCTCTTCCTCCAATACCACCCAAACCACCAGAACTAGAACTACCCATACCACCCGATCCTCCTCCAAAATTTGGAATAGGGCCCATGGATGCACTCCCCTGTGCCCCAACAGTGGTACTATACTGGACCCCTACAGTCTGGGAAGTGGTCCCAGCTCCAGAGGTGATTCACACTCAACGCACTCATATTCTGTGTAGATGATGAGCCTAAAACGTACCCCCAAAGAATAACGAAGTTGTCTATGCTTGCCATTGGTGTACTTGTTGTCTAACCTATTTCTATGCTTTCACTTCCTAAATTAAAACTACTTTTACCTGTTGTACTAGATACTGGAAAACCAAGCGCAAGGGCTAGGTCAACAGGTTGGCTTAGATGCACCCATGGCCCAGGTCATATCTACTGGCATGCTTCCATGTGAGGCCAAAGAGGGTTCTCTGTCATGCTTCCCTAGATGGGGGAGTTCCTGATGCTCTTGCTCTTCTTCCTCCCCATGAGCCTCAAATCCTTCACGAGCCATCTCTCTCCACAACACCATCCATTCTGTAATTTCTTTCCTCTTGCATAATTCCCTCTCGTGCACCCTCATCATACTTCATCCACCTTTCTTCCCTCTGTCATGCTTGCCGCTAGGTCTGCCATCTTTCACCAATCCTGTTCCTACCCCCGCACATGGAGATTCTTTAGCTTTCCATGGGTTTAGCTTCCAAGTTCAATGTTACCATTAGTATTTTGATTGCCAATGGAATACCTTGCAAATATGTCCCTCTAGGATACCATAGAAACTGGAACTCTGCTACCTCCGGGCATGAATAAGTTGAAATTGAATACTCAAATATAGTTGTTTAGGACACCGTGAAACCAGGTATCTACCACGTGAGTCCAGCTTAGGTCAGCATCATATAGTGTTTGAAATTCCTCCTGTGTCCAAACAAGCGTGCGATACCTCCAATTCCACTTAGATGCATACATAGTCAACCATTCATATAATTCTACTAGAAAGATAGCAAAGAAGCTTTCATATAAACTATCATACAAATTCTGCTCTACCCAAGTACGTGTGCTAAATCCAGATCCAGTGTCAAACCTCCATGCGTATTCTTCCTCCAGATCATGAATCCATTCTTCAATGCTTGCCAAGGTTAGCTCGGTATGTCTTCATCACGAACCATTCTAAAACAACTGAAAAAGAGGTCCCAAAATGGAACCAATGATGCAGCCTAGAATTGTTAGTTAACACCTAGTCACGCTGGCACATCACTCAGCCTAGGCTGAGCGCTCACCCGAAGCACGCAAAGGTACCGGGTCCCTCTTAATAGTTGTAGTAGTAGAATGGTGGTATGATAAAATAGTAAACATATATTTTAGGAACTAATCCATCCATTCACCATTTATATCCAACCAGATCTATAAGCGCTAAAGGTAAATCATCATGAAAGTAATAACATGCATTGATAAAACACATCACACACTTTGTTTGGCCAATTTCCTTTATCTATTCATTGAACCAACAATACAGTAGCTTCATACAATACTAGGCATGCATGCATGGATCTGTTACAATTACCCAGTCCACATGTACTCATGTTTTTCCATTCCTCCAAACATATGGTTCCATCCGTATCTCTATGTATGTCTCTATATTCTCTAAGTAATTCATTACATATATATATAGTGGGGAACTAACCCTTCACCACTTAACTCTACTAGAAATAGGTCACATGCTAATAATAACCACGCACCTTTTTACAATTATAGCCATACATGCAAGTATGCTATCTATAGATTGTTGATAGTTAACTGAAGTGATGGATCTATTCTTAACTTATGCCCATGCAAGAGTGAGTTGACATGTCCTTCCAAAATCTCCATGAAGAGTGGCACGCAAATCTCGGCATCACTTTGTGTACTCCACACGCCAATCTCTAAGAATAGACCTGATCTCCAAAATCAGCTAAGTCCTTGAGAGTCTTACTCTACACCTCCGCGCGTGACCTTCCTATACCTTCACACTTTTTCTCCTGTGCCATTCTTCCATGTGGACTCTATGTGTAAGTTCAACTAAGTGTTACAACCTAGGATATCCTATCTTAACCGATTCAGTCAACCCAAAACTCGACACTTTGGTCACCCTAAACCATCGTCGATTACCATATATTCACTTTGGTAACCTTGTTCCAAAGGTTGGAAGAATTATTCGAGTTTTAGAGAAGAGAGATCGTATGTAAACACACATAAGAGCACTCCTGCACATCCAGACATCTTGAATAAGCACCAAGCACCGATCCAAAAGGAAAGCATTCACAAAGAACATTCCGGGAAGGAAAACCGCGGTATCGACCACCAATTTCATGAATCAACCATCACCTCCATCCAATCACCAGGTCTGCAAGTATAAGTAAGTACATTTAGATTTGTATCTTTCCATACTTAGTTAGATCAGTTTCTTTATCTCTATTTGGGAGTTCTAGCCTCCTTTTCATCTCATCACCTCTCACCTTCTTACTAATCCCTCCACCTAATCACCTACAACCTCAGCTTTCCATACTTGACTCCAAACATCTTTGAGTATTCCCAACACTATCATCAACCTCACCATTCTTTTTCCATTCTCTATGCAATCACAGAGAATCACCAAAACTAAAATTTATTGAGTCTCTATTAGCCCGACCCTACCGATGTTGGTTAGCCTAAACTATCATCAGTCTCTATCAACTAAAATCGGTCATACCAGACCAATGTCATTTTATGTATCTAGTAAATCTTCCTATAACAACAACCTCATAACATTTACCCAAATAACCCAAACCACTCAAAACTTGACCCTGACCTATCCCAACCACCTTATTTACATGTCTAACTTCCATATCTGATCATAACCTAGCCTATTAGATTATATTTGCTTATTGTACTTGAATGAGACACATTAGGATGTTTTTTTCTTATGTTATTTCTTGCATTAAATTGTATTAAACAAAAGGATTGACATCCATCTAGGAAGTATCACACTTTTGGATATAGCATATGCTAGGAAGTCCACCGACATATATTGTTTAATATTTCTCTTGTTGTCTTTTTGTATTCGTAGGTAGTTCCTCCTAGTAAAAGGAAGTTCTCGCAATCAACACTCGATCGAGAATCTCGTAACGCACACACTTTACCTTCCACCTCCATTCACAGTATTCCTCCTCACCCTTACCCTATATATTTTTCTCATATGTATGAAACTTGTTGGTGAAACACATACAAAGAGAGTTTTATGCAAAAAGGCTCACATCCAGGGGACATGGGCGCCTGGGACTTCACTAGTAAGAAGATCACCACGAGCCACTTCGATGAAATTTTTGATGAGAAATGTAAGAAGCACCAAGTATATACTGGTAAGAGATAGTGAGGAGGATAATTCCTCTCACAAGAACACATAGAATGAGGTGGTTTCCCTAGTCTGTAGATGCAATATGATGAAGATATAAGTGACAAGGTTTATTATAAGGAAGGTGGTCCTAGTATAAGTGCCCGGAACTCCGAAGGGGACCAAAGCAATGGTGGAAGGGATATGGAGATAATTATATGACCTTCACAAGGAGATAAAGAAACTCAAGAAGGAGAGGAAGTTGAGAGAGCGTGAGGCGTGGAGCCACAATAGGATGTAGGCCCCACTACATAAGAAGATGTTGAAGAGCACACCATTGGGCATAGAGAAGATAATATGGTAAGGAATTAGAACACAGGCTACATTGATGACTCAACTAAAATTATTTGCACCCTCTTTTAGAGTACCTTTCCTAGGAGGAACTATATGGCTAGGATTGGAGGGACCTGTAAATGGTGACAACACACACACTTGTAAGCATTGTCGTAGAGCATGCAGACTCACATGGATGAGCCTAACTTTGATGTATGTGAGGATTTGTGTGTGTCTCGGTGGATGGAAAGGAACCTCACACTTGACATGTAACCATCAAGCCCACACAATTATCGATAAACAAGTGAACAATACACTCGTTAAGATATCAATAGAAGTCGCGTGTCGAAACATTGATAAATCAGCGACTATAAAAGTAGTTATAGATGATCAAGAGATAAGGAGATTTATATGAAGTGGATGACAAAGGAGTGGGATAAGGCCATGATAGAAGCACAAAATTTTATAAATATGGCAAAACAGATAGTTGATTAGATTATGCAGAAAAGGTAAGAATTTTAAGAGAAGGTGCTTAAGGGATTTACCATCTTCCCTTCATTATTTGCTCACAACATTTTGTTTTCTTCTAGAAGAAGGACCAAGTGCACCTAAAAAATTGAAGGATTCTATAGAAGAATCATCAAGATCCAGGGCCACGATTACAAGGAAAATTTCTAGTTATGAGTCTATTATATAGGCTTTGAAGGATGAATTAAAGAAAGTGGATCTAGCTTTGAGCATGTGTGCAGCACTGTATAATAATTAAGACAAGGACACTAGCATAATAAGGTGAGGTCCATCAGTAGCCAAGAATGAAACACTTAGGTGCATAGAAAGGATTCAGATAGTCTAGACTAAGTGTGATGCACTTGATGTTGCTATAATCCCGCATAAAGTGAAAATAAAGAAAATTAGAGAGTTCGTCACAGAGAAGATGGATGTGATGGAAGGGATGGTCTCAATTATGGCCAATATACTAAGGATTTAGCAAAATGAAGGTGGTAAGATGACTCTTGATGAGTTAGATGGCATCATTAAAAACATCCTAGAAAAAAATGTAGCACTAAATACTTGGTATGCATTCGAAGAAGAAGTACAAGGTGAGTATTTGGAGTTAATTCTGCACAAAAGAGAAGAAAATACCACGTAAGTTGATTCTCCTAAGTGTCGGTAGCCCATTATTTTACTTTACGAGATATTTATTCATTCTTGATCTGAGCATTTGGAGGGAAAAGGTTTCGATTACCCATTTCAAGGGCCATCAATCTAGTTTAGTGTGGGGTAATGTTTGGATGGGAAAGATGGCCTAAGTCTTGTAAAATAACATAAGGGTTAGGCGCATGATTCTAGGGTGTTTGGAGTGCACGTGGAATCATAGTAAGGTATGGAGCACCTAGGATCAAAACTTATTCATTTTTTTGTCTAGGCTATTTTTGAGATGGAGTGTTGATCATGTGTTGACATGGAGACTTGTGGTTCATGCAAGGCTATTTTGATTATTACCAGTTACATGTTTTTGTACATTGATGTAAGGGTGCATGGTTATTTTTATATGTAGCCTATTTTTGGAAGGTGCATAGCCGGTGAAGGGAAATTCTCCATCCCTATATATGTATTGATTTGCATGGTTTGAATAGTCTTGATTATTGTAGAGTTATGTTGTTGGTTTTGTTCGCGTGCATGACTCATGATGGCATTACTATGATGTATGAAGCTTCTTTGTTTTGTAGTATTTAATATAATGGATCATATTGACTAGATATTGGTATTATATGTGAATGAATATGGTTCTTACATGGTAAATCTCGTTATAATCATTATTTAGTCAATATTTCATATGGTTTAGATCTAGATCTGGCTTATGCATTGTGGATTATTTACTGTCTGTTATAAATCTAGATACATGCATATGCAATCATGCTTACATTTTGGACAAACAACTCTAAAGAGGGACCTAGTACCCTTACACATGTTGAGTGAGTGCCTAGATCTAGTTGAGTGATGTGCCAGTGTGCCTTGGGTTATTTATAGTGAATTCTAGGCTACATCAAAGCCATGCTTATTATGTGAGGATTGTGAGTAGGAGGAAAAATATCAACATTTTTGATGGTTTTGATTAATCCAATTGTTACTATAAAATAGAATAGAGATAAATAATGTACAAAAAGAAAACAAATAAATACTCAAGCCCTTAGGGGTTGAATAGTAAATTTGATTCAAAATTGGGTTTACCAAAAATTTACACCTTAATTAAATCATAATATGGAAAGCACACAATAATAAATAGGATGTGTCATGCCCACAATTTACACACCAAAAACAACAATAAAATTACTGATAGTTTTTACTTTGATTTCTTATTACACGACACTTCTCGAGCTCAAATAGAGTAACTCAACATCACAAAGGACACTTACACAAGCATGGACCCACATAGACAACAGGATAACACTAGAGCACACTATTTTCAAACTTACTCAAAAGGATGTACATGTTACAATGACTCAACCCCACAGAGAATCCTAAGGCTAGCCATATTCTATAACACATCATTCATGGTTACATCTTTATTATAATTCAATTCCATTGTTTAACCTTATATATTGAAGAGAATTTAACATAGAAAATATTCTCATTCCCAAAGCTACATATTCATTATTTCATTTTACATTGTTGTTTAAACCACATTATGTATATGAAACATGTGTTCATACCTCAAGGTTGTATATTTCCCATTTTAATAAAAAAATTACATCACAATGATGCCCTCCTTTATTTTCATTTTTAAGATTGTCTTAGGCATTTTAGGTTGTTTGAAATCATTCAAGGTGCATATGTTTTTGTAACAATCATTCCATAGTTTCATCTTGTTTACTCTTGTTCTAACTATGTTTATGTTGTTACTTAGATCTCATATCAACCGTAGTGCCCCACCAAGAATGGGATCTATTTAATCAGAAATAATAAAATTAAATTTAAAATATTTATATAATTATTATTTTTTAGAAATGGGGTTGGGCGTGGATTGTAAATGGTAGTATGTGAGGGGGTAGAAGGAGATGATGTGGGGGAAGACTTGTGTTAGGAGAATTGATGGATGGTGGTGGAGTGTTACAGGAAGAGTTAGGTCAATTTTGCAGGTATGGCGTGACCTCACTAGCAATCTATACCATCACTCCCCTCTACTAGTAAGTACTCTCCCGGACATGCCAAAATAAGAGATTTGGAACAATTTTCCATCTTTTTCTTTAGTTGTTAGTGCAATCTGATAGGCACATATGAAACCGAGAGCTTCCTTTTATTTTTTTCCCCCTTTTGCTAGCTGCATACATCAAGGGTGAGATGGAGCTATGTTGAGATTTATAATGGATGGAATTGGAACCGGTAGTAATTTTTTAATATATTTCTAAAGGAATATGTGGATATAAGTCTAAGCACACTGGTCTTGTTGAAAATATGTAGGTGTAACACCTAGGTTGTTTGGCCCATTGTGTCCCTCTATGCCTTGGCCAATTCCTGCACCCTAAGTTAAAATGGGAGATTTGAAACATTGATTATTCATACATCAAGAATAAGGATAGAGAATATTTTTCATAATTTGTATTTATAAGCACACTGCTTGGTAGATATGTATGTTGTTGTGGAAGCGCACAAGTAAGGCACATGGATTGTTTGAAAATTTTCTTGAAGGAAACGTGACCATTTTTAGAAAGTGTATGTTGACCATATAATATATTGTTTTTTTATTTTTAGAGGTATCCATGTTAGTTTTGGATGAGGGTTGTAAATAATTCAAAGGCATGATTTCCTCTCTCAAAATTAGGAAAAAAAGATAAATAAAATAAAGCATTTGTTGTACTCATATTCCAAGATAATTTATCTAACTCTACAAGGATCTCCTCTCGTATGTGGGAACACCAAATGTGGTAGGCATAGAAACAATATGTGAACTATTTGACATAATGCCTTTAAGGAATGTAACCTTTCAAGGCACATCAAGTATTTTTAGAATTCCTCAAACAAATATATTCTCATGGAATGCGTTGGTTTCTTGATATGCACAAGTTGGATGTGATGAGAAGACCTTGAAGACTTTCTTGCAAAGTAAAAGGACTTGTATTAGGACAAAATCCATTCCTTTTCTAGAATACTCCTAACCCATGCAAAATAATAGCCTTAAAATGATATATGTATGTTAAATGTGGGAACATAGAATTGTTATGACAAGTGTCGATAAGATGTATGAAAGAAACATATTCTCCTCGAAAAGAATAGTATCTTAGAAGGAAAAAAATTAAAGATTTGATGGTACACATAAATTATTATACGGAATGCCTTAGAGATATTTTGAGTCTTGTGGAATGTGGATGGACCCACCAGCAGCACCTTGTACATCACCTTGCCAATTAACATGCATGGTTCTTTATCCTTTCTCATAAACTTTTCTTTCGTAACTTGCATCTATAATTTTTGGGTTGAGTAAAACAATGAAAGATTAGTTTTAAAATATTTAATTTGTTTCCATGTAAACCATTTCAAATAGAAAATCATTCCAATTAAACCTACCTCAAAATACCTCCTTTTGATGTCATTATAGTCTAGTTCCATTGTGAACCAAATAAAACTAAGTTGAAATCTTATTATCATGCATTTACCATTTATGACAACCAATCACAAAGGAAAACAACAAGAATACATTCTCTCTCAAGGTCAAAAACCCCCTTCAAATATGACAAATTCCTCTCGAGATCGACATGCCAAGAGCACCTCTTAAAATTGTTCCCTAAATTTAACTAATGTATTGTGATCAAATTTCACCATGGTGAAATTTGAGAACAAGAAAGCTTGTTATCATAATCAATTGATGGAACCCACTTGGTAAGGGATTACAAGCCTGAAAATTTTTGGTAGCATCTCTAATTACTAAATAAAACTCTCCTCAACATAAGGAACACCAAAACACATATTTTTAGAAGGATTACATTTTGGGTCAAGGAGGAGCTAGCCATGGAGACCCATCTCATCGAGTTGTCTTCATTATACACCAAGTTATACATTGAGGAAGGGTAAAAAATTCATGATAAGAAGGGAACCAAGCTCATGTGGAGGATCGACCTATTCTTGCGCTTCCCAAACCTATACATGGTGACCGATATTTTGTCTTCCTTCACCAAGTCGATATCAAGATGGGCAAGCCGGTCATTTTTATGCACGTCGATCTATTCAATAGCTTGACCGAGCCACCCAGAATTTCCCAACGCAATGCAATGACCAAGTTGCATTGGCTAGATGCACCGTATGAGCCAAACTTGATAGGTTGAAAGTACCTAGCATAAGGAATGGAGAACTAAGCCAAAGCCATAAGATGAGCTCATAATTTAATCTGATTTGATCAAAAGCGATAAACCGAGTAACTCCCAACATGGTCGAGTTGTTTCAAGGGAAAAGTTCAAGTCCATATCTACGAGCCCGAGTTCATGGTGGGAATTCATATAGAGACCCTATGGGAGAATCAAAACCATGCCTTATTTGTGGGAGTGTGGATAATTTGTATGAAGAAGTGATTTGATTACAGAGAACATCAAGCTCTTCGAGTTTTCCATCAAATAGTGAGCTATACATTGCAATAATGAAAAACTCTTAAAGTTCATGGTAGGGATACTAATACACAATAGCATAGAATTTAGATATTTGAATAAGATGGTTCAAGTTGCACGATGGTTATTCGAGATCTACAAAAAGGATACCAAGCTATTTTGAAGGGTCAAGAGGAAAATTAAAGGAGTAATCAAAGAACTCACCTTCTAAAAGGTAGCTTGGAATTCAAAGAAAGGATTACGAGACTCTCCACGTTTCCTCATGGTGCACTTCCAAAAATTGTAAGGGAGGTAGAGACCCTAACCACATGTGGAGCCTCCACATGGCATGGACCACCATTTTCACGCCGTGTCAATACAATGAAGCAAGTCATATGCTAAGTCAATGATTGAAAATAAGAAATTTTTTGAGTCGAATGTAGCCCCTAATCCCGATGTGGGGGTTCGAATTGGTGCTTGTGGACTCATAGGGGATCACCACATGGAGGCATTGAGATGGGTAATCCCATATTGTAAGGAGAGGTTGACTCCGTGTAAGAATTTCTCCAAGTCATAGTAATAAGAAAAGGATCAGAAAAAGATAGCTCAAGTTGAGGATGACATTCAAAAGTGACTCAAAATTCAAGGAGAATGATTCGGCATTAAAGGTAGCTCGGTGCTCAAACAAGAAGGTTCGGCAATACGTTAAGATAGCCAACTCGGCCTAGTTAGTCGAAATGACACAATTAAATGTTTTAACACATTAAACACCATCCCCACAAATCAATCAAATCAACTAGGGCCCCACCAATTAAATGAAAAATCATGAACATATCTTTTAAAACATATGCAAAACATTGGGAAGGAGAGAAATTTATGAAATTGAATTTTCCAGCTAGGGGATTTAATTCTCAATCTCATGGAAATGAAGGAATGCCTGGAAAATCCAAATCACCTACCTACACTCAAAGGATCATAAATTGATAATTTCTGAATGAAATTTTACAAAATTGGCGTCGTTGGAATCATGGTTTGGAGACCAACACACAAAAACAAATAAATTCAGATATTGATGAATATTTGAGGGTATATTTCTTAGAAAATGATTCCAGTTCAAACATGCAATTGGAAAGTGGTTAGGAATGTATTAATAAGTATGGCCATCCTTTGCTCCAACCTGCAAGTCATGGGTCGGTGTGAGGGTGATTTTGTAGATCTATTAACATCATTTCACCTCATTTTGCATATTGCAAGTGGTTGAAAAAATAATTACGGGATTTCACTCTTCTCTCCTTCTCATTCTATATATTGTAATTTGGGATTTTGCCTCTTTCTTCTCTATTAGGGTTTTAAATGTGAAACTCAAGCCTTCTCTCAAATCTTTGTAATGGAATTTTTATTTCCTCTTTCCGCTATTGTTATAATATGCATATTTTGGAGCAATATAATATTTTATGTGATGCATTTTACCCATCCTTTGCATGTTTTTATTGCCTCTACTTGCCTTTATTCACTGCAGGTATATTGTACATATTTCTAATGTTCACTACAGGTTTTGGAAGTTGTTCTTGATGGGTTTGAAGTGTTTTTGTGTGAATCTATTTGTGTACTGTGGTGTATTTTTTCCACCCTTTCCATTGCTCACCTTTCTCCACTTCAAGAAGTTGGATTCTTGATTAACAACCTCCTTTTCTTGGTGTATCACCATTCTTAGTGTAGGATTTATTTTTATGCATTCTCTCTCCTTGACCTATTGGAATGTTAGGATAGGATTAGATAGCTTTTCCTACACTAAGAGTAGCTTTTGGCAGGTAGTTTAGGAGCAAGAGCCAGCTTTCTCTATAGGTTTATCTCAATCTTGCAAGTCCTATAGTTTGAGAGATAACCCAATGTTTCCAAAAAGGTAGGGATCCATAACCAAAAATCCCATGGTGCTACGTTTTAGTGATAACAGATTCTAGCACACCGGGGGACCGGTTTGAAGAACATTACCACTTCATTTCATAAATTTGGTGTGCTCTTGGTAAGATTCAACTTTTGGAGGCACATACAAAGCACATCTAGAGACTTTGTTTGTTCGAATGATGCATTCTTTGATTTTGTATACCTTTCTTCCATCCATTTCCATTGATTTTGTATACCTTTCTTCCATCCATTTCCATTCATCTTTCTTTCCATATCTCTCATTTTCTTTCATTCTATGAAGTTTTGTATCTATGAATTCATTCCTACAAAGGATTTCACACTTTCATTTATATAATCAGCCTCTAATGATCTTCATAACTCCTCTAGATCAGCACTATGACCAATTTGAACCATTATGCTTACTTATATGAGAAATACCAAAACTAGTTTGGCTATGGATCCTATCAAGAATGTGAGTATGCATATGATGATAACAATCAAATGGAGGATGTTGGTCTACTAGAGAATATCCAAATAATGGAGGTTAGTATGGTTCAAACTTGGGCTACAACACAAATGAAGGCATTCATGATTGGTTGCAAGGCACCTTTTCCATGGAAAGGTCCTTTTTCAAGGCACTATAACCCACAATAAAATATTTATTTCATGGTTGAAATGATGTCCCAACTTATGCAATGGATCGAGGGTATTGAAACATATGAGAAAAGTATGAGACAACCTTGTCAATGGGTAAGTCAATCACCAGCTCTTTGTTCTTCTTTCTCTCCTTCCCAAGCTTTACCATTTCAACATTGTCATGATTCAAGCCCATTATATGCTACTCTAAATGTTGAGTTCCCTTACCCATCTCCTAGCCTCCCATCTCATCTCAATTCTTCTGCCCTTTTCCCTTTCTAGCAGTTATCCCGTCCAAACAAAGAAGTTCCACTTCCTTCTCCACCACAAATGGTTATAAAACTTATTGTAACCCAACCCAACCCTCCTCTTATTGTCTCAAGTTTATCTTGGGAAGAAAACAATACTAAAATCAATCAAGGGAAACTAGAAGGAGAGTCCAGTCAAGAAGAAATAATTGAAGATTGGAAAAGATGGGCTCATAGTTTTAGGATTGATAAGATCCCCTTGCTAGTTAAAAAATAACAAGAAGCAAATGATCAATGATCTCTTTTCTCTGAATGTAGTATGCACATTGGCACCATATTCTTAGAGGTTGGTGATTCATCTCACTTACAAAGTCGAGAAAAAAGAGGCAGCCCCAAATCCACAAGAAGAGGAGCATGTGCAAACAAAAGAGGAAAATCTCCTAAAGTGCAAGATGTTTCAATGGAATGCAATGACCCTCATTGTCCTACATGCCTAGAGCTTGTTGCACTATTGGAAGGTTACATTGAGCCACCAAAATCATCATCATCAGTTGCAACCAACCATGGAGAGCTTCATGCTATGGAGGAGAACAAATCAGATTTTGGATCCTTGGATGAAGAAGAAATCATAGGAAGCTTCTTGCTTTCTTTTGATGATAAAATTTTAGATTCTTCTTCTATTACATCTTTGCAAGAATCTGATTTTGTGGAGGATTTTGATCTCTCAAAATTTATGTTTGAGGAGGAAGAGGAAGATGATGACAACAAGATCAAATCATTCATCATGGAAAGGGTAGTTTTGGAAGAAGCGAGTTATTTGTAGAAGTAGAGAAACATTCAAATCAGCCTGCAAGAAAGCACCTTCTTCTAGAAATTCTACAAGATATCCCCATTCATGAGGATGAGCTTCAAAGGAATGGGAAAATAAAAGGATCAGCCCATTGGTTCCTAAGGCCCCATGCCCAATCAAGTATTTAGCTTCATTAGAGCCAAGGGAGAAGCCAAAATTGGTCATGCTCACTTCAGAGCATGAGGATAATCTTAAAAGCATTAAGTATCATCTACAACACCTCCAAAAAAATTATGAACATCTTGAGGAGGTATTCCTTTTGTTTGTTGATACTTTGGGTGGAAGAATTGAATTTTTTTACTCTTGTTGTAGGCCATATTCATTGTTAAATTAGTTACATGGCCACACTTTGTAAAGAAGGGCTTTTTCTCCTTCTTGTTGCGAGGATTTGTTTAGCTGTCCTTATTTTCAGTTAGTGTAGGAGTAGGAGTAGATTTTATTTCAGTAGAAGAAGTGCTTGTGCACACTCTGCATGTCTTACTTAAGGCATGTAAGATTTGATCTTTTTTATATAGTCTTTTTGTGTTGCTCCAGAAGTGCAAACGCATCATGCTTCCAGATTGTTGCAACGAGGGATTTCCATAGTTTCATGTAATAATTACAAACTCAAAATCAAGAAAATGTAGAGAAACTAAAATTAGTTAAGAGGGAAATCTTGTTGATTTTCTCCATGAACAAATTTAGCAAGCCTTTAAACTCTTGTAAGATAATTTGATAGCCCAATTCGAATCAGCTCCATCATTCACCTTGAAAATTGCGGTTGTGAGAATGAGTAAAATTCAAATTCAAAGAGTATTTTCTACTCTCACAAAAAAATGGTATTTTCTTGTAAGAGTTAAAAAGTGCAAGCACCAAGCAGTAGTTATTTCACCATTTTCCTTACCTTTTCGAAATGACAAAACAAATAAGGGTAAGGGCCAAGGAGGAATGCCTATTAAATGTTGGTCAGTTGATGGTTGTTACACACATTCGACTTCTTGATCCATAGCTAAATGTGAGAGCTTCCTTTTGGCTAGGAGGAACTACGTGTAATAGAAAACAAGACCACAAGAAGATAGTTAAATGATATATGACAGTGGACTACCTAGCGTATGCTAGTTTTGAGAAGTGTGATACTTCCTAGACGGATGTCAATCCACTTTTTAAAACAATTTAATGCAAGAAATAAACAAGGTCCTACTATAGTTGATATGATTTAGGTATCTCATTCAAATACAATAAACAAATCCAATCACAACAAGCTAGGCTATAGTTGGATCTGAGAGGTGAGGTATCTGTCAAGGTATTGGGACTAGTCAAGGTCAAATTCTAGGTTATTTAGGTCAACTAGTAAGGTGATTGTTGGGTTTATTCTTGGTCAAGGTGTAAAACATAGAGACTCGACTTAGGCTAAATGTGAACAAAGACCATTTTAGGTAAAACCGACAACGGTTGTGGATAACCAAATGTACGTAGGGTATGGTTGGGGTAAAAGAAACTCAAAATAAGTTAAATGACAGGGGTGATCTGAGGTCAAATAAAGTTTGGGTGAGTGAATGGGGAGGTCTGTAGAGATCTTAGGTATGCTCAGAAGTGTACAACAGGTGAGAATAGGTGATTTTGTGATGTGAGTGAAGGGATATTTGGGTTTACAAGCAAGTGGGTGATGAAGCAATAAGCATGCAAAGAATAGATTAATAACAAGAGTAATAAATATTACTAACTAAAATAAACTATACTTGGTTAGGGCCATACTTATTGTGTTAAGGTTTTTGATGGTGAGTGGTGGAGGTGGTTGATCGGAGAATACGTGTATGGTCATGTAGTGGTGCCTTCCCAGAGTGCTCTTGTGAATGAAATGGCTCTGATTAGTCCTGCACTGATGGATTCGAATGATCTCGCATCTACAAAAGGATGCTTCTTTTTCTTGCATACGCCTCTCTGTCTCCTTTCTTTTTTTCTCTCGAATGTGTCAACCTCAAAATAAGGTTACCAAAGGGAATAAAAGGTAACCGATGATGGTTCTAGGTTTACCGGTGTCGGTTCAGGGGTGGCGACGTCGGTTAGGGTAGGATTCCCTAGGTTTACTAAAAATGGGAGATCATGGCAATGATTTCCGCCATATCTCTCTATTCATCCGGGCAAGAGCGGGAGTTACCTTTTCTTATGCGGGAATGTGGTTAGAGGGGATGTAGGCTTTGATTTTTAGGGTTTAGTTAGGTCTTAGTTAGTTATGGCAACATACTAAGAATAGAATTAGGGTGAGGTGGCTAGGTGAGGTGTATAGGTGAGGTGGTGGGGTGGGAATTATCTTAATTAGGATAATTAAATAATAAATATTGTGAGGACATGGATTAATTAAATTAAATTAATTAAATTAATATTAGTGTGGGGTGTAAGGGGCCATGGTTAGGTGAGTGTGTTCAAGTTGATTATTTAATGAAGGGTCAAGGAGTGTGTGACCCAATTTTGGTGTCTACATTTTTCCCCTTTTGTTGCATAGCTTGTATTGGTAAGTGACGCTGACAAAAATAAGATGTGGTTATCCCATGTGTGGGTGAAGGTGATCCCCCTCAAACTAGGAATTGATGAGGTAGAAGGTAGAATCAGTGAGTGGTTTGATAAAAGGTGAATGTGATGAAGAGGAAGGTGGAAAATGGGGGTAAGGGGGTAAAGGTCCAATTGGGTAATCTAGGTAATGGGTCAAGGTCAAAGGTAGTAATAGTCAAATGCACGCACACATATAAAATGCAACATGGTACCAGGTTGAAGAGCATGCAAACTCTACATTGTCTAAGGTCGATAGGTTTATCTAAACAAGGTTGAGGTGATTTCGGTATCCAAGGTATAGGATATGGTGCGGAAGCACATCGCAGTCAAGTGTATGAATGTTTAGGTATGTTTCAAAGACACCAAAGGTTGGGTTAGGATAAACAATCACAGACAAAGAGGCAAGGTAAGGTCATTAGGTCAAATAACATGGATAATAATGTCACAAGGTATAAAGCAAGGACATGATTTCATAGGTGACTAGAAATGTTCTAGGTCTAAGTAGCTAGGTCATGCACTTGCGAGTAGGACCGAGGTATGGGTAAAATAACAAGTCCCAAAATGTAATTAAGGACAAGTATAAGTAAGGTAGGCATGGAGGTTGGTTGCAATAAGGGTGGATAAGGTCAAACAATGGTTGGGTTGAGTAAGTGGGGACAAAGAAAAGGAATGGGCACAAATATGACCAGTGGCAGATGTCGGTCATACGTAGTAATCGGTGGTGGTGAGGTAAGCCAATCATGGTTTATGGGGGCAGATGACCGATGTTGGACTTGGTATAACCAACCATGGTGAGCTAGGGCACAAGACCGATGTCGTTTAGGTATAACCGATGTCGGTTAGGTCGACGTGGGTATATAAAAATAAAAATCCGTATAATATGGATTCATTTGTATTGGTGTACATATGTATGTTTACACATAATTTTTGATTGATAAATGATGGTGTTTATAGTATGAATGGTGTACATGTTTTAATTTTCATTCTTATATATATATATATATATATATATATATATATATATATATATAATAGGTGGATTAGGCATGCTAAAGTCAAGGTCGTGTAGGCATGGTGGAGTCAGGTTGGCTTAGGTATGATTGAGTTTAGGTTGTGGGTATTGTTGAGTTAGGTTGGTTTAGGCATGGTTGAGTTTCTAATTCATTAATTTGTGTAATTAATGATGATGTGGATCATGTTAAGATGTTTTGTAGGAAAATTTATGATAATGGTAAAGAAATGGTAGACAAGATGAAATGAATGCATGAGTGATGATGGTAAAGATGTGAAGCAATTGTTGTTTATTTGGTTTCATTTCCAGTTATTGATATAAAAAGGAAACTAACTAGGGTAGAATGTGACTAGGAAAGGGGGGAGGGAATTGGTTAGGGTAGAGAGTGGCTAAGCTAATATCAAAGGTTCCCATGCCCTGAGTGCTTTCACATAGTCCCTGGAGAAAAGGGACCTCGTACCAGCCGACGTAGTTCTCCCATAAGCTAGGGAAGATTAGGGTGAAATAGCAGAATGGTCTAGTAGGTGTTAGGCATGGGTGATGTAGGTCATAGGTATGATTGAGTTTAGGTTGTAGGTATGGTTGATTTATTTTAAATACATGTGCCAAGGATTTGGTCCTGTATAGGATAATCAATAGGTAATGAGGAAGGCAAATGGTAAGAAGTGGTAAAAGAGTTGTTTAATTGATAAGAACCCTGATGAGTCTATCACACCTTAGATGGGCTTATGAACGTAAGACCCTATAGGCCTTGCATAATGGACTATTTTAAGGGTGAAGAAAAGTCACAAGATCACAAAATGTCACATTTCATGCGAGTGATGAGGCCATAAATTGGCCATAAATTACCATTATTTTGTCCTTCCAAGTTACCTTTGAAAGTGGATTTAAATGAAATCTAGGAACTTATAGTTTGTTTAAGATAGAACATAGGATATATATCTTGTTAATTCTTTAGAAATATTTTATTATCTTTTTTTTGACTAATCATATTGATTATTTGGGAAAATATGCAAAGTCTTGTGTATGCAGGCCATAAAGGAAAGATAATGCTAGTATTGGGAAAAGTGGAATTGATCATGAACAATACATTTAAAATCAGATATGATTTCATATTCATATTCCTCTTGAAAAATTATGTAAGTTCAAAAAAAAGAATCATCTCAATCCAAGGTTACATGCAAAATTTATAGTTGTTTTAAGTTAGTTGTGGAACTCGCAGAGTTAGTTCTGGAACTCACAGAGTTAGTTCCGAACTCGCAGAGTTAGTTCCTAACTCATAGAGTTAGTTCTGAACTTACATGTTTAGTTCCGGACTCATGATTTAGTTCGAAATTTGTATCAATTGAATGACAGTTAGTTTCAGAAATTTCAATTTGTGGACAAATCAGATTTAGTTCCGAAACTTGCAGATTTAGTTCCAAAACTTGCATAAAATGAATGAAAACTTTAGTTCCATAACTTGCATCAACGAATGATACAGTTTTAAGGGATTGTGAAAACTCAAAGATTCCAATGAAAAATATGAGAGAGGTTTTTTTCATAGAAATGTGTTTAAAAAAACCTCATTCATATTTGCTACAAGTTTTACTAATGAAGAGAAATCTAACTTTTAGTGAGCTGCAGTCCGAGGAAAAGTGTATCAGACGAGAACTAAAAGTTCCATAAACAGAAATAGAAAATTCAAATGTAAAATCTGAGAGAGGTTTTTTCATAGAAATGTGTTTAAAAAAACCTCATTCATATTTGTTACAAGTTTTACCAATAAAGAGATATCTAACTTTTAGTAAGTTGCGGTCAGGAAAAGTGTATCGAGGCAGTACTAAAAGTTCCATAAACAGAAATAGAAAATTCAAATGGAAAATCTGAGAGATATTTTGTTCATAGAAATGTGTTTAAAAAAACCTCATTCATATTTTCTATAGGTTTTACCAATCAAGATAAATATAACTTTTAGTGAACTGCAAAGTCAAGAAGAAAAAGCATATTGACAAGCGTCAAAAGTTCCACAATCAAAAACAAAGAAAAGTCAAATGGAAAATCGAGAAAGGTATTTGGTCAAAATAATATTTTGATTAAAATCTTTCTTCTAATAATGTAGAGGAATAAAATCATTATGATTCTTGTTACCAAAAGCAAGGAGAAGATTTGGGAGAAAATCTTCCTAAATCAAGTGAGATAAGATTTGACTTCAAGAATATATCTCTCTCCATATTTTGTGGAGATGAAGATCTTAGTTATTAGGATTGGAATAAAGATAGGATCAGATTGTATTTCCTAAAATAAGGATTTGGTTGGATGCATAAATTATAAATTCAACTTCCACACTTACTTAGTAATGTTTTTCTCCAAAGAAATAAAGATATATTCTTTCCTCTCAAATATTCTGTAGTTTTAAGATCTCAAAAGTATGATTTAAATCCTCTTCTAAGGAATGATCTGGCCACTCATTACAAAGAATATGGATCTGTGTATTTATGTTTATGTTTATTCATTTGTCTTTAATTCATTCTGTTGTATTATTTTTATCTTTGTATTGTGAAAATTCAGTCTATTGTAAACCTGCAGTGTTTCATTCAATTGTGTTTATTTTTAATTCAACAATTTTATTTATGCAAGTGTGCCTTTTAATTCATGCAAGTGTGTTTCTTTCATGCAAATTTTATTTATGCAAGTGTGCCTTTTAATTCATGCAAGTGTGTTTCTTTCATGCAAACTTTATTTCTGCAAGTGTGCCTTTCAATTTCCACAAGTGTGATTTATTTTATGCAAGTTTGGTTTGTGTTTAAAGGAGTTACTTTCCAAGATTTTCTTCTCTTAATGCATACAACCTTTGGACACCAACCTGATTGACATTATTAATGGAAAGGATTGATAACCCTCCTCAACATGTCCTTTAAGTAACGAGTAATTTAGGTAGAAAAGACAAGGAGGTGAGAATGAGAGGTTTAGCGTAACTTAGTGTACGAAAATGTGTATTTCGAACAAGAAATCAAAAATCCAAAATAGGTAAGTCCATGACGAAAATTTCATCTTTTTCTTGATTTTTTGTTTTTAATAGATTGATCAATGTAGGAAATCTATATGGGATGAATATATTATCTCCTTGAGGTCTTTGTGAACTTTGATCGATGCGGGAAGCTTCGAATATTTATTATATTTTTGTAATGACCATATATAGTTGTTCTTCGAGGAGTAGTCTATTGATAGTGGTAGGATATGGAGAATAGATGTCCCTTTTTAGGGAGTCATCTTTTGTTGGAATTTTGACTCAAGGAGTTGTATCCCTTTTTTTAGATGTTTAAGTCATGGACAAGATTATAGAGGATGATTAGGTTCCGGTTTTAGAAGACAAGATCGTACTTCACAAAGATTAATTAGGAAAGAGGTGGTTTTGAGTGGTGAACAACCATGGGATTCCATCTTGAATAAGATGAAAAGTATCCATGAGAATCATGCTATGAGAAGAGTTGTGGTACTCATATTGAAGAAAAGGCTAAAAGGTGACAGATAATCACATGATTCTTGTTTAATCGTGGATCCTCAAAATGGGTGATAATGGAAGGTGAACAGCGCTCAAGGATGAGAGATCAATTGACAAAAGTGATATAGGACTTGATATCAACAATAAAATGGTTGAATATGCAAGGCATTAAGGGGCTCAGGTTTGGGTTTACCTTCGAGTGAAGACAAATGATAAGCACCTGATCCATAGGCATGGGTGACAATATAGGGTCCAAGCCAATTAGGAGCAAATTTTCCTGTTTACTTTTCTCCTCTTTGGTTACATGTTGATTTTCCTTCAGGACGAGGTCACCGACTTGAAAGGTTCATTCGTGAACATGTTTGTCATAGGAACATTTGATACATTTTTGGTAGATTTGGAGATGGTCCAGGGCATTGAGATGACATTCATCTAATAATTCAAGTTGCGCCAAACAATCCTAGCGAAAGTCATTGTCATTGAGCATGTCTTGTAGTGAGATGCGAAGGGATGGAATCTATACTTCATAGGTAAGACAACCTCGATCACCGTAGAGACCGGAGAAAATGGGGTGGTAGCGATCGAAGTGTAAATACTAGTGTGGTAAGCCCACAAGGTGAAAGGAATGTGCGTATGCCAATCCTTCCCAATATCATTAACCACCTTCATAAGAATTTTGTTCAAGGTTTTATTGGTTGATTTGGCTTGACCGTTGGTTTGTAGGTAATAAGGTGATGAGAGTCTCGAGGTTGTATGCCAAAAGCATCGTATATTTTGCATAGGGTTTTTTTTTAATTTTTTCCGTTATCCGTGATAATATGGTGAGGGACACCAAAGCAAAAAATGATGTGATGGTTGATGAATTCACATATTTTCTTAGCTTTTGTGGAAATGAGGGGAATGGATTCTACCCATTTAGTGTAATATTTAGTAGTGGTTATGATCCATTGGTGGCATTATGAAGAATGGGGGTTGATCTCACCGACAAGATCTAAACCCCATTGAGAGAAAGGCCAAAGGTCTCACGCGACCTGTAAGGCATGACTAGGGGTGTGATGGAGATTAGCATATTACGGCATTCTATGCGGTGTTTGACATAATCACAATAGTCATGGTTTAGGGTTGGCCAGTAATAGCCTAGGTGAAGAATGCATTTAGCGACAGTGCGAGACCACTAAAGTGGCCACCACAAATCCCATCGTGGACTTCCTTAATGGTGTAAGGAATTTCAGAACTGGTAAGGCATCGCAAGAGAATGTTGTCAAAACCATATTTGTACAGAAGACCACCCATGATGACATAACACGAGACACTTTTAAGGAAGGCACATTTTTATTACGAGTGAGATCGGCGAGTAAAATGGAGAGGGAAAGATAGTCTATGTATTGCTTATACCAAAGGTCACTTGGGTCAGGAGCAGCGGTTCCAATAGAGTAAACTTCACGAGGCAAATAAGAGGGTGATTGTAGTCTTTCTATGGTGACAAATATTTTAGAGTCAGCAGTGAAGTGGGTGAAGTGGCTATCTCGAGAAGCCAAGCAAACCATGGTATCTACAAATTTATTAGTAGACCATTGGGTGGTTTGAAGGGCATAACAATCGAAGGCGGTTAAAAGTATGTCCACATGATGCTTATACCTTTGAAGTATCTCATTACGACACCGGTATATACCATTAAATTGATTTATGACCAAATGAGAACCACAAAAGATGTTGATTGACTTAACATCTAAGGCATAAGTAGCTTTGGAGGCCAAATACGAGTGCTTTGTACTTAGTAACATTGTTTGTATAATCAAAATCAAGTTTGAAAGATAAAGGCATAGGTTCACCATTGAGTAAAATGAGGATAACACCAGCCCCGCCCCATGCGACACTTGGAGACATCGAAGAAGAGTGCCATTTCATAGGTAGTTTCATCTAGGGAAAGGGTAGCAAATAGACTCATCTTGAAGTCTAAGTTAGAGGGTTGATCCCCGAAATAGGTGCGTTGGCCAATTGGTCGAGTGTTAGCTTGGCCCTTGATGGACTTTTGATGGATGAATTCGAGGTCAAGGTTGACCAAAATCATAAGCCAACATGTGGCATGTTGATTTTGATAAGATTTAGCATACATGTAGTGTAATGGGTTGGAATTAGTAATGATGAAGGTTTTGTGGTTAAGTAGGTAATGGCAAAGTTTGGTGGCGATGAAAACTAAGGCTAGGAAAAAAATTGGCATGGGTATATATAGTTTTGTAGTCAAGAAGGGTATGACTTATGTAATAAACCACTTGCTCCCGGTGTTGGTCGTTGCGATGAGCAAGCATGGCACCTAGAGAATGGTCAATGGCGGAAATATATAGGTAGAAGGGTTGGTCATCCTTAGGAGGAATGAGCATTGGTGGTTGAAGGAGGTATTGTTTCAAGGCTTTGAAGGCTTTATGGTAGTCATCATCCCATTTAAATGAAATGTCTTTCTTGAGAAGATGATGGAATGGTTGACATGGTCAGAGAGATGGGAGATAAAATGATGAATTGATTGCAATTTTCCTTATAGGCTACGAAGTTGATGGAGATTAGTGGGTGGCAGAATTTCAAGGATATCCTTGACTTTAGCAAGATCAACTTCTATGCCCCGTAAAGAAATGGTGAAACTTAGGAGTTTCCTTGAAAGTACATCGAAGACACATTTTTTTGGTTGAATATGAACACAATATTTGATGAGGTATTCAACTATGACTTTAAGAATGGGTAGGTGTTTGGTTCAATGTTTGGATTTGGCAAGAAGATCATCTACATAATCCTTTAATATGTGATGCATGATGTGTCATGGAAGATGTAAGTCATGGCCCGCTGATATGTAGCACTAGATTTTTGAGTCCAAAGGGCATAAATCGATAGAATAATGTCCCCCGAGGGGTGATGAAGGTAGTCATGTGTTGATCCTCACGAGCTAGTAATATTTTATTATAGCCCAAAAACCATCCATGAGTGATAAAATTTCATAGCCAAAGCATGAGATCAACTAGTTGGTTGATACACTGGTAGTGGGAAATCATCTTTAGGGCAAGCGAGGTTGAGGTCACGGAAATTTGTACAAATGCGGAGTCCCCTATTGCTTATCATGATAGGAACAATGTTAGAAATTCATTGGGGATAATCAATGGGTAGAATGAAGGAAACTGAGAGAAGACACTAAAGCTCTTCTTTGACTAGAAGAGCAATGCGAGGATGCATTTTCTCGTAGCTTTTGTTTGATAGGTTTGGCATCAAGAATGGTCACGATATTGTGAACCACAATTTTAGGATCGATACCAGGCATATCGGCATAGGACCAAGAAAATGCGTCGCTATGGTCCCAAAGGAAAGAGGTGAAGGCTTCCTGTTCAGTAGTGTCTAAAGATTGGCCAATCTTTAGAATGTGCAGGTCATCTTGGGTATTAATGTTGATTTTGATGGTCAATTCATTCAACATGGTTTGCGTCTCGGAGGGTAATGACTAGTGAATATAAGATTCTTCGCACTAAGGTAGGTGAGGATGGACTCATCGTCCTAACATTGAACGATGTTAATTGAAGGTGTATCATCATCGATCATGTCAAGATATAGGAATGGGAGAGAAGAGGGAGTATCACCATCACATTGATAGGTCAGTGGTCCCGGGAAACGGTGTTTACAAAAAAAAAAAATAGGAGGTATAGACTTAGGATCTATGGACTCCATGGGTGAGGATGGTAAGGTGGGTGAATGAGAGGGGGAATATTTCTCATTCTGAATAAGGTCGATGTGAACCTTCTTAGAAGATGGAGCATCAAAATCAATTCCACTCATCACACTATGTTTGTGAGAGGTACAGAGATGAAAACGTGGTGGCCTTGTTCATAAAAACTAGAGCCAAATCCTTTCCATGTGCACCAAAGGAGAAAAGTGTGAGTGAAACGATGGTTAGTGAGGAGTGTAGGTTGGTGGAAAATGGTTGGGTTTAGGATTGAGGTTCAAATTTTTAGGTGGCCATATCAAGTCCCCTATAAGTTAGATTGCTGCGAAGATGGGGAGGGCCATAAGGGAAAATGTTGCCAATGCGTATGTCATAATTGGGGTGTTGATGCAGATTCCCATACTCTTGTGGGGTGAGCAAGGTATCAATTTTGTATAGGCGGTACTCCCCAGTGAGGCATTGTAAAAGACCTTCTAAGGGATTAGTATTTGGTATGTGGGTAGTGGGTATAGATGGCTCGATAGATGAAGGGGAATCGGGAGTGCTAGTGGTAGAGGCTACAACTACAGTAGGGATAGCAAGGTTAGACGCAAAAAGTAGTGGTAATTTTGGTGGATGGGCTTATGGGTGGAGGTGAAGTGGTTTTGGTGGCGGATGCCTTGACTAGTACAAGCACATCATTGGGTCAATAGAGCATGTTATAGGTGAGGGGTTGGTAGGGATGGTATAATTATGTCCCTCGTGTTAAAATTTGAGGCATCGATGTAATGTCAAAGGGACACAACCCATAGCACAAATCCAAGGTCAGCCAAGCAGCAAATTATACTGGAACTCCCCTTCTAGGACATAGAAAAGTTCAGGATAGTACAGGGGACCTACGTGGACATGGAGAACAATGGTACCTAGTGTAGAGATTATGGTGTCATTGAAGGAACACAACATAACGGGGTTACTTATGCATGTAGTTGGCGCATTTACATTTGGGCATACGTGTGGGAGGAGATGATGTTAATGCTAGCACCACCATCGATCATAACATGTCGTATGTGTATATTATCGATAAAGATGGAGATGAAAAGAGTGGGGTCAGGGTCATTAGACTAGAAGGGAGTGATCTCTTCATCTATAAAAGCGAGGGCAGCCACTTTGTGAGTGGGTGCGGGTGTAGAGGAAGGAAAAGACCTAGTGAGAGAGGCTACATGGTGAGGGGTAATGATGGAGGCTACGGGTGTGGGGTCATTTAGTAAGACTTCAATAGATTGAAGGACCTCCATGAGGGCTTGACGATGTGACTCCAAGGTCTAGATAAGGTCATATAAAGACATTTTGAGGGGGATTGGTGTAGTTGTTTTAGCATTGTATGATGTGTGGCCCCGTCGGAAATGGGATATGTAGGACCGTGAATGATGACTTTGGGTGTGGGTGTAGACGGTATATTGGGTATAGGGTTGGTTGATGGGCCAGTTGCTTTCTCCTTTCCCTTGTCTTTCTGAGCACGGGTGGAAATGTTGATCATGTTAATATGAGAGGAGGTGGATGGAGAGGGTGTGTCATGGAAGGTATAGTGGCAAGAGGGAAAAAACCCTAGTGGTGGGTACAACCCTTGTGAGATGATTAGGGAACATGTGCACTTGTGTGGTGGTTTGGCCAACTCTCTTATGTGAACCATGTTAATTTCAAATCTTGGGGATGGATCTAAGAGTTTTGGGGGTAGATATTTTGGTTACTGAGTAGGTAATGAGGAAGACACATGCAAATTGGTGCTAGAAAAATGGGGTCCTCATCAAGTAAATAATTATCGTCAAAGTTTTATTCAAGAGAACATAACTAGACAAGAGTGGCTTTTAAATCCTTACAGTTCTCTACATCGTGTCCTGGCACACGATGGTAGGCACAAATTTTGTTTCATCAAACCCTTTTGGTTTGGGTTTGAGTGGGTTGTAAGGTCTAAGAGGTGGTAATGTGATGACAGAAGTTTCGAGGAGGTTGGTTAGGATTTTAGCGTAGGACCCTGCTAATGGATCACAATGGGAGGTGAATGTGGGTTTGGGTACAGGTGTGGCTGACTATATAGGAAGATTTTTGCAAGAGGGGTAGTGGGTTGGTATATGAGTTTGGTATGTGGTGTGATCTTAGGTTTTGGTTGTATCTGCTTAGGTAGGGGGATGGTAGATGAATTGGTAATAGAAGGCATGGTTGGTTTAACTACCTTATTGGAGGGTAGCGGATTTTGGCTTTTGGTTGTATCTTTTTGGGTAAAGGTGATATGGGTACACACGATGTGGAGGGAAACCTAAAGGTGGAAGAGGATGGGTTACCCATGGGGTAACGAGGTGCTTATGGAGGTAGGTCATGTGGGTTGGGTAGGAGGTGTGAGTGAAAGAGAAGGAATTGTCATGGGTAGTGAATAAGTTATTGATGGTATTAGAGGTATGGGTGGTAAAAAGGTTACAGGTGAGGACGAAGGTTGTGTGGGGTGCTTGGGTATATTATAGGTCTGTGATGGGGAAATGGGTTGCTGCATTCTTGGTTTACCAGTGGATGGGGGTTTCTTGGCCAGGTTCGAGGGGTGAGGTCCTAGGATGGACGGAAAGGGTGAAGGTGATAAAGGTGTGGTTGGTGAGGTTGGGGTATGAGATCTAGGAGACTGGATCTTCTATTTAGGGGTCGGGTTAAGTTTGGTGTTAGTTTTGGAAGACGTAGCTAAATCTAATTTGATGGGTGGGTGAGTAAGGATAGCTGTTGGTATGACCCCTAAGGTAGTGATAGGTTTAGGCAAGGGAGATGATATAGGCGTGGGTTTGGGTGCAGATGCATGTTGGGTTATGGGTAGAGGTGTGAGTTGAGCCATGAGTGGTGTCATGGGATATTTTGCGATAGTTGTGGTTGTGTTCGGTTTGGTCGGTCGAAACACTTTTGGATAGATAATGGAGGTGTCGACATAGTGGCAGTGCATTTATGTTGAAACAAGAAGTAGAAGATGCCCCCAAAGTAAGGTTCTATTGACATAGTCAAAGAAATCGTCTAAGCATGAGAATGGTACTGTTGTAAGTAGAGCCGATGTGGACCGAGTGGCAATCCCCATAAAATGTGTTTGAGATACCGGGAAATGGCTAGCCTCAAACTTTTTGGGTAAGAGAGTCGAAAGTAGATCAATAGGATCTTTAAGGTCTGATGGTGAACAATCATCTATAGGTGGTGGTACTTCTATAGTATCCTCCATGGGTAGAGGAGAGGATGGGCCAACCAAAGTGGGCTCTCCTTGCGTTGGTGAAGTGGGCTCGGAATTTTGAGGGGTCAAAGGTGGTGTGCTGATTATAGGCTCTTTCACGGGTGAAGGAGAAGATGAAGGGGATTCCTCTGTGGGTAGAGGAGTAGATGAAATAGGTTCTGGTGTAGGTAGGGGAGCGTGGGATAATATTTCATCTATGGAAGGAATATGAGGTAATTGGGAAGCAACTAGTGCGTCATTGAAAATAGTGTGGACCTCAGCAGACAATGCTATCATTGTTTGAGGTATCACCCACTTGGTTTGAAGATGGGGCATGATTAGGGAATGGCTTCTTGAAGATGTGTAGGATTTGGTTAGCGGGTGCATTCGAGGCTATCCAAGACTAAGTCTCTATTGTCTATCATTTCTTGAATGATATTTTTGAAGGTAATGCAGTTATTGTCGTTGTGACCTTTGACCCAATGATAGTTGCAAAAGTCATGTTCCTTATACCATGCAGGCATGGGTCACTCAGGGTCAAAACTAGTATGTGGTTTTATAGGTGGAAGGGTAATGACACCATCCTTAACAATATTTTCCAAAATGGAAGAATAATATTCTCCTGAGAACCTGTACTTTCATTATTCTCGTCTAAACTGGAAAGCTTGGACGGAGAGAGATTAGAAGGGGTTTGGCCCGGTTGATTGATGAGGGGACCATCTTTGACAACTAAGACATTAGTTGACCCTTTGGGATTTGAATATTTGTTGAGGTTTCAAATATGAATAAGTATCATTTTATTTGAACGTGATGTTCTTGTTACGAAGTTGAATCTTCTTTTCTTCGATAGCATGAATTTCCAATTTCCGTGCCATGGTGAATGCTTCGTCAAAAGTGTGAAAATTTTGCACCTGTAGGGTTGGTGAGATGTGTCTAGCACATGCCCGAGTAAATAGTTCTATAAGATTGGTTTGAGGCAATTGGAATGTGAGTTGGTTTATGAGGCTATGCCAGTGAGCGACGAAGTCAGTGATAGACTCATCGTCATATTTTCGTGTGGAATAAAGATCATTCATGGTAACCTTCTTAACAACGTTGATGGAGAAGTGATCTAGGAAGGCTTGGGCTACTTGATTGAATGAGTAAATGGAGTGTCTTGGTATTCCACTATACTAGTCCAATGCAGGTCCTGTCAGGGACATTGGGAAAGTCCTCAAAAGTAAAGCATCATCATGGGAAATCAGGTAACACCCATGTTTAAAGGACTACAAATGTTGTTGTGGATCTTCTTTTCTATTGAAGCGGTTGAATTTTGGCATCTCCCAATGTATGGGGTATGGTCGAATGGGAATGGATGGGTGAATAGGCTCATTACAAATTTCATCATAGGTGAGGGAATTGCATGAGCCGAAAATTGATGCTTCTAGTGTTTCAGATCTTTTCAATCATCAACTTGATGAGGTTGTTGATAGGTTGTGATGGGGGGACCCCTCATGTGGCATAAGGAGGCTGATATTGAGCCTAATAGGGTGGTTGGGAATAAGGAACCAACATGGAAGGCACATGTCTAGAATGGGTGACAAACGAGATAGGGGTTGTTGATAATAGGTGTATGTAGGTGGGATGGTTTTCGTGACTCTGGTAGCGATTGGGAAATGTTTGTGGGATGGAGAGGATGAGATTTTGGAATGGAGTAGAGATCACCGACACCACAGTGGTTGTGTTGTAATGGGTATTTGTGAGACAATGGGTGTGGATTGTGCTATGGTCTGGGTGGTGGACAAGGGGACAAAAATACGCAGTGTGAGGGAAACTGTTGATGTTGCGATCATGTTAGGTATGGGTCCTAGCTACAAAACTATCGGGGCGAAGTAGGTGAGGGTAATGCCGTGTTATTAGGGGTTGATGCAGCAGTAGGAATAAGGGTAGGAGAGATTGATATAGGAATGTCATATATCAACTGACCGGAGGAGTCTCGGGTAGAAGAGTGGGAAATGTAGAACCTGTAAGGCCGCGAGATTCTAATCAAGGAGTTGTGCAAAATCCTCATTGCTGGAAGCAATGGTGGTAGGTAAGGTTAGATCCATGGGTGATAGGATGGAAGGTGATGAAGGACTAGGTGGGAGTGGTTGATGACTAGCATGGAATATGAGGGTGTTAGTCTGGCTATGAGTTAGCACCATGTGAACAAGTGTTGACCTGGTAAGACTATATTTTGTAGATGACACAGAAAATAGTAAAAATAGAGAATAATGGGGTTCGGGAGGTGAATCGGCCGTTGTCTAGATTTTGAAAAATTAAACACGTAATCGGCGGCAGTCGGAGTTAACTAGTAGACGGTTATGGGAAAACCGATGACATTCATGGTGATTGATGATGGTTAGGACAACACCGATGAAGGTTTTGAAATAGATACCGATCCATCAGGAAGAAACCAGTCTCAAAAAAATGAAGTGGGAATGTTGGATTTGTACTGGTGAAACTGTGTATGATAGTAAATATCAATAAGGGAGAAATATGATGATGCCCTGAGGGATGGAAACAAAACAGAAGTAGTAATGAAAGTTGTTCTAGGTAAAGTAACTAGAAATCCAGAAGCTGACACTGGTTAGGGTTTAACCGATGATGATCAGATGTGAACCGGCGACAGTCGCTGGACCGACGTCGGTGACTATGAAATTAGAAAGAAATGAAGAAAATTGATTTTGTGAATTAAATTAAGTGAAGAATCAAACTCAAAAACCTGAGAGTGAGAAGATGAGGCCTTAGCACACTCGTAAAAGTCAGAATACTCCAACTATGATGGTGGAGTGTGCAAGGAAGAATAAAAATGGGGATTCGTAGTCTCACACCTCAAAACACAAGCCAAGAAGAACGCTAAGGAAAAGCGCTATCCTAACAATGATTTTCTTATGTTTGTTTAGCTTATGCTATTTAGGACTGACTGTATGTATTTAGAATAGAATTTTTGGTTGGGAAGGCGTCCTACGAAGAAGGATATCTAAAAGGAGAGGTTTCAAATATGTTGTGCGGGGGTGGGCCATCCTCCGAGATGATAATTCAAAAGAGGCAATGAGATGCGGGGTACCCGCCAACCAGATCATGTGATCAGCGACGAGATGTTCGTGGGTAAGATGTTGTTTAAGAAATATGTGTATATTTTATTTTTTGCAAGTTCGGTAAGACACAAAGAGAGAGAGAGAGAGAGAGAAAAAAATGTGATTTCTACAAATCTTGTGTCAACCATCACCGGGCATGACTTCCAAAGCATATAGGTTTCCCTTAGTTTTAATGTGAGATAATAATGCAACAAATTAGAATGCAATGCAAGTGTTTTAAGCCCAAATCAAAGTGTGATATTTGATGTAGCAAGAGATGAACAGGAAGAGGGATGCTCTTTCACTAGTACAATGCAAAAGAAAGGAATATGTGTTCTTTTTAAAGAACCAAAAGAAGAAGAATGATTCCAAGGAAGAAAACTTAATGTGCAAGCTTTCCTAAGGGAAAAAAACACACAACTTTCACCTAGGAATGAATAAATGCAAGAGAACCCTCGATGGGTCCCACCAGGTGTGCCAAAATGTTTCACCATTTTCTTTACCTTTTCGAAATGACGAAATAGATAATGGTAAGGGCCAAGGAGGAATACCTATTAAATGCTGGTTGGTTGAAGGTTTTGTGCGCATTCGACTTCTTGATCCATAGCTTAATGTGAGAGATTCCTTTTGGTGAGAGGAACTACCTATAATATAAAACAAGACCACAAGAAGATATTTAAATGATATATGACAGTGGACTACCTAGCGTATGCTAGTTCCAAGAAGTGTGATACTTCCTAGATGGTTGTCAATCCACTGTTTAAAACAAGTTAATGTGAGAAATAAATAAGGTCCTACTGTAGTTGATATGATTTAGGTATCTCATTCAAATACAATAAACAAATCCAGTCAACAAAGCTAGGCTATAGTTGGATCGAGAGGTGAAGTATCTCACAAGGTATTGGGACTAGTCGGGTCGATTCTAGGTTATTTAGGTTAACTGGTAAGGTGATCATTGGGTTTGTTCTTGGTCAAGGTGTAAAACACAAATACCGATGTTAACTAAATGTGAGCGGCGCTGGTTTAGGTAGAACCGACGACGGTTGTGGATAACCGGCGTCGGTGTGGTCGGGTAAAAGAAACTCAAAATAAGTTAAATGGCAGGGGTGATCTGAGGTCAAATAAAGTTTGGGCGAGTGAATGAGGAGGTTTGTAGAGATCCTAGGTATGCTCATAAGTGTATAGCGGTGAGAATAGGTGATTTTTGATGTAAGTGAATTGATATTTGGGTTTACAAGCAAGTGGGTGATGAAGCAATAAGCATGTAAAGAATAGATTAATAACGGGAGTAATAACAGGAGTAATAAAGATTACTAACTGAAATCAACTATCTTGAATAGGAGCCATACCATACTTACCGTTTTAATATTTTTGATGGCTAAGTGGTGGAGGCAACATCAAAGAATACGTGTATGGTCCTATAGTGGTGCTTTCTGGAGTGCTCCCGTGAATGCAATGGCTCTCTGATTGGTCCTGGTGATGGCTCTAAATGTTTGGATCTGCGCAAAGGATGCTTCTTTCACTTGCATGCAGCTCTGGTCTCCTTTCTCTTTTTGCTCTCAGAATGTGCCAACCTTGAAATAAGGTTACCAAAGGGAATAAAAGGTAACCGCAATGGTTCTTGGGTGATCGGTGTTAGTTCGGGGTGTTTGCCGTTAGTTAGGGTGGGATTCCCTAGGTTTACTAAAAATGGGAGATCATGGAAATGATTTCCGCCAGATCTCTCTATTCATCCAGGAAAGAGTGGGAGTTACCTTTTCTTATGTGGGAATGTGGTTAGAGGGGATGTAGGATTTGATTTTTAGGGTTTAGTTAGGTCTTAGTTAGTTATGGCAACATACTAAGAATAGACTTAGAGTGAGGTGACTAGGTGAGGTGTATAGGTGAGGTGGTGGGGTGGGAATTATCTTAATTAGGATAATTAAATAATAAATATTGTGAGGACATGGATTAATTTAATTAAATTAATATTAGTGTGGGGTGTAAGGGGCCATGGTTAGGTGAGTGTGTTCAAGTTGATTATTTAACGAAGGGTCAAGGAGCGTGTGACCCAATTTTGGTGTCTACAACAGCTATAAAAGGAAATGTGGTATTCCAAGTGTCCTTAGGTGAAGATTTTCGAGTTTAGATGACCTCATAATGATAATGTGGACTCCATGCCTAATGGAAGGATACAAACGGCTGGTCATTTTTCATTTAGCAAGCTAATGAGCCCTCGTGAGTTGTCAAATGTCATCAAATTTCACCATGGTGAAGTTTGATAACAAGTAAGCTTGTTATGATAATAAATTCATAGGACCCTCTTGTAAGGGATTAAAAACCTAGAAATTTATTTGGTAGCATCTCTAAATACTACATAAAACTCTCCTCACCATAAGTAACACAAAATTACATAATTTTAGAAGGATTACATTTTTGGTCAAGGAGGAGCTAGCCATGGAGACCTAGCTCGCCGAGATGTCTTCATTGTGCACCAAGTTATACATTGAGGAAGGGTAATGAATTCATGATAAGAAGGGCGTCGATCTCATGTGGAGGACAGAGCTATTCTTTAGCTTCCCAAACCTATACATGGTGATCAAGATTTTTCTTCATTCACTAATTCGATTTCAAGACAGGCGATCTGGTCATTTTTTTATGCACGCCTAATCTAGTCACTAGCTCAACCGATCCACCCGGGTATTCCCGATGTAATGTGATGACCGAGATACCTTTGAAGATTTAGTTGCATTTTTTGATGCAGCGTATGAGCCAACACATGATAGATTAGAAACACCTAGCATAAGGAATGGATAACCAAGCCGAGCTATAAGATGAGCCCACAATTTAATAGAGAGTTGATCACAAGCAATGAAATCGAGTATCTCCTAGCATGGTCGGGCTGTTTTAGGGAAACATTCAAGTCCTTATCTATTAGAGCCTGAGTTCATGGTGGGAATTGATCAAGATACCCCATGGGAGAATCTAAGACACACCTTGTTTGTGGGAGTGTGGATAATTTTTAAGAAGAAGTGAGTTGATTACAGAGAACACCAAGCTCCTCGTGTTGTCCATTAGATAGTGAGCCCAAGTTATACATTTCAATAAAGATAAACTTGGAAAGTTCATGACAGGCTACTCGTGTGTACCATAGTAGAGGATCAAGCTATTTGAAGAAGATGGGTTGAGTTGCATGATGATTAGTCAAGCTCTGCAACTAGGAGACCGAGTTTTTTAAGGGTCGAAGAGGAAAATTAAAAGAGTAATCAACAAGCTCGCCATCCAAGAGGTAGCTCGGAATTCAAAGAAAGGAATGTAGGACTGACCATGCATCCTCGTGGTACACTTCCAAAAATTGTAAGGGGAGGTGGAGACCCCAACCACTTGCATAACCTCCATGTGGTATGGGTCATCATCTCCATGCCACGTCAATACAATGAAGCAAGTCATAGGCCGAGTCGATGATTGACAATAAGAATTTTTCCAAGTCGAAACGTAACTACGTTAAGCCCTATGCAGGGGGTTTCAATTTAGTGCTTGTGTATTCATAAGGGGTCACCACATGGAGATGTTGAGATGGGTAAGCCTATAGTATGAGGAGATTTTGACCCTAGCACAATAAATTTACCAAGTCGAGAAATAAGAAAAGGATTGGCAAAAGTCAAGTTAATTCGGGGACGACATTCAAGTAAAGGTAGCTTAGTGCTCAAATGTGAAGGGTTAGCAATACGTGAAGATATCCGATCATCAACCAAGTTGGCTGGTTGCGCACAATTAAATGTTTTAAAACATTAAACACCATCCTCAAAAATCAATCATCTCAACTAGGGCCCCACCAATTAAATGAAAAATCATGCCTAGATATTTTAAAATATATGCAAAACATTGGGAAGGAGAGAAATTTATGAAATTTATTTTTTTCAACCAGGGGATTTAATTCTCAATTCCGTGGAAATGAAGTTATTCCTGGAAAATCTAAATCACCTACTTACACTTAAAGGCTCATAACTTGAGCATTTCTTAACAAAATTTCACAAAATTGGTATCGTTCGAATTGTGGTTCGAGCACAATGCACAACAACCAAGAAATTCAGATATTGATGAAAATTTAAGGGTATATTTCTCAAAAAATGATTCCATTTCAAACAGAGTAGTTGGAAAGTGGTTGGGAATGTATTAATAGGTATGGCCATCCTTTTCTCCAACTACAGGTCATGGTGTAGTGTGAGGGTGATTTTGCAGATCTATTTCTATCATTTCACCTCATTTTTCATCTTACAAGTGGTTGAAAAAAATAATTCTAGGATTTCACTCTTCTCTCCTTCTCATTCTATATATTGTAATTTGGGGTTCATAGGTAAAAGGGGGGGAGTCATTTTTTTCTTTTATCACTCTTTCTTCTCTCATTGGGGTTTTGAATTTGAAACTCAAGACTTCTCTCAAAGATTTGTAATGCCATTTTTCTTGCCTCTTTCCTATTTTTGTTATACGGTGCATATTTTTAGAGCAATATGATATGTCCTATGATGCATTTTGTCCATCATTTGCATGTTTTTATTGCCTATACTTGCCTTCATTCACTGTAGGTATATTGTGCATATTTCTAATGTTCACTACAAGTTTTTGAATTTGTGCTTAATTGATTTTAAGTGGTGTTCTACTTGAATATATCTATGGACTGTGGAGCATTTTGTCCACCCTTTCCATTTCCCACCTTTCTCCACTTCGGTAGTTGGATTCTTGATTAAAAACCTCCTTTTCTTGGTGTATCACCATTATTAGAGTAGGCTTTATTTTTATGCATTCCCTCTCCTTAACATCTTGGAATGTTAGGATAAGATTAGATAGCTTTTCTTGCACTAAGATAGCTTGTGATAGGTAGTTTAGGAGCAAGATCAATCTTTCTCTGGAGGGTTATCTCAAGCCCGTAATTCCCACTATTTGAGAGATAACCCAATAATGCCCAAGAGTTAGGGATTCATAACCAAAATCCCAAGGTGTTACTTTTTAGTGATAACAAGAACTCCTTGTTATATTAGGTTGTCATCCCAACCCTAAAACACTACCAACACAACCATCGACCATGTTTTTAAAAATTGGATCTTGAGGTTACTTGTGAATTTTTATTGGAGGTAAGCTGCTCTAAAACGAAAGAATTCCTCTGAAACCACCTCGATTTAGTACCCATGGTCCCCAAAAATGAGATGTGAAACCTCAAACCTCTTCTTTTTCATACACAGAATCATGTTGCATGGTTCATTTGAACCGTAATCTCCAAAAATGCATTTTTATAACCATTTCAAAGCCAACTTGGCTTAGGCTATTGTTGGGCAACAATTAAATTCAGCCAAGTGACCCCAAAAAAATACTCCCGTTTGAGCGTCGTTTATCAGTTTTGGATACCGTTTTCTCCTTGTGTTTCTTTGTTTAGTAGAGAATAATATGGGACTTTGAAACATTCCAAAAAAATTCCCTTCTTACGGGCCCATTTTAGAGGCCACTTAGCCTTATTTGCTTTGAAGGACAGACAAGAAAATTTAGAAAATTGAATCCATTAAGTTACATCTAGTTTGAGCTCAGCTTATCGGTTTTGTATATTGTCTTTTCCGTAATTCACTATATAGTATAGAGTCAATTAGAGGTATTAAACACCTCATTATGATGTTCATTCTCTTTTGATGGGCTCATTTTATGGCCACTTGGACCAATTTGTGCAGCCGCAATCTAAGGGTGTGGACCCATGTTTACCCTATAAAGTGTATATGACGGATAAGACTAGTGTAGTGGATGATAACATACATTTAGGCTTAAATAAATTGCTCAAATACTATGAATATTTTGTTAATTAAGTGTCATACTAGAGTGATGCGACATGTCCTTAACCTCCCTTATGACCAAAGAAAAATGATATGTATTGGAAACCATAATCTACTATGATATATATGTTCATATATGTTTTCTACATGTAACACTTGATAGGATACTTTTTCACCCCTTTTCTTGTGTAAAAAAATGAAATGTTTTCTCTCTCTACTCTCCCTTTCTCTCTCTTAAATCTGAATAGAAATCATGCTCCGAAAATATGGAAATTAGTTATGTTATTTTTCTCTCCTTTAAAATTGTTTTTACATGACGATAGCATGTTAGAGGGAGGGTGGATCCATGCTAGTGAGTATTCACTAACTTATTCTCACATGGTTTTGTAAGATGAAAATAAGATGGTACAATGGTGTGGTTGTAATTCATTTTGTGTATTATTGTAAATGGTATCTATTATTAAAAAGAAAAATATATATCTTGTTACTTTACAGTAAAAAGTTTCATTGCACTATTTTATTTAAAAAGAGATATATTTTCCTTGTTGTACATGAAGTTTTAATAAACTTATAATTATTCTTTGATATCGAGTTTAAAGAATTAGCCAAATTTTACTAAATGCTCTTCTTGATTTCATTTGTAGCTATGTTGTGAAACCTACATCATGTATGGTAGAAAGGAGTATCTCTATATGAATTAAAATGGAATTGTGCTCTAAACCCCTTCATTTCATCATCTTCCCTCAATTATTGCACGACTAGTAGGTGAGATTTGACACTAGGCAGTTGAGAACTACTTGAGATTCCTTCTGTATTGAGTGATCCCCACTTTGACCATGACCATCCTAAGTATGGGTGCTTTATTTTACCAACTAATATTTCTACTCTCAGGTGTCATGCTTTAATAAAACCTTGTGATGATGAGTTGTGCCCCTTGTGTTTCATTATGCAAATCTCATATCTAGTGGATAAATCATGATGTCACCTTGCGTATAATACAAATATTTTACTTAATGAAGCAATGAGGCAATGTCTAATTTGATCTTGATTTGCCAAGGTTTCACAAGGATTGTCTCAAATTTACTTTACCCCCTTCTGATACAATGAGAAACTAGTGAGTTCAATTATATAAATCCACTGGGGTCGTGATATATGACTAGTCAAGTGGGTAAGTGGAGTGCTTCCTATTTCATCCATGAGGTTACTCAAATGGATTACTTTAGGGTTCCTAGAACCACCCCCATTGTTATATCTTAATTTGTTATGCCAAAGGGGTTATGTTCTAGTTGAGGGATAGGGACCTACCCTTTTTCAAAACCTTGTAATACTGATTTGATGTTTGTGGTTTTTTTATCTTTCTTAACTTAATGTGGTTTTAAGTAGCACACCATTTGGAAACCTATATGAAAATATGTATTAGCGGGTTTGTGTTTTGCAACTCCTTTCTTCAACAAATGAATTTGGTCCTATACGCACAAAGGTTAGTAATTTTCCAAAAGGATCACAATATCAAAAGAGAGTTTATGTGTTGTTTTTTATTCCCAAGGTCACCAAAAAGGCACAAGGGAAGAGCATACACAATGTGAAAAACTCAACTATAAATAAGTAATGGAAAATAATTGAAGTAATTTTATGAAAAGGAATTTGTTTTAACCAACTTTGAATATTAATCTGTTTATGAAGCTCAAATCAAGTGTTTGGAAAGTAAGAAGAAGGTTTTGTAAGTGTTTTTGGTTCCAAAGATTGCCTATAAGGCGCGAGGGAAGAGCATACACACTTCAAAAACCTTTATCATCTAATAAATGAAACATGTATTTAAGTTAATCAAAAAAGACTAAATAACCTTGTAAACAACTATTAAGAACCTACAAAAAAGTTAGCAAAAATAGAAAATTTGTTCATACATCTCGTGAAAAAAATCAACTTTTAACACTAACGCCCGTGTGCCCAATCCAACACATATGTGCCCCAACCAAAAATACGTGCCATAACCGATAGGTATGCGTGCGGAACATAAAGTGACTTTGATTTTTGACACCTATGTGTCAAGAAAGATGCATACACTAGGGTTTCGATGGATATGTGCCCTAGAAAATGGATATGTGGCCAATGTAAAATGTAAGGTCAACATAGTATTCGATAGACACCTATGCATCCATAGGAGTGGGTACACCTATGTTTTGATACACACACATGGGACAAAATGGATACACGTCCCTTTGTAAAAATTTTGATAGCTCAAAGTATGGCTTAATAGATATGTGGCTTGCTTGACACATATGCACCTATTTCAATAGAGACACATCCTTCCAAGACACCTACGCACACCCCCTATAAAACTTCAAAATTCATGGAAATGAAAAATTTAAAAGATTAAACAAGTTATTTTTCAACAATGGAAGTCTATTTCTAGCTTAGACCCATTAAATGCCTTAGCAAAAGGAAGAAAAATCCCTTTACAAATGTAAAATCTGTTAAAAGACAAGATTTTAAAACCTAGAAAGCATAAAAATGGTTAGAAATGGACATGTAAAGCCTAGAAAAGACTTGAAAAAGGACTATGGAGTAAGTCCCACCGGTGTGGAAAAAAGTGAACAAGGAAAAAATTTGTAAAAGCTATGAAATGGGGTAAGAAACACTCAAGAATCCCCAAAGATTCAAAAAAATAGTTCAATGGACCATCAAATAAGAGATAAACAAGGATTTATTACTTTTGCATGCATTAAGCTTGAAAGAAACAAGTAAATCTAACATATCTAGTTATCCTCTACTCTTGAAAGCTTTACAAATGAACCTAGATAGATTCTAAGCAATCAATTTATGATTGTGAGAATGGAAGCTCTCCATTAATGGCTAAAGAGCCACATGGTTTCTTCCATTTACTCAAACTTGAATGGAAATAGCAAAGAAAAGAAATATTAGCTCAATATGACAAATGAAGAAAAGCTCTAATCCTAGCAATAATACTATAGTTTAGCCTAGAAAGGGGAAGTGTTCTTAGAAATGGTCTAGGGGTAGTGGGGGGGTCTAGTCCTATTTATAGTTTTTGGTTTCCAAATATGGAAAGGTTTGGGTGAATGTGGGACAAAAGGATAGTCCAAAAGTCACTTTTTGGCTTAGAAAAGGTCAAAACATGATTAGGACTAGTTAATCTAGGGTTAGGCTAATTAATCACAATTAGTGAGAAATTAGGAGTTTGAGAGGGTTGTGAGAGGTTTAATCAATCCAATGAAATGGATTGATTACCTAGGAAGCTAGTAGAAGTGGTCTAGAGAGAATAAGAAGAGGATCTAGCCAATAAGAGGCTATATTAGCTTGTTTAATTGATTACAAGAGGAATACGACCAAATGGATGTCGTAAATGGAGAGTTAGATAGGCCTAATTGATGAGATGTCGTCAATTTGCAAGGGGGAAGAGTTAGTGCAATATTAAGAATAATAGTGCTTTGATAAAACTACAGGTGTCTACATTTGCCCCTCTTTGGGGTGGCGTAAGCTACACCACTTCAAAGAAAGTAGACAAACACAAATGACTATACATTTTTAGTAGGAGTGGAAGAAAAATTAGTAGGGTGAGGATGCCCCTCGAGTGTCGATTGGGTGATGAAAGAGGTCGATCGATGATCGAAAATAAGAAGAAAGAAGAATGATGAAAGAAGGATGCCCCAGAGAGAGTAGATAGAGGAAATAATAAAAGAGATAGAGAAGAAAAACAACAAGGGGGAGATATTGAGCTATTAACAACTTTGTTGTGTATAAGATAATATTGATTACATCATATTGCTAAGAATATTCATCATCGGTCCTTATTAAAATATAAGCATACGATAAAGGTATAGAATGACATGAAAATCCATAATACAAACAATTATCCATTTCCTCCAACTCAATGCAACATACAAAATGTAATGCAATACGAGAAGTAAACAAGCTGATCTAATAGGGAAATAAGTACAAACACACACACTCAAACCAACAATGTCCAAGAGAGTTGCACAAATATTGTGTTATCGAGCTTTAGTCCCAAATGTTTGTGATAAATGAAAAGGGTAAAAATGATGCCCCAAAGAAAATTGTACATGTAAGGGAAAGAACGGAGGGCACTTGGGCCCAATGAAAAAGTAGTGTGCATGACGAAATAGTACCAAGAAACTCATTGTGCCCCGAGTATGACAAAGTAGTAAGCAAACGTAGCTCTTGTAAATGATTGTAGAGTGACATGATTCCACGAAGTTTTTTTTTAAAACAACTAAAAATTTTGGCAAGATACGAGATGAGTGTCATGCGAGAGACACATATTTCAGCTGTAAAATGAGCTTGTTACCAATTTTAGTCCATTTTCAAAGTTTTACGATTTTTTTGGATTTTTTGAATGATTTTATAATTTTTAAATTTTTGATCTCAAAAATTTAAGAAATGGAAGATCACCTAAAATCATGCAAAAATTCCCTAGGGTGAAGAAAAGGGTGCATCGGATAGCAAAAAAATGCCCCAACAAGAAGAAGAATGAGCCAAAAATAATTATTTAATAAAAATAATTATCGTGGGTAAAATAGAAGAAAATAATGGAAAATAGTGCTTGGAATATTTGTAAACTACCCTGGGAAAAGAAATGACACTAGGTAGCACTTAGTGCTCCAGCGTAGTGAAAATTAGTAAAAATAATTATTTAAAAATAAAAATAATTATTTTGTGAGAAGAAGTGTTAGAGTGATCACAATGAGCCAAACATGTTGCAGGGGGGAATAATTAAAGCTAAATATACCCACTTGGGAGGGGTAAACCATCACGGATAGTTCATTTGCTATGGAGATTTTGTCGATTATCACCGTGAGTGACTTTGTGAGCTAAGAGAGATGGTGAGGCTTCAAAGGAGGAGGAGATGAGTAGATCGCATCCAAGAGTACCTATAAGAGGATAATGATGGACCCTTCATGTGAGTGCCCTATCCTTTCTTGTTAATTTCATCATTTTTTCCTAATTTATTACTTTGTACACTAGTTTAGGGAAAAATGCAATGCATACATGTACTCATATGTACCGAAATGGCATGGTACACACCCACATAGGCATTGAAACACATATACGTGCACACATGTGTCATTGGTCGATGCGTATGCATCCTATGGGTAAAAATCATATGTGCACATGTGCGTGCCAAACTTGAATGTGTATGCACAAGGATGGACATATATGCATCGTGTGGGGAAAATGAATGCGTGCACATGCGTGCATTGAAAGATAGACATAGGTGCCTTACTTACGTGTATAAATCCTATGAATGTCAGAATAGATTGGAGAGAAAATATGGGTGTGTATGCATTGATTAGGGTGTGTATGTTCAAAGAGAAGGCATATATGTTTTGAGCTCGTATGCATCATAATAGGCATGTATCGTCGAATGAGGTGAGTATACGCTAGTAATAAATACTTAAATAATATTTTTGAGAAAAATAAGTCAAGTGTAGATGAACGTAGGCTAGAAATTGGTAGAAGAAAGTAGAAATTAGTAAAAATAGAAGAATGTAGATAGAAATAGTCTAACAAGTGTATTGTTATTTTACAGAGATGATTACCCATGCTTCATACGAGAGAGAGGTATGGTCGCTTAGCAGCTATATAGAGGCAAATTTTGATGAGTAGATAGGAAGATACTAGATATCCTCCTATATGTGACTAGTTTAGCTTATGTGGCTGATATGCCATAGATTACACTTGATCATGGCCTCCTCACAGCCTTAGCTGAGAGGTGGCACAATGAGAGCTAGTGCTTCTAACTCCCAACTGGTGAGATGACCATTACCCTAGAGGACGTGTGGCGGATATATCGGGTCCCCATCCATGGCGAGCTGATTCAGTATATGAGCCATCATCCCAACATTGATCATTTAATTTTACACTTTTTTGGAGCTCCGGACATACCTATATGAGGTATGACAGTCGATTATCCCGGTGCATGAAAATCCTGAGCTAGATTGAGTTATAGTATATTTGATGGCCTTTTTCAGTGGAGTTTTACTCCTTGACAAGACTGGAGCTACCTTCCCACTTGGTCTTATTAGAGTTATCCATGGACTTATTGATGATCAAATATATTGGTGGGGACAATGCATACTGGCACATTTATATTAGGACTTGCACTTGATTACCTACTATCGTCAAAAGATGGTAGGTCCGACCCATTTTCTACATAGATTTGGGTGTGGGACCACATTTTCATTAGTCACCCCATAGGTGTTTTGAGAGTTTGTGCTCTAGAGGATCCTTCTACTATGGGTTGGGTTCCAATGAGTGATGATGTGTGGCTAAACATGGGAGACACTTACCATTATCACCGAGATTTTGATGAGTTACAATAGGCTGTAATAGTTTGGAGGCCATATAGACACTTTTAGTGGCCCGAGGATGGCTTAGAGCTAAGTATAACGACAGTTGAGAATTTTATGTTTGGAAGCTACAACTATATGTGAGAGTTGTACATATTTGATCGATGCTAGAGATAGCTAGGTACGACACAGATGTGCCAGGGCCAGATATGTGGTATACTCGTAGGGCCCAAGAGTATGTCGATATGGGGCCATAGATTACTATGGATAGATCCATGGCTAGCTATCTACAGGTGGTGCCATTTCGATGGGTACCTTTGAGGAAGGTCAAATATCCGAGGTGTACAGTAGAGTATGGGCCTTGGTATCGAATATATTACCTCATCGATTGATGATTCCAAGAGTAGCCTATGAGGCAGGAGTGAGAGCACCTCTAGTGGGACCTCCTAGCAGTGGTGATGAGGGTGGCGAGGATGATAAAGATGATGATGATGATGATGATGATGATCCATTTGATGGTCAACATCATGATGGGGGTGGGGGATAGGGTCCTCCACCATAGTAGCCACATGGGTAGGGGCCTAGGCCTGATAGAGACATGTGTCATTAACTCCTCATATGCATTTTCCTCCAGGTTGTTTCTAGTTAGTATCCATGTTCCATTACAACAAGTGTATCCATAGTAGGGTCCACCACCTCATGCTCTAGGTGGTGGTGGAGATGATGGATAATTAGTTACTACTTCCAAGTAGCAATTACAAGGTGGTGATAGCCATTCAATTATAGGTGGCGGTCAAGAGAGATCAAGGCAGGGCACAGCTCCAAATTGTTACAGAGAGAGAGACCATAGGCGAGAGCTCAAGTTGGTCGGTCGAGTGGAGATTAGGATGCATGGTTGTAGTAGATATAATAGCTAGCAGCATAGGGCATGCAGATATTGAGCCTATTACATTAGGCATAGTCACAAGCATGTAGGCTACTTATTACATAATGGGATTAGACCCGAGGCCTAGGTGCAGGTATCACTACTCGGTGAGATCAGCACAAGCTCAGTGCAGTCAAGACTATCACATCAGATAGAGATCGGTAGGTTGTCACACTGAGATAGGCTCAGGAAGACATTGGTAGACTTACAGGTGAGTGGGATTCTACTATTTAGGAAGCTACAACTTTTGGTGATACTGAGATGATACGACATTATGAGAGCTAGTGGCGAGGCCTCATATTACAAGGTCACCTACTATCGAGCAGTGTCAGAGGGACATATAGTGAATCCATTTAATCATCTTGGTGTAAGCATGACAAGATCTAGGTCACGGAGGTCGGGGTGGTCGATACAAGCCCATCATTCAAGAGGGTGGTACACCTGGGACTGAGACCATCCCATCAAGAAAAACAATGCCCTCCATTTTAGTACCCACATCCTGGTAGTCCAAGAGAGGGGGAGAGCCATGGATGATACTCTTTGTATATGACACACCTTTTATATGTATGTATGCCTCTTATGAAGGCTGATTTTGATCGATGTATGTATGGATGTACCATTTTGATTGTATGCCTCTTATGAAGGCTTCAGCATGATTCATGCCCTATGATGGCCGATTTTGTATTGATGATGTATATTCATTTTTGAGACAGACATTTTTATATGTATATATGGACATTCAATGTTATATTTCGTCATTTTTTATATGTCTTTATGATGATGACTCATTTTATGGATGTGTTAAATATATCATGATGTTGTATGATTTTGATTTCACATGTATGTATCATGATAGATGTTGATGATGTACCATACATTTTTAGATTGATGATATATCCTTAGATGATATCATATGTTTTGTACATGAGATATTAGATTAGTATATGGGATGATAGGGATGATATTGGTGAGGGGATAGATTTGTGATCATGTGCAATCCCTCTTGCCCCATTGATGATACAGTATGTGATGATTATCTTAGTATACATGCTTGATGTAAAACTTAGCATTTTTGTATATATGATGTACTAGATGATGTTATATGTGATGAATGATAGATGATAGATGTGATAACAAACAGATGTGTAGTAAACAAACACACAAGAAAAAGTTAACAAAACTAAACAAATATACACCTACAAAACAGCACAACAATATGTAACTAGAAATGAACTCATGCAAACTTTAACAACAGATTAAATTGGTATCCAATCTAAGTAAGTAAAATGAATCCTAATAGATGCATACAACAGATGATGAAAACATATCAATATTTTACAAGTATGAAAGTTTAAAAATGAACTCAATGTGGCACATAATTAAATCAAATGAGATTCAATCTAAGGTAAGCAAATGAACCATACTTTAAATCATACAACGTGAAAATATACTTACAACCAAAACTATACAAACCGATAACTAAAAGCAATCTAATCACTACCTTGTTTTTGTGGGACAACATTGATATATTTTCTAATTTTTTGGTGTTATCTTGAAAGATAAGTTTTCAAGGCTACTGTTCACATTGTTTTCAAGGTTTCCTTAAGACAATGTTACAAAGTTGGTGTAGCTTCATCCTAAAGGTATTTTCCGAATGTTTATATTTTTGTGTATCCTTTTCTGAATGTTTTTGTATTTTCTAAGGTCATGTTTTGAAAGCAATGTAAAGTGATGAAGAAGCATGGATACCTCGAGCATGATGTGGGAATATAAAAAGGTAAAATTTCACGCATGTATGTTCAAGAAAGTGAAATGTGAAGGTTCCCCCAGTGTTAGATGGGAATATACAAAGGTGATTCCTTCACACATATACAAGAACAAATGAGCCAGATCACGAGGCTTGGCAAGATAGACTCGGTAGGGTTCCTAGACCTAACAAGGAAACTAATCCTAGATAGAGGTGAGAGTTACCCATCCAGATGTAAGAGTATCTTGTGACCAATGAATCCTCCTTGAGTACCAAACTGGTTTTCACCCAAATACCTACCCAATGCGCCACAATTGCATGGTTTTCACATGTGGATGACCTGTTTTCTTTTTACTATTTTCTTGATTTTTTTTTTTTGTTTTTTTCTTCTCCTTTTCTACTTTTTAGGTATTTTCTGACATCCACCCCATGCTTAAGCATAGAACCTCTTGAGGTACATGATTTCTTGGGCTCTATAAGTTCTTCACCATCATAATGTGTAATTTTATACGCTCTTGATCCATATTTAGCAATGACCACATAAGGTCCTAACCAGTTAGCCTCAAATTTTCCTTTCTTTTCTCTATCCTTAACAGTGTTTCTCTGATTTTATTTTAGAACAAGATCACCTATATCAAACTCATGATGAATGATCCATTTTTATATCCTCTTAACACTCGGTTCTGATAAAATTTTAGGTGATTAAGTGCTCTCATACGCTTTTCATCCAATAGCTCTAACTCTATTAGTCGAGAAAATCTATAGTCTTCATCTTTATCAAGATAGTCCCGGAGAGATATTCTTAGGGAGGGAAGATCCACTTCCAAGGGTATGATGGCTTTAGTGCCATAGACTAAGGAATATGGGGTCACACTAGTAGGAGTGCGGATGGAGGTTCTATAGGCCCAGAGGGCGGGATGTATTTGTAAGTTCCAATTACGGCCAGTCTTACTAACCATTTTCTCCATGATTCATACAAGAGTCTTATTGGTGGCTTCAGCTTGTCCATTACCTTGAGGGTAATAGGGGGTGGACCACTTGAGTTGGATTTGAAAGCGTTGACATAATGCTTTGAATATTTTATTTTTAAATACTTACCATTATCTGTGACAATGGTGGAGGGAATACCGTAATGGAAGATGAGGTGATTCATGATGAATTTGGATATTTGTGCACCAGTTATATAAGTGAGAGGCACAACCTCTACCCATTTAGTAAAATACTCGGTGGTGGTGATAATGTGGGTATGACCATCTGATGAAGTAGGATGGAGCTTCCCTATGAGATCCAATCCCCATTTAGAAAATGACCAAGGTGTTGTAATGGGTTGCAACGCCTATGTTGGTGTGTGTATCAAGTTACCATATTTCTGACAGAGTTCACACTTCTTGATGAAGTTACAATAGTCTACTTCCATGGTGGGCCAATAATAGCCCACTCTCAATAGTTTCTTAGCTAGAAACATGTTGTTAGTGTGTGCTCTCCACAAATTCTGCCATGTACTTATTTAATAGCATGGACTAACTCAAGAACATCCAAACAACATAAAAGATTCCTGCAATAGCCACAATGATAGAGGGTTCCTCTTAGGAGGGTGTAATGGGATATACAGTGGATAAGGGATTTCTTCTCAGTATGGGTAATGTTTGGGGGAAATGTGCCATTTTGTAGGTAGTTAAATATGGGATCATACCAAGGTGAGAAAGGACCAACAACTTCACATGCCAAACAAGACTTTGACATGTCATAGGCGGGCACTCATAAATTCTCTATAAATAACAAAATTTTACTTTCCTGAGGTGGAATATGTAATAGGGATCTGATAGTAGCCATAACATCCACAAACCTATTATGTGATCTTGGTCATTGTTCAAAATAATCTGCATAAAATACTCCTTCAAGGTCTCAACCAATTTCTTATATGGAATGAGCTTCTCATCTTTGACCTTATACTCATCATTAACTTGTTTAATGATTAGTTGGGAGTCATTGATGACTCATAGCTGTCAGATATTCCAAGTGATAGCTAACTTAAGGCTGGCAATAAGTGCCTCATATTCTACAATGTTATTAGTACATGGGAATCCCAAATGGAATGCTTGTGGAATAACCTCTCATGTGGGAGTGATGAGCACCACTCCATCCCTTGATCCATGAAATGTGAATGACATTTCAAGTGGAATTTCCACACAATATAATATTTTATATACATCATGGATGCATCTGTAGATCTAGACACAATGGTTCTATTCCTAGTAGGGGAGCTTCAGCCAATTGATCGGCCAATACCTATCCTTTCAATGATTTTTGATTAACAAACTCAATGTAAAATTCACTAAGGAGAATGATCCAATTAGCCATTCTTCCCGTAAGGGCGGGTTTGGATAAAAGGTATTTGAGAGGGTCAACTTTGGATATTAACTTGGTTTTGTTATTAAGGAGGTAATGGCAAATTTTTTGAAAGGTAAAGACAACTGCCAGGTAAGCCTTTTCAATCTGTGGATAATTCAACTCATAGGCGATCAAGGTGTGACTGAGATAATAAACCACCCTTTCTTTATGGTCAAGGTCATATTGGGTAAGCATTACACCAATAGAAAACTAGGTGGCTGAAATATATAGTAGGAGAGGTTTTCCACTGAGTAAATGGCATGAGAACAGGTGGGTTGATGAGGTATTGTTTAAGCAATGTAAATGCCTTTTGACAATCTGGTCCCCAATTGAAAGTAACATCTTTCTTCAATAGATGTGTAAATGGATGGCACTTATCCACAAGCTATGAAATAAAATGTTGGATAGCCTGAATTTTCCTTGTAACCCCAACTATTTTGAAAATTACAAGGAGGAAGATTGTGAGAGTAGAATCATCACCTGATCTGGAACAAAGGCCTACAAAACTACATGTTTGGGACAGCCACCTATGCCAAAGCACTTAGGGAAAGTAAAAACTAAGCTACAACGAAACAATGTGCACAAGCACTTGGAGGAATGGAAATCTAAGCTAATATGTACAAGGTAGAGAGTTTTCCTTTAGTAACAATGCTTTAGATGGATTCCATTCACTGGAATCTGCAGTTCTTCACCATCTAATGTAGACATTTGGAAAGCATTAATGTTCTTACACTTTGTGACCATGTATGGGCCACTCTAAATGGCATCAAACTTTGAATGCCTTCCTGGCTTTGCTCGGTCTGCATCCCATTTCAACACTAGATCTCCAATTTGGAAGGTTCTAGCCTTAGCTTTCCTATCAAAGGTCTTCTTGATCAAGGCTTGATCCTTCTCTATTTCTTGGGCTGCATGCTCTCTAATTTCTTAGAGCTCCATCAATTCTGCATATCTCACCTCCATGGGTACAAACTCCAACAATTCCAATTTCTTCATGAGTTCCAACATTGGCACCTCAAGTGACATGGGAAAAATTGCTTCTCTTTAAGTAAACAATATTGAACGAAGAATTACCTATGGATCTCTTGGGAATGATCCTATCAACCCATAAGGCTGATTTCAATTTATTATGCCAAGTCCTCTAATTTGCACCAAGATTCCTCTTGATTATCTTTAACAAGTTCTTATTTGTAGACTCAACTTGGCCATTACCTTTAGGGTAATAATTTGATGAAGTGCTAAGATAAATTCCATTTTTGACAGCCCATTCAGTCACCTTAGATCCTATAAATGCCAATGCATTATCCTATATCATAGTGGCAAGTATACCAAATCTAGTTACTATCCCCTCATAGAAGTCTAGAATGCTAGATTCATTTGCTTCCTTAAGTTCCACTGCCTCAGTCCATTTGGTGAAGTAATCTGTGGTTGTTAGAATCCACTTGTGTCCTTGACTTGAGTTTGGGTTGATGACCCCAATGAAGTCCAATCCCCATTGTATAAACGGTTGGTCAAATAAAATTGGGTGCAATGGAAGGGCAGCTAATCTCTCTTTGCCTGTGAAAAAAAAACAACTCCTGCACCTCTTGATCCATGCATAACAATCACTAAATACCTTGGGCCAATAGTAGCCAACCTTCATGATCTTGAGGGTTGTCAATCTTGGTGCAAAATGACCCCACTGTTCCACCATGGAACTCTTCCAATGTTCTATCAATCTAATTTGTTTTAATGCATCTCGTGACATTCCATTTACATCTTTCTTAAACAAAACACCATCAACAAGTGCATATGGGTCAACTTGCAATCTGAAGTGTCTTCTCTTGGTTTTGTTCATTTCGGAGGGCATAGGCCTTTGTGTAGGAAGTGCATTATATCTTGAGTCCAAAAAGGAGTGAGGATGCCATCATTCTCTTCTGAGCATGACCTTGTTCTTGGTTGTTTTGCAGCAAAACCAAAACAACATCATTTTCATTGCATGTTTCCATTGATTTTCTTAAGACAAGCTGTCACATAATCCTTTTCCTTAGACCATCTTGGTGACCTTGATCTCAATTTCATACTCCATGACATGAGTAATCCACCCTGCATGCTTTTCTTTTAGGTCCTTGTTGAGTAGGAATTCCTTAACTCCCACATGAGAAACCAAAGCAATTGAACCTTGTTGTTTAAAACTAGATGCTTAAATTTCTTCAAACCCTTAATCACCGCAAGAACTTGCTTCTCTATGAAAGAATATCTCACCTCATAGTCCTCCAGGATTTGATTAAAGAAATCAACTGGTTGCTCTGCATTTTCTTTGCTCTACTGTACTTTGAAATTGTAGAGATTGTATCATCACCACCAAATGTATAAAGGATGAAATCCTTGGAGAAATTTGGGTTAAATGAGAGTTGGAGCTTGTGATATAGCCTCCTTAATTTCCTCAAAACTTTCCTTAGCTTCTGCTATCCATTTTAAAGCCATGCTTTTCTTCAACATCATGGTTATTGGCTTGACAAGGGCTGCAAAGTCTGGCACAAACCTCTGAATAAAATTGATCTTTCCCAAGAAACTTTGAAGGGCCTTCTTGTGGCTTAGTAATGGCAGTTCTTTTATTGCTTCAACCCTCTCTGGATCAATTTCTAATCCCTCTTTTCAAACAATATGGCCAAGGAGCTTTCCTTCATGAGCTAGAAAATACATTTTTGGGATTTAAGGATACCCCAAATCTTCTATATCTTTGGAACACTTGTCTCAAATGGAAAAGATGATCTGCTTTGCACTTTTAGAAAAAAAAAAGTGATATCATCTAGATATATCAACACCATCTTGTTTATCAATCCTTTGAACGCCATGTCCATTTCCCTTTGGAAGGTAGCTCTAGCGTTGGACAGTCAAATGGCATTTTCCTATATGCATAAGTCCCCATTTGGTGGTGAAGGCTGTTTTGAACTACTCCTCTTCCTTTACCATGATCGATTGTACCCTAAGTAACCATCTAGCAATAAAATCTCTTAGAGCCAGCAACAACTTGTAAAATCTGCTCCATAGAAGGAAGTGGTAATGATCCTTGAGAGATGCTCTATTCAAATCTCTAAAGTCTACAGACAATCTGATTTTTCCACTCTTCTTTACGATCGAACTAAGTTTGTTACCCAACTAGAATGCTTGATGGGAAATATGATACTTGCCTCTATTAATGTATTCAATTCCTTCTTCATAAGAGGATCCATGTGTGGATTAACGGCCTTTTCTTTTTCCCGATGGGCTTAGCACTTGGATCCAATTCAATGGTGTGTTGAGCTAGCTTGGGATTGAAACCCTTTAAATCCTCGTAGCTCCAAGAAAATACATCAGGAAACTCTTGAAAAATTTGCATAAACTCATACCTTTCTTGCTTGGTTGCTACTTTACCAATTTGAAGTGATCTACCTTCTCCCACCAAGATGGGCATTGAATCTTCCCCCTTGACTTGGATGTTTGATTTCTCTTTCCTAAATTGATCATTAGGATTAAAAATGGACTCCAAAGTGACAAGTCCTTTCAGCGATTGTTGGCTCTCAAACTATACCACCCGATCACCATCTTGTTCTAATTTTTCCTGATTTTTGGCTAAGAACTCAGCTTCTTCTTATGAGAAATTGATGATTTGTTGATCATTTTCAAACACTTGCCACTTACATTATTGTCTAGCACTGAAGGCCTTACAATCACATGAATGTTTGGTTGTACTTTATCTTCCTTGATGCTTTCAACAACATCAAAGGCTGCCCCAACTGCTGCAAGCCTGTCAACAGCTTGGTTTTCTTTCCTAGGGATGGAATTGATGTTAAAGCCCTCAAAATATTCAATGAGGTCCCACACCCTATTTTTGTAACACTTGAGTAGATCATTCTTGGCAGCATGTTGTCCTCTAACTTGGTTAACAATCAGCTCACTGTCACCAAAGACTTGTAGATTTTTTATACCTCTTTTAATTGACCAATGCAATCCTTGTACCAAAGCTTCATATTCAGTAGTGTTGTTAGAGCATGCAAAATGAAACCTAAAAGCTGAATAATACTTAATTCCTTGAGGTGAAACAAGCATTGCTCCCCCTCCTGCACCTTTTCTACTTCTTGATCCATCAAAGAACAACTGCCATACCTCATTGTCATCCTTATGGTCTGATTTGGTGATGCTAGGCATAGGTTGATTTTCTTCATGTATGCAATAGACTCCTAGCTCAGATTCTTCTATTTCTTGGTAGGGATCAAAATCATGTACCTTGTTTTCCCATTCATCAAGAGTTAAATCTAGGATGCTTCCAACCTTTGTATCAGCTTCATTTGTGCTTGGATAATTTTCTTGATCAAATGTTGAACAGGTTGGCGTTAATTGGGCTTGGAGTATGAGGCTCAATGTGAAAGTTTTCAATAGGCTCGACCTAATTGTGGCCTTAGTTCCATATCTGTTCTAAATAACATGTGTGACCAATCAATAGATAAGTAGCCTCCAATTTTATTTGTGAGGTCCTTGACAAGCATAAGGCAAAGACTGGTGGAAAATCTATTACCAACACATCTTGCAACACAAGAACATTGGGACATGCATGCAAATTAAGATTCAAATCTCGATCACTCCCACTGTTGTTACTACTTATCCCATCCAGGTTGCACTACCCCTTTGGATATGACTTCATAGTGGAGACCCAGTGATCAGCTATTTGTTTGGGCATCACCGAGCTATTTTCCCTAAAATCAATCATGCAATTGTGTACTAGTTTATCCCCAATGATCAATGAAACATAGAATGGAGGGGAATTCAAAATCTTACCTTGTTGTCCTCCATGATTCCCTTCATGCTTTGGATAGCATTGGTGAGTACCTTCTCTTGCACATGAACTTACTGATTTGAAGTTGACCAATTCTTCATGGCAGCTTGTAGGAGATCTCTTTGGCCTGGAATGGATAATGATTCCCACATAGATATATTCACATTTGTCTTCTTCATCTGATCAATGATGCTAAATGGGGATGAAACATCTCTTTGCTGCCCCTTGGTCTGCACATTCTTTTCTTACATGTGGGCTGTAACAGTTGGTATTTGAGCTGATTTAGAAGGTGGTTTTGGGCTGCCCTTGCATGTTTGGAATTGCATTTTTCTTACCAACACCTTGGAGAGTGATGGAAGGTTGTCGATCGCCTAGAGCCAATGACTTCCCTCACCAATATTCCTCTTTTTGACATTTTATTGGCTACCACACTTTGAGACAACTGCTTGATTCATACCACAAAAATCCTTAGCCTGCCAATTTGCTAATGTAGTCTCATTTGGAGCTGCATTTTGCTTGGATGTTCCTTGTTGTTGGTTTGTTTCCTGGCTCACTTCACTCTCTACACCAGTTGTTGTCACCATCAAGGCTTGGTTCAAAGCACCATTGAAGCACATAGATTGGTTGTGAGGTTCATTGCATGGGAAACACCAATCATACTCTTGTGCCATATTATTTTGCACTGGCACTAAATCTTTAGAGGTAGATGCAGCATTGGGATTATAGGGCTGAAATGGTCTATTGGCAGGAGGCCTTGTTTGATTTTGATTTGCAGTGGGTTGGGTGGTCTATTAGGATGATATGGCTACCTATTGGGCTGAGCTTGAGGTTGATAAGATGGCCTAAAACTTTGGGCCTGTTGCCTCTTGAGTGTAACCAGCTCATTGCCCAAATTTTGCAATTGTTTCATGACTTCTTGAAGTTCATTTGAAGCACTAGAGGATGAAGTGGAAGTTTCATTCGAACTTTGATTCCTAGGAGTGGGAATAGGAGCTATAGTAGGTGCTTGAATAGTGCTTGAATTTTCTAAATTTGGATACAAGGGTATGGGAGGCCTAGGAGCCAGCTTACCAGCTTGAATTAAGCAATTCTCAACTCTAATGGAAATGCTATAAGTTGTAAGTATAGTTGTACCTCCCATGGACTGAATTAGCATAGAAATATCAGAATTTAAAGCTTTGAGATAGTATAGAAAAGAACCTTTAGCTGTTGGCCTTACTGCCACTGGAATTCTATCCCAAGTCCTTTGAAATATGAAGTTGAAGTCTGTCAGTTGCTCATTGGGAGCTCTCTTGATAGTTGTCAATTGTTCTAGTAGAGACAAATTATCCCCCTTTTCTCCAAACTGCTCATGGAGAGCTATGCACAATTGACTCCAATTTTGGATTGAACCAGCCCCAAGGCTTCTAAACCATTGCAATGCTTTCCCTTTAAATGAAGATGCTAGCAATTTGATAGCAATTTACATCTCAACAATCTCATGGATTGCACAAACATTAGTAATGTCTTTAACATGATCACCAGGAGTGGTCTAATTTTCTCCAGTGAAATATGGAATGTTCTTCAATGCTGCAATTGGAACTAGATTTTGTGCATTGAGAGCAAGTGGGCTACTGCTAATGAAGTTGACATAAGGGTTGGGTTGTGCCATTCTGATTGGCCTGAGAACCCTTGTTGATTGAGTGAAAGGTCTAGAAAGTGGAGGAGTTTATAGATTTTTGTTTAGTGGAGATGGAGACCTTTGAATCCTCATTCCTCTATGCCTTCTTCCAGGGGATAGTTGTAGATACTCAGACAACCCTTCTTCTCTGGATTTTGATCTTGTGTTGATTCTTCTCATGAATCTTCAGACTATGACTGCTTTGAAACCGAGATGATTTTTCTCTTTGGAGCCATCAGATGTGTAGATCAAGGCTCTTTTCAAGCATGAAACTTGCAACAAATTCACATCAACTTGTTGCAATGAAGATGAAGACCTCTAAGGTCCCACTGGGTGTGCCAAAACTGTTAGTTCATATTCATAACACCCCTGGATGTTTATCAGATTTCTAGTTTGATATTTGGACATCCAGTGTGAATGCACAACATTGAATCTTTTCCCAAGTGTGGGACTTGCAAAAATGGGAAAAGAATCTCCAGATTAGAGGTTGGTTCCTCAACTCCTCTGATTAGATGTATGCTTGAAAATTACAGAGGTTTAAACTGTAAATCCTACTCTAAATTCCAAGGGGACAGAGATAGAGGATGCAAAAGAAATAAAACTAATACTAAAAGGTGATACACCAAAGGAGTGGTGAACATTTTACTTCTAAAAATTGACACAGATCATTGAAATGCAACAAAACATCATGCACAAACTACTAAACTGTAATGAAAGATCAGAAATGAAGCAAACAACACAAACAGAGGACTAAAACTCATTCATAGAGCTTGCATTATCATTTCCAATATCAAAAATACATGCATTACAACAAAAGAGAGGAAGAAAACATATTGCAGTCCTGGAAGAGGTCTCATAATCCACAAAATCACTTTTTAGGTGAAGGAGGGAGCTTACAAACATAAAAATGTCCAACCTTTTACAAAATGAGCCAAATATGGCTTTTAACAATGAAAATTCAAGCTCAGAAAGGAGAAATGCGGGAAAACGTGAGTGGATGCTTCAACCACCAACCAAATTGCATTAAAATAGCATGGGTTCCCCTTCCAGACCATTCCCCAGCATTTTTTACCATGCTGGGAGAGAGTGTGAGCCATACTTCATTAAAAAAGGTGGTTGAAATGTCGATTGCTTCTTTTCTCCATGCCAGAGGCTGTTTTCCATTTTCTCTCCCAAACTCCACCAAAAAAAAAAAATTGATCCCTCCATCATGTAGGTAATTTTACCATCTTTCCAATTCCACTAAGAACATGAAAATATGAGCCCTGGATCAAAAGTTATGCCCTTCTGAAGATTTAGGGCAAAACTAGGGAAAATTTGAACTGGCGGGCCGAAAATTCAAATTTTCCTCTTTTTTGACTTTGGGAAAATTTCCCCAAAAATCTCCACCACATGAAGCTCTAAGGACACATGGCAAGTTTTGATTGGTCACGGGATTTTCCCCGACCTTTTTACGCCTTTTTGATCTTTGGAAAATTTTCCAAAAAGTTTCCGCCACCCCAACATTCCTAGGACATGTGGCATGTTTTGATTGATCACGGGGTCACGTTTCCAAATTTTTCTCGATTATGTCCATTCCCGATGGGACATGTGGTGCTCTAGAATTGGCATGGGCTTGACAAGTTCTTCTCCTCTGCGGGCTTGCCTTAACATTTTTGCCAACTCCCTATACACGTGACATGTTTTGATTGGCGCGGGCACGAACTGTTAGGCCTTCATTCCAATATTTTCCATCACTTGGAAAAAAGGAAAATTTTCCTCCAATCTCCCACCGTTTGATGCTCCTAGGGCACATGGCACCCTCTAATGGTCCTCCCCAGTGCCCGTGCTTCGATTTTTTCCTTTGCACCAATCCTTGAAAAAAATTCCATTTCCTTCCACCGAGCCGAACCTCGATACTCCCGAGGCACGTGGCCTCCTCCCATTGGCTAAGGGCCTTCGGGCCAAAAAATTTCTTTGTGTGCCCCACCAATTTTTATGAAAATTTTCTAAGTTGCCTCCACCCCCGCCATTCCGATGCCAAGTGGCACATCTTGATTGGCTGCGGGACTCTCATGGGAAAATTTCCCCAAAAATCTCCATCGTGCCATAACTTGAAAAATACAAGGAGTTAGGAGGAAAACTTTACCATTCTGGAAAGATGAGAATATTCTCTATCTAATGAAACCATTTCTAGAACATTTTGAGTACTTGAAAAGTAAAAAAATCAACTGAGGCACAAGAGAGGGAGGAATGAAGGGAGTTAGCCAAAAAATAAGCAAGGGGCTTATTTTGGATAACAGATTAGTGGTTAGTGTTATATCCTAAGGTATAAAATTTAAATTACCTAAGATCTAACCTAAGCCATTAATCTACCCTAAGTTAGTGGATATGAATTGGAACCTAAGGAGGGTCGCATACATGTTGGCGACGGTTTCTATGGCATTAATGTTAAGTGATAAGGTTGGAAGGCATACAGACTGCCAACTTTGGCAGGGGTTTGTTGGTTGGCGGAGGCCTAGGTGGCAGTTTCACTAAAGTTTGAAATGTTTGTTAAAATTGATTTGGCACTCACCAAATTTGGTAGTCGGTGGCAAGGAAGACTAAGTGGGAAACTTGGAGTTAATAGAATTAATTGCATTTGGGTTTCGAGCCCAAACCGCCTTGTAGGCATTCCAAATGCGATTTTTATGAGTTGTTTCATTTTGCATGCTCTCCGTTTTTCTCTTCATGCGCTCTGGTTTTTTGAACCAGCAGTTTAAGCTTCATTGCATGGCTATTTTTGAGGTTTCGATCTATTTTCATTTTGTGGAATGTATATAAAGCACTATGGGAAGAATTTTTGGTTGTTTGATCTTTCGTGGAGAAGAGGAGAAGAAAGGAGCTCGATCAGAGGTCTTCTTTGATTTCACAGTGGCACTATCAGGCATGATAGGCTCTAACTATTAAAATCTCTTGCATCCTCTAAGTGTTTTCATTAAAACAACTTTTCTCTAATGTGTTTGTGCATTTCATGCTTATCTAGTTATTTAATTTGTTGGGTTTTGTAAAAACTTGCATTCTGGGTTCAAAACTGTGAAGTACGTGATTTTGTTGGAAGCTTTTGTGTATTGTCTTTTGTTTAAAATAACTTGGCATGCACGAGCAAAGCTAGTAGCTTTGTTAACTTTTTCAGTTGATGGAATCTGTAGTTTGGTTCAAACCACTTAGTTGGCCATGAACTACTAGCTGAGTTTTAGGTAAAATAACTTTGAGTTTTTCCTGTGTGTTGAGTTTATTGTTTGAAAATTTGTTGCATATGTTGGTCACGAGCTGATAAGGAACTCCAGTTGTATAAACCTTATATGCAAATAGAGGTTTTGTTGGAAACTTGCTTCGGTGGATAAATCCGTTGTAGAGGTTCTCGGTACTTTGGTGACAGTGTTTTATTTAATGATTAATGGGTTGTGAATAAAACCCGTATATGGCTTAGCCTTTGTATTCTCCATGTGAAAACGTGTCTATTTTCTTGGAACCCGCATGCATCTGGAACCTATGTTAGACATGTTAGTTAAACTAGACTTTTGTTTGAGTCTGCTTAAGGCATGATGTTCATGAACTATTGTCTTCTTGGAATATTTAATTGTTATTGTAGATTTTTAGGAACTTGGACTTCATCCTTTTTGGTCGACGGGTTTTAGTTTCTGTATGAATCTTATAATAAGTATGAAACAAAGGTGTTCACTGAAATTGGAAAAGAAAATCATTTCTTATTCTGAACCATATACAAGTAATTCCTTTTGTTCTGTCTATTATCATTATGATGCTTGAGTATTTGTGAATTCATGATTTGAATTTGAAATGCAACACTGTGCAAAAAATTTGTTACTTGGTGATCAATTGTAATGGTAACTGGAACATTGTGTTGGTTTAGATATTATCAACTATTGATTATCTTTTTTTAACTACAAGGGGATTTGTGTTACCCTAACTTGGTTTTAAACTTCGATTGATTCGATCTTTTGAGGAAGTTATGTTTATTTCATTGTGCTCGGGATTGGAATCTGAGTCTTGCACAAATGAAATTATATAAATATTATTGTTGATCATGTCGGTTTATTGGGAAACCAATTTATAGTTCTTGAAGTAATGTATTGATATAGGGTTGAGATAGATCTGTCTTGCCTAGACTATCAGGAAGTCTTGAGGGTTAATATCCACTTAGATTTCTTATCTCTTGTTGGGTTCAATAAATGAATGTTAGGTCTTGAAAAGTAAATTGTGATTATAAAGTTGAATGCGGACTGTGTTTGAACTTTACTGTTTTATTAGACTTTAATTGGAAAAGGGAAAGGAATGGTAGGATAGATGGAACTTTAATGTTGGTAGTAAATGAGTTCTAAGAAAGAAAAATGTTGCATGTTTTCTTATCGACTGAAGGTTGTTCTGGTACTAAGAAAGAATGATAGATCTTGAAAGGTACACTGTAAATTTTGATTGTCGGTGGGCTATGTATGAGTTTCATTTATATAATTTTTCAATGGAAAGTAGAAATCATACATTATATTGGGAAAGTTGAGAAAGATGTATCAATTGGTTATCTCTTTTCTGATGTTGTTCTTGTTCTCTTTTCTTGGAACTCCTACTTAAACATGAACTGTATGTTTAAAAGGAAGTAAAAATGTTTAATTAAGTTGTAAGATTTGATTATAGATTGGGATCATATTATGATAGGTATCCTTTTCTAATGCAGATTGGGTAAGATCAATGGATGGAACTTCCTGATTTTATTCTGATTGGAAAAGAGATTCAATACTTAATTTAGTCTTTCTGCACTTTTAAATTGACTGAAATTATGTAGGAAAAGTTGGTTGATTGGTTGGCTAAGAGAAGTTGTAAACTTATAGTTGACTGATAATCTATCATGTTTTCTAGGGTTACCTTTATATGAATCTGTTTGATGAATACTTTAAAATGTTGAATTTTAAAGTAGTAAACCTTTAAGAGGAATAGTTAAATCATGATATGCATTTGTTTCTACCTTTTCGATGTTAAGTGCTTGGGCATAACGAGAGATGTTTTCTCTCTTGCTTTACTTGACAATTGGATGAAACATCTTAATGTGATTATGCTGAAAACATTTCCTGTATCTTTTAGTAAGGTTAAGTGTTGTAATATATTTGGCAAGATTAGAAATAATGATATGTTATGATTGTTGTTTTATAAAGATAATTGATGAGATCAATTATACTTTAAGTTGAAGGACAAATTTATAGAGTATATTCTGTTCTTCCATTTGTTAACTCTTCCTTAGTATTACTCTTCTTTTATTAATATTACATATGCTTAGGGGCATGAACTATTAGTGGTTCATTAAAGTAGGGTTGTTCTTATTGGGACATTTAGTGGATTGCACTTCGTTTTAAGGCTTAGTGCTTATCATGCTCAGTTCATTGAACTGACCCGTGCTAGCAATTTTTATAGATGGACTTCGTAAGTGATAAAAGAAGGCAAAACTTATATGATGCATTGGCTGATCTAAGTTGATTCTTGTGAAGAAATTCTGATTTGTTCTCAAGTAGTATTGTAAAAAGAAAAGTTTATCTCTTTTGAATAAAGACTATTGTCTTACAGTATGCCTAAAATGCATAAGTTGTAAATGTATAAGTTTTGGAAATGAATTGAAAGATGAGAATTTACTTGCATAGATTGTGTAAATTATCTTGTTTGAGGATAATCTTCTTATTGTCTATATGATTGGATGTGTATTCTTGATGGGTATTATAAAAAGAAATTTAGATAAATTTCCTAAGTAACCTGCAGATTAAATAAGTGGCAGAATACAATATTCTTATCTAAGTATTTCATTATATCAAGTGATGTGAAATAAAACTATAATAAAAATTATTGTAATTATAAAGGACATTATAGGGAGTGTTAAGCCCTAGAATGTAACTATGAAGAGGAAGACCCTTCCTCTCTAGTAATGAACTAAATAAAAGAGGAAGATATGATTGTTAATCATTAAGATTTAATTATAATAAGTCTGATATGTTTCAGCCTAGTAGGTTGTTACACTTCCTTAATTAGTTAAGTTATTTAAAATAAGGAACTTAAGTTGTTGTTGTCCTGTTTTTGGATAACGGGTTGTTAGGACAAAACTAAAAATCTAGAAACAATACTAAGTTAACTAAGCTTTTAGGATTAATTGTATCCAACTTTTAAAAAAGAACTTAAAGAGTGTTGGACTTAGGGATTGATGGGCTGCCGAAATATGTCATCTTTTAACCCAAATTTAACTTAACGTAAGTAAACTCTTGGAGGTATGTACATCTTCACGAGGTTGTTCCGTAGGATGTTGACACACATTAACTACAAGGTTGTACCTTCAAGAAGATTAGGATCTTCTCGAGGATACAACAGTGCAGTTAACATGTGGCAACACCCTTCTGCATTGATCATCAAGATCTACACACCTCTGAACTTGATCAAGATTTCCCTCCAAGATTGGTTAGTATCATAGTCAGGATATGAAGTAGCCCTTTAGGACTCAGGGTACCTTGGCACACGGGGTTAACCTAGGTTGACCCAATATGCCAATTTACCCTAAGTCTTTATGAGCCTCTTCATATCATGACCTAAGTTGTTAACCTGTAATAGAGTTAAACCTTGGGCAAGGTGACTCGATGTCAGTCGCAAAGACATTCTAGATAACAATGGAGTGGGGTGAAGGATGTATTCCAGATTGATGAGTATGTTGTCAAGGAATAAGTAATATGAACAAGTATGTTAGAAATCTTTGGCCAAAGTATCGCAAGCTGTTGATTGTGTTGTCCTATGTCACCTAGTCTAAGGATCGTGATGCCAATGAATATTGGTAACAATATTCAGTTAGGTTCCTTAGACAAATCACTCAGAACCCAGAACAGGGTAAGAGAACCAAGTACACGAAGTATTTAGAAGAATACTCAAAACTCAATGTTACACATGAATAGATCGGTAGTTTACCGAGTCATGGAATGAATAGATCGGTTGCTCACCGAGTCATTGCAGCTGCATATGGTTATCTGTTATATGAATGGTTGTTATGAAATGTGTGTTCTAAATTATGTATTTAGAATAGAGAACATTAATCATGCAAAAAAAAATTCCTTGTTTCTAAAGTCTTAAAATGGGAATGTTACTGTACATTGTTGTTACATTTTCTTGAAGTGGAAGCGCGCCCTATATCAAAAGGGTTTTCCATGTCTATAAGGTATGGTCATGTTTGTTCTTCTATTTCACGGTTAATGGTTTTAATCTCCGTTTCGCGCTCTTGTGGGAGCCGGATCCTAATTCAAGAACTCTTGCAAGTACTTGGTCTTTGTTATAATAAAGGAGCTCGTCGAAGCAAACTAAGTCTAACTTGTGTTGGTCCTCTGATGTATCAGAATCTTCTCCACTATGATCAACTAGTGGTTTAGTGTCTTTTACTTGTGAAAAGAGAGGCGCTAAGTTATTACCAGTGAAGGGGTATGATGCGAAAGGATTTTCATCTAAATCATGCTCATCTGGTTTAGATGCCATTTTTGTGATTATAGGCATCACTAGTCAAAGTTGTGCTAGGTTTTTTCTAAGTGTATTTAAAGTTTATACGAAACCTAGGTGTATGTGATATGAATTGTTTAAAGTCCCACTATCTCAAAAGATGTCCTAAGTACACAAAATATGCAAACACTTTTGTTAGGAACAAATATGCAAATTCTCTAGTAAATTTGTCAAACACTCAACTATTTTTAAAACACTTTATACCTTAAGCTATGGTTTCAATGATAAGTGCACAAATTAGATAGTGACAACACCCTATCAATACCTAGGTCGAGTTGAAACATCAACAAGATCTAAGTACCAAAGTTGTATTGATGCGATCTCTCCACAAGGTATACTATGACTAGTTCAAATTCGACAAAATCTAAGTCTTTGATAATGGAAGTTGCAAATGAAAATGACATAACAATACTACCCGATACATTAACTTAGCTTGGAATAAGAAATGTTTTTAGTATTAAGATAATGTTATCATGATATGAAAAATGTAGTATCAACACTCTCAAAAGGCCTTAGACATTGTTGGGACCGAAACTAAGTACAAGTATAGAAAGAAGTTTTCAATCGTGTGGGCAGTGTAACGATACAATGAGGAAACTTATATCAAGTTCTCAAGAAATGAAAACAAGATGTAAGTGTCGCAATTGTATGGCTAAAATGCGGGCAGAGTAACAACTCAAAGGGGAAACGATGATGAAATGAAATCCTATCTATGAAGATGATCCTGAAATCAAGATCATGTGGTCATCAAAGATATAAGGACATATCCATGCACTTTATATGTTTAATAAATTAGCCACAAACATGGATGAGCGTGAATGGAAAAAAAAGTGGCGAACACTATCTATGAAAACACTCCTAAAATATGCTTTCCCTTGTCCCAAATGGGCAACAAGAATGCAAAGGTATAGATCAAAAGATGAAAATAAACTAAGCGTCACTTGGGCAGAGTTTCACCTCATCTCGAAGGTGAGAAAGAAACCAAGATAAGTGATACGTCATTTAATTTTGTGATGAGAAACACTTAGATCTAACTTAAGTGGATTTGTTACCATGTTCAAAAAACAAGGTTTTGAATCCAAGAAAGTTGTCACTTCATGATGGTTTGACAAGACACAATAATGGACTAGAAAAGTGGGCTCCTTGACAAAATGGCTTTCCTAAATAGTTCACTCAACTAGGTGTCACAAGTTTGTCTAATGTGAGCTCAATTTTCCAAGGTTTCCCAAGGATTATCTCAGCTTTACTTTACCCCCTTCTGATACAATGAGAAACTAGTGCATTCAATTGTATCGTCATTGGGGTCGTGATACGGAAAAATTTGACTCTAAACTCACAATGTATGACTAGTCAAGTGGGTAAGCAGAGCACTTCTGTTTCATCCACGAGGTTACTTAGCAGTGGATTAATTTAGGGTTCTTAGAACCACCCCCATTGTTATAGATTAAGGCATTATGCCAAAGGGGTTATGTTCTAGTTGATCGATAGAACGCACCCTTTTCTGAAACTTGTAATACAAGTGTGATGTTTGTGGTGTGTTTTTATCTTGCTTAACTTAATGTGGTTTTAAGTAGCACACCATTTGGCAACCTATATGAAAATATGTATTAGTGGGTTTGTGTTTCAGTAACTCCTTTCTTTGACAAATGAATTTGGTCCTATACATACAAAAGTTAGTAATTTTCCAAAAGGATCACAATATCAAAAGAGAGTTTACGTGTTGTTTTTTATTCCCAAGGTCGCCAAAAGGTGCAAGGGAAGAGCATACACAACACAAAAACTCAACTATAAATAAGTAATGGAAAATACTTGAAGTAATTTTATGAAAAGGAATTTGTTTTAACCAACTTTGAAAATTAATCCATTATGAAGCTCAAATCAAGTTTGTAGAAAGTAAGAAGAAGGTTTTGGAAGCGTTTTTTGTTCCCAAGATCACCTATAAGGCGCGAGGGAAGAGCATACACGCTTTAAAAATATTTATTAACTAAGAAATGAAACACTTATTTAATTTAATCAAAACAAGACTAAAGAACCCTGCAAACAACTGTTAGAACCCGCAAACTGTTAGGTATTCATTATATAGTGCTCTCATGATTATTAATAATCTACTCGTGATAGATTATCATTGTAAATAATATTACAAATATGGTTTGTAATATTTAGTGTTTGGTTACGTGAGTTGTTTTAACAACTCACTAACCATATGATATGAGCTATATTAGGGATATATTGTTGTAAGTGGTTCCTATATTACAGGATACCACATCCCTATTTATTGGTGTACGAGTCTTGTATGAAATTCTGAATAGAATATTAAATTATTCTTTTCTATGTGACAATCCTATTGTACCAGTATTTGGTATTAGAGTGATATTAGTCCTTAGCCTGTAATGAAGCCATAAGAGAATTTATGGAATCCTAACGATTTGTAGGGGCATTCAATCTGATCTGTGTTGCCCCAGTGGATGAGATATCAATGACAGTCAATCAATATCCTTTTGGCACATTTTTTTAAGTGTTGTCTAAAGATTTCATTTATATTTTGGTCACTCTTTCAGAGGGTTGCGAACCTATTGTCAAGTCATCATCAGATCCAAGCGTGTATGATTATTTTAGCAGTTTTGTTCAAAGGATTCAATGCTCATGATATTTTCTCTTTCATCACAGATCTCGATTGCAATTTAGTGAGAAAGAAGGACGTTGAAAAAAAAAAATACAGATTGGTCTTCACATTCCATGGCTGGCATTCAAGCCTATGTCAGGATTCAAACATATTATCTTTGGCAAACTCTACGGATCTGACCCTAATTGCTTGAAGTTTTTACTCATTGCCTTCATTTCCAAGAGCTCTTCCATGAGTTCCATAACTCAAATTGATGAGTTGATATTGGTATTGGCGAGTGGAATTGAAAATAGATTCATCCTGGAATCTGTATTGGCTCAATCTACCCCTACTTGATATTCATTTGGACTCATCTCGAGCCTTTTCCTTGAGACCACTCCATTTCAAACGTCAAACACGTATCTCAAATTTTGAACTACAACTTACTATCAATGGTATAACGATATATGTCAAAATTTCTGTCGTGTTTTTTTATGGTTCTATTTTGTAATTCATTCAGCGCGGTAGAAACAACACTGCCAAGTGCCAACCCATGCTCGTGGAAATGGAAGTAGATCTGGAGATAATTTATACTTTCCCATGCAGAAATACATTCCCAAAATGTCGTGATCAAGTGTTTCATATTTTTGTGAAAAGTACCTCAAAGTAAGTTTTGTATTTCGGTACAAGTTTGAAGTCTTTCAATTCATTTTAGACTTTTCAATTTTTGAAAGTCTTTTAAGTTTATTGTCATATGTCCTATATTGTATTTTTAGAGTCTTACATTCTATTGTTTTGTCAAAATAAGTGTAGGTTTAGATTTGTTTTTATTGGAAAATATATATATATATATATATAATAGAACTAGTCCATTGTTTTGGAGACAAAAATCCAAGTCGTTAGTTTACGTAAATATGTCATCGTAAGTTATTGTTGTAAGGACAATTGTAAAAAGTCCAAAATGTCATTAAAGTTAAAATCATCAAATCATTTGTCAAGCTTGTCAAGTCAATTTTTGTTTAGTTAATGTTAAATTGAGTCGTTAGTCGTGTTTCATATTTTGTCAAAGTCCTAAAAATAAATTGATTCATTAGTGCATAAGCATCGTCATTTTTCAAACTCCTAAAAATAAAATAAAAAATTGCCTTATGGACGCATTTTCGGTGTTACCCAACGTCTAGAAAATAAAATGATTTCACATTGTTGGGGAATAATAAACAATATGAAAATCATTGAGCAACATGATCATATTCCATGGAGGTAGCGGTGTCATTCATTGGAGGAAGGAGGCAACAGAGGCGGGAGGACGATCAAGCATCCTTGAGTTCATCACTACCTCAAAGGCCGCAAATTGTTTTAGTGACATTTTTTTTTTGTGTGATGAATAATAACAGATGAGCATCCATGTTCATGTGTGTAGTTCAATGCTTGTGTTTCCCCCATGATGATAATTATGTGGAGATTTATACCATTGATACTATTACATGAAGTGTTCTTGATCATACCGACTTGATGGTTGATGTGAATCGGTTGAACGGTCCCAATTCATGTATTCATATTATAGGTTAAACGGTAATCGGATGATGTAGTTCCTAGAGTCGGTGTTGAGGATCGAGACCATGTGTAAGCTACAGAGTGGAATGATACTTGGTTGATGATGGTGTTATTCCCCATGTTCACACTAAGGGAGGGGAATGTTAGGTATTCATTATATAGTGCTCTCATCCTTATTAATAATCTCCTCATGATAGATCATTATTGTAAATAATATTACAAATATGGTTTGTAATATTTAGTGTTTGGTTACGTGAGTTGTTTTAACAACTCATTAACCATATGATATGAGCTATATTATGGATATATTGTTGTAAGTGGTTCCTAAATTATAGGATACCATATCCCTATTTATTGGTGTACAAGTCTTGTATTAAATACCAAATAGAATATAAAGTTATTATTTTATGTGTGACAAGCATTTGTGTAACACCTATTATAAATTTTTAACTTAGCCTCTTTGTAATGCAAGCGTTGACAAGTGATTTGTCCCGAAGAAGGTGTATTATTTTGACTATTGAAATCATGCTTGCCATGTATAAATTATTTCTTTTCTTTGATTCAATTTCTGAAATACTATTGCTTGCAAGGAATCCATTTTGTTGGAGGTTGTAAATTGGTAAAGTGGATTGCAAATTTATCTCTATATAATAATGAGACCTTGGATCAATTCCATTGATCCAAGGTATGTCTTAAATTCTTCTTACGTGATTTGTATAAAAAAATGACATTCAGAGGTTGAAGGAAATAAAATACTAAGCCTTTGTAGGATTACAATTTCATTGATCTTCTTAGAAGTTCATGTTGTGCTTTCTGCTGAAATTCATGTGCTCAGATCTTCTTGTCAACTCCTCCCGAACGTTGAATGGTGTAAGTTGGAAAGAGGCCTACTTGAGGACTATTGAGGGTAAAGCCTAAGTCCTAGATCTATAAGATCTATCCTAACGGATTCTAACCTAAGGTAAACTAGACCTACCTTATGTCTATGCCTACGCTAATCTTGTTGCAACCTAACCTAAGTTGCATGTTTTCTAAGTTAGGGATTTGAAAACAACCTAAGGTGATAATAGGGATATTTCTAACCTATTACCTAATACTACATTAGTAGAAAGAATGACCTATCCTAAGGTGGCAAATAACCTAAGGTAAATATTTTCTAAACTAACCTAAGGTCATACCCTAAGCTAAGTGTAGATACCAAATTGGGTCTTACGACACCCACCGCACCCGTATCTACCTAACCCTACCTCACCACCTAAACCTTACATGCTGAATTATTTATTAATTACCTTATAATTAATAAATCCACATCTCTAACCCTGCCACCTCACCTCGCCACCTCACTATGACCTAGCCCTAACCCTAAACTAACCTAATTAAGACCTATGACTTGGTCCAGACCCACACCCAAGACTCATCACCCCTCACCCACATCAAAACGAACCTAATAATGACTTGACCAAGCCCACAACTGACCCCTCAGGAGAAAAGGAGGGAAAGTTGGCTATTTTACTAAAAATAGCCAACTTTGACCTAACCGACATCGGTCCCTACGCGGCTGACGTCGGTTAGGTAACCACCATCGGTTCCCTATAAATGACCTCCCCCAACCAAAATGAAAGGATCCAAATCCATTTGCAAGGGAGAGACAAGTGAGAAGGAGAGAAGAGTTTGCAAAGAGGAGCATCGAGCCCAAAACCGAACTGAGCAACTAGAGCATTGTCACACTCATCCAAACCTTGGGAGAGTCGGAGGATAGCTTCATCAGATCACTTCCGATTGCTAGATCATCCCAACTGGGCCTTGCCTTCGCCACTGCATTCTTTGGACCTGCATCCACATCAGAAACTAGTAAGTAGTCTCTTTTATCACCTTGTATGCTTCTAGACACTACTTTGTGAACTTTTAATTCATAGGGATTATAAGCTCACTCCTGGATCTACTACCCAACAACCTGCACCTAACCTTCGGTCATCCATCTCTATATTACCCCAAAGATAGCTCTCTCACTCTCTGAGTCTTCTCTATCACCCTACTACTCCCCTCAACCATCTACCAACCTTCCAAACCCCATAACCACCTTACACCAACCTCCATTTAAAAATCCCTAAATCACTGCCCCTACCGATATCGGTTATTCCCTATCGGTACCGGTTTCATAACCGCGATCGGTTATCCAGTGACCGGCATCGGTCACTGTGACTTATACCAAAACCAACCTTTCACCTATTCACCTCAAAGCAATCTCATGTCCAGCCTGGTCTATCCCTCAGAATTTGATTTGAACATATAAATAACCAAAGGACCTGGACAAACAACATGACATTCTATTATTGGTAGTTTAGTCTCTATTGCTTTTAGTAACGAGATGCCTAAATCGTGAGTTCGCAATAGCTTCTTTATTATCATTTGCATCAATTTGTATTAAAAGGGAACTGACCACCTTTGAAAGGAAGTATAATATTTCCCGCTTAAGGTAGTTCCCTCACTTATTGTCCTAACTAAAATCCGGTGGTCTTGCATTCTTATTTACAGGTAGTCCTTCCTAGACAAAAGGAGCTCTTCATAATCACCCCTGATCTCTCTATGGTACGCGCACACCTTCCCAACACTCAATGTATTCCTCCTAACCCTAGCCCCTATCTGCTTTTCTCAAGAGAATGAAAGGATAGAAGTAATTCTATTCTGAACTAAATTAATCATACGAAACATTTTGGCACGCCCGGTGGGACCCTTCTCGGGTTTCTTTCTTTCTTGCTTGTTTTCATGTAGGGAGCACACTTGTTGTTTCTCTCTTCTAAATATTCATAAAATATTTTGTCCTTTTGGTAAAAGAACTTGTCTTACTTTCACATCTTTGCATTAGTGAAAGTTATCTTCTTGACCTCTTCTCTTTCTTTGCTTCATCGAATATCATTTTCGATTTGGGTTTAAAACATGTGCATCACATTCTTGCTTGCTATTTTTCATTCTAGTGAACGAGATTAAGTAATGTGTCATACACGTGGGGTAATATCCATGGTATTAACGAAATTAATCTTACTCTCAAGCACAACACATACCAAATCACATCATAATCTACACAACATCTCAAACATCCCCCTTTCCGCGGTATTCCTCTCGCCTGATTGAGGTAGCCTTATAAGCCAAAACAAACTTGACATCTCGTCTTTTGTTTAGGATTGACATCATCTTGCGTCTAAGGCATAAGCCCAAAAGTGATTAAAAATAATCCTAGGGTTAGTCTCTTGATTTTCTTGTGCATCTTGCTTGTTTTCTCATTTTTCTTTCGCTTATTTCTCTATTATGCCTTGTCTTAGTGATCACTTCAGACAATTTGGTGGGTATACTAAGCCTTGTTATCCCCAAACCAGCAGCCTCTTACATTCTCTCTTTGCCTTCACAATGACCGCACTTTGGTCCTCTTTTACCGACCTCGGTTACCCGACCGATGCCGGCTACTGTCTGACCGACATCGGTTACCAGACCGATATCGGTTACTGTGTTTCACAGTTCCTGACAAACCAGCAACCTACCAATTCCAACATTTTGTTGCTATTTCTATTCCTAATTGACTAATTCCCTATCTGTATCCTCTTTTCCATGGTTGTTATCACCCGAAACAAGCCACAGCCATGGTTTCACATGCTTGTTCTGTGTCTTTTCCTGAGTCACCCCCTTCACATCCTATGGGGAATCCTACAGACACCAATGCTTTTCCCAAGATCTCTATCGGAGATCTAGATTTTGCTAAATTTTTGGATGCTAATCTTGGTGCCGTACAATATTATTTGTCTCATACCCCTGACCGTACACCCGACGGTCAGCTCCTCTTGGGTATGCCTATTAGTATAGCCGCTCACTTAGCTCCTTCCCCACCTAATAATTTCGCCTCACCGTCTTCATCCTTAGCCTTGTCTCCCAACTCGGTGGCTTCATGGTTCATACTGCACCAATTGGCCTTCCTTTAGTTAATCTGGGTCCCCACATTTCACTACCGTCCACTGCCCCTACCTCATCCCTCTCGCAGATTGCCTCTTTCATAACTTGTTCTCTACCACCTATCCACACGAGCTTTCCCTCTCAGGCTCCACCCACCTTTTCATTTCCGCAAACGCATCTGGTGGCCTCAACATCTTATATAGGACACCCTTATTCGGCCACCCCAACACATTCATCATCGATACCTTATCAACATTTAGCCCCACCATTTTCTAGTAGCGGCTCTTGGCCCAATCCTCCTCCGTTTACGACGACAACACCATCATCTAACCCAACCAATGATTTAATCAAACAAATGATGGACAAGATGAAAAATCTTGAGGCTTTTGTTTCAGGAAGCTATAACACCCTGACATACGAGCAAGTTTGTCGGGAGCCTATTCATCCTTCTATCCCCCTTCATACATATCCTCCTCAATGGGAATTACCGAAATTTACTCGCTTTAATAGTAAGGAGGACCCTCAACAACACTTGCGATCATTTAGACATGCCTGCTATCTGATTGCTCATGACGATGCCTTACTACTTCGTACCTTCCCCATGTCCTTATCAGACTCGCTTGAGTGGTACAAAGCGGTCGCTAGCCCAAAGACTTAATCTTCTCCTTTAACCAGTTAGCCCAATATTTCTTGGATCATTTCTCCATCAATATTGATAAGAAAGTATCCATTACCGATCTCTATGCCATCCGACAATTTGAAGACGAATCTATAGCAGATTTCGTTGGACGATGGTGGGGCCTCATCAACAAACTTACTTATGCTTTACCTCAAGCCGAGCTCATTGAACTCTTTACGCAGGCCCTGCGCTAAACACATTTCTCCCACCCTCCAAATTAAAACTTTCCACACCTTTGATGAGGCCTTTACATCATGCTTCTAGGTTGATCACTTAGGTTGATCATCCATCCAAAGCAGTGTGATTACACAACATGGAAACCTCTCTCCAAGCGTGGGACTTGTGAAACTGAGAGAGGAATCTCCAGAGAAGGCTGGTTCCTGCTCCTAAACTACCTGCCACAAGCTATTCTAGTGTAGGCAAGCTAATCTAATCCTAATCTAACCATGCCAAGGAGACAGAGAGAGAGAGAGAAAGGAAAAGAACAAAAGCCTACACTAAAACGGTGATACACCAGAGAAGGAGAATGTTGGACATCTATCAAAACTGCCATGGGACAAAGAGAGGTGAGCAATGGGAAGGATGGACAGATGCATCACAGGCCCAAGGATAGATTTCACACAGAAAATGTCCCAAAACTCCATGAACACAGCTCCAAACCTGCAATGAACATTCAAACATGCACAAATACCTGCAATGAAGAGAGGCAAGAAGAGAACAAGCAAAAACGAGCAAGGATGGACAGATGCATCACAAAACACGTTTTTGTTGCTCCAGAAGTTTGCACAGAACATCATTTCAATAGTAAAAGGAAAAAACGCCATTACAGAGCAAGGGAGGAGGTTCAACTCCATTTTCAACCCTAGAGAAGAAAAGAAGGGAGGGCAGAGCAGAAAATATGAACAACTTGTTATGTCTTTTTTAAATGAGCCAAATCTGGCTTTATACAATGCATGGGTCGAGCCTAGGAGACAGAAAACATAGGAAAACATGTAAGTAGCATGGGAACCATTGACCAAAACACATTATTCATTACAAATCGGTGGTTAAGACATCACTTCACTTCATGCAAGAAGAATGCGACCCATGTGCATTAAAACCGGTTGTTGAAACGCCGCTTCGCCATTATCACGTGTTAGAGCTGTTTCTCAATTTTCTCTCCATAATGCACCAAAATTCGAGATTGATCCTAGAATCATGTAGAGAATTTCAACAAGCTTTCCGCTGATATAAAGAACGCAAATCCGAGCTCGATCAAAAGATATGATGATCCAAGATTTAGGGCACGTAATGCACCAAAACGGATTTTGAAATCTTTTCCCGCGCTCGCCACCTGGACGACACGTGGCAAGCTGCTATTGGATCGTAATTCTCTCTCTCCTCTTTCGCATTTGCATTGAAATTGGGAATGGACACTCACATGTGTTTGATGTCTTGGGCTGTTTTCCCAAAACCCGCTTCCTTTTGCCACTCTTTCCCCGCAACGTGTTTTCCTTTGTTTCCTCGGTTCGGAAGTAAGATTCCCTTCGCCATTGTCCTCGGTCCCAAACTTTGAGAGGGGCTCAAAAACTTTTCCCCATGATTTTCCGGCTTCCCCAACTCCAAGACATTTGGCGATCGGGATTTCCAACCCTCGGGCACATTTCTTCCTTTGCCGGGTTTTCCAACCCTTCCGCATGATTTTTTCCTTGTGGCCCTATTGGACACATGGCACTATCCCATTGGTTCGGCAAGGCTTCCGAGACCTCACCCTTTGACTTTTGGACTTTTTCCCGATGACACGTGTCGTGATCTTGTTGGTTCTCGATGTCCTTCTCCTGGCATCCATTTGCCTTCATTCGCCCTTCGTCCCCCGATGTCCCAAATTTAACTTCTTTCCGCTTTCGGTGAACTCGGCGGTTCACTTCATCCGCCCAAATGTCCTAATTACTTCTTCACGGATTTGTTCTCATTTCGCCGATCTAGCCGGTTCGCGCCACGCGTACTCTTGTCCTAAACTCGCCCCCGCCAAAGCAGCTTAGTCATTTTTCTTCCTCTTTCGGCCGGATCGGCTTCGCGCCCGCCGCGTACTTCTGTCCCAGATGTCCCTTTGCTTCACGGGCCGCCTGGAGGCTTTTCGGCCGATCCGCGCCTAGATGTCCCAAATGTCCCGACTGCCCCTAGGACTAGGACTTAGTCATTTTTTATGATTTTTCCTGGATCAATCTACATGCTTGGAACTGCAAAACTCTGATGCATGTTATCGAAATTTACCCTGGGGGTGAAATTTTGACAACAGTTTGGCGACTCAGTGGGGTCATCTGCCTGCTAGATGAATGATCAGTAGCCTGAAGCAATCCATTGGGCATGGAGTCATAAGCAAGCCTGAAAACTGATCTGAACTTTGAAAACTTCCCTCTGAGCCACTTGAAACCCACCGGACATGGAGTTGTTCTTACCAAAATGCCACTGAAACGAACTGTGCAAGAGCAAAACCAGCACAACAAAACTATGTACAGAACTGAAAATCATACATGCTCCAAAATGAAACATGCAGAGTGTGCACAAGCACTTCTTCTACTGAAAGCAAACCTACCTACTCTACTCTAACTGGAAGCAAAAGCAAGCTAAACAAACCCTGCAATTGGTTGTGAGAAATAGCTTCCCTTTCTCAAAAGTGGCAGCCATGCAATTGATTTGGAGCTGATCATGGCTGTTAGGATGAGTGGAAAATCAACAAGAAGCTGGTATTCCACCCAAATCATCAAGGTATCAACCAAGGCAAATTCAATACCTCTTTTAGTTGCTCCGCATTTGATCAAGAGGTATGACAGCTGATCCTTGGTACTTTCAGAGCTCACCCTCATGCTCAAGCAAGCATGACTGGTCAGGACTTCTCCTTTGGCTCCAATGAAGCCAAATACCTGATTGGGCAAGGTCTGATCCTTTGAGTATGCCCATTTCCTTGATTTTCAACTCCAAGAATGGAGTCTTCATGACCTTCTTGAATGGATGATGTGGAAGAAATGGCGAAATTCCTCTGCCCTTTCTCTTCCTCCAATGAAGGACATGAAAGATTAAAATCTTCCAATCTTGATTCCAAAGAGCTTCTATAAGATGCAGGTTGCTACAAATGAATGTTCTCCTTCATGACAACAGACTCTTGTGTTTGGAATGTGGATGATGAAAGAGAGAATGGTGGAAACTCAACCGGCTCTTCTCCATCAAAACAGTCCTCCAAATCTGACAGATAAACTGCCTCATGACTGTCCTGCTGCAAATGTTCAACTTCCTCCATGGTGTCTTCTTGATCTGTAACTTGACCACCATGGTTTCCTTCATCCTCCAACATTGAGTTTGAGAGATCAAACTCCTCTTCGACATTGGAGCTAGAGAGAGATGAAGTAGAAAGAAGAACTGAAGGTTCTCCTGTAGCCTGCTTTGTGCTCAAAGCCCTTGGATCCGCAATTTTCTCTTCCACAGCTAGATTGTGCTCCTCTTCTTTTGGATTTGGAGCAACTTCTCCTTCCTCTACTAGTTGAATACAATCTTGCTCTTGATAGAACTCTTCCTCTAGCATGAAGTTTGTCAAGTCAAACTCTTCAGTCTGCTGCTCTAGAGGACAAGTTGGGACTGCAAGATCTTCTTCAGGGCTTTCTTCCTCCATGGCTGATTGTGCAACTTGAATTGGATCAGCATTTCCTTCAAATAGAGTGCCAACATGGACACTACACTCTGAGCAAACTGATTGCTGATCTGCTTCTTCCTTTTTCTCTTCTTCTGCTGCAACAAAATCAGTTATGACCACCATTTGTTCAACCTTAGCCTCTTCTGTAGGCTTAACCATCAAGGGGATCTTTGTTATCCCAAATTTGGCAGCCCAAACCTTCAAGTTGTCTGTCATTTCTTTTCTTTTTGGCTCTTCCTCTTGTTGTCCTTGATGACTGATTTTTTCAATTTCTTCTTCCCCACATGGAATTGGGAATGCAAGAGGAGGGATGGGTTGTAACTCAACTGATTTGACAATTTTTTGTGGTGGTGGAGGAGGTGAAACCTCTTGTTTCTTTGGAGTGGAAGGTATTTCATTTAGCTCTTGTGGAGGGGGTTTGGATTTGGAAGGAAAAAGGAAAGAAGAATTGAGATGAGGTGGAAGACTGAGAGGTGGAGACATGGAATCAACATTTGGGACAGCAGATGGAGAGTTTAAAATTTGCAAGTCCAAATGAGATGATGCTGCTTGAGTAATGGGAAGAGAAAAACTAGATGATGGTGTAGAACTTACCCATTGACAAGGTTGTTCAACACCGAATGTATAGGCCTCTATTTCTCTCAATCCATTGTGCAAGTTGGGGCAGCATCTTTATCATGAAGTCCAGCTTCTTTCGAGGGCTCAAGTGTCTTGAAAAGGGCCTCCCATGGACAAGGAGTCCTCAGAACCATTCCAAAGCTCTCATTTGAGTTGTTGCCTCGATCGCACCATCTTTACCTCCATCTTTTGGATTTTCTCCAATGCATCAAAGATCTTGATCTCGATGGTCTTCATTATATGCATACTCTTGCTCTTGAAAGCTCCATAGCCAAACCGACTTTGCACAACATGCTCATATGGGTATGCATACTGATCTTGAATCTGCTCAAAATGCTGATTTGGAGGATTTGTAAAACATGTTGGAGGTGTGATATACTGCTGTTGTTGATGTGAATTCCATGATGGAAATGAAGTCATGATTGCACAACTTCATAGAATGAAAGAAGATGGAAGAGATGGAAGGAAGAATGGATAGAAAAAGAATGAAAATGAATGGAAAGGAAGGTCTGCAACTTCAGAGATGGGTTGTTGACCAGATGGAGTCACCAGATGTGTTTGCAAGTGCCTCCAAAGGCTGAAATCTTCACAGAACACACCAACCTCGCAAAAGATGAAGTGGAAGACCTCTAAGGTCCCACCGGCGTGCCAAAAATGGTCACACGGTGGCTTAATTTTCTATTTGATAATCACACCTCTCGAAAGATGAAACTCTAACTCGGAGGTCCCATGCCAAAACCGATCATGCAAAATCACAAAGCACTTCTAGGTTGATCACTCAGCATCCAAAGCAGATTGCACAACATGGAAACCTCTCTCCAAGCATGGGACTTGTGAAACCGAGAGAGGAATCTCCAGAGAAGGCTGGTTCCTACTCCTAAACTACCTGCCACAAGCTATTCCAGTGTAGGCAAGCTAATCTAATCCTAATCTAACCATGCCAAGGAGACAGAGAGAGAGAGAGAGAGAAAGGAAAAGAACAAAAGCCTACACTAAAACGGTGATACACCAGAGAAGGAGAATGTTGGACATCTATCAAAACTACCATGGGACAAAGAGAGGTGAGCAATGGGAAGGATGGACAGATGCATCACAGGCCCAAGGATAGATTTCACACAGAAAATGTCCCAAAACTCCATGAACACAGCTCCAAACCTGCAATGAACATTCAAACATGCACAAATACCTGCAATGAAGAGAGGCAAGAAGAGAACAAGCAAAAACGAGCAAGGATGGACAGATGCATCACAAAACACGTTTTGTTGCTCCAGAAGTTTGCACAGAACATCATTTCAATAGTAAAAGGAAAAAATGCCATTACAGAGCAAGGGAGGAGGTTCGAACTCCATTTTCAACCCTAGAGAAGAAAAGAAGGGAGGGCAGAGCAGAAAATATGAACAACTTGTTATTTTTTTTAAAATGAGCCAAATCTGGCTTTATACAATGCATGGGTCGAGCCTGTGAGACAAAAACATAGATCGCAGATGCAAAAACATGTACCTTAGCAACCCAACCATTGACCAAAAATGCGCATTCTTCATTAAAATGGTGGTTGAGACATCACTTCTGCCATGTCAAGAAGAATGCGACCCATGTGCATTAAAATCGTTGTTGAACGCCGCTCGCCATGATCACGCGCAGAGCCATTTCTCAATTTTCTCCCTCCATACTGCACCAAAATTTGAGATTGATCCTAGAATCATGTAGAGAATTTCAACAGCTTTCCGCTGATATAAAGAACGTGCAAATCCGAGCTCGATCAAAGATATGATGATCTCAAGATTTAGGCACAAATGTACTCAAAACGGATTTTGAAATCTTTTCCCGCGCTTCGCCACCTGGACGACACGTGGCAGGCTCTGATTGGATACGTAATTCTCTCCTCCACCTTTCGGGGGCTTTCTTTGAAATTTCCTCAGGCCCCCTTAAACATGTGGACACGATGCTTGTGTTTGGTTTGGCTTCCGCTTCAAAACTCGCCCTTTTCCTTTTTTGACTTTTTCCCCCAAGTGACACGCATTCCTCATGATCCTTGATTGGCTCGACATGTTTTCCTCCCATGCTCCTTCGCGACTTCGCTTCTTTATGACCCGATGTCCCAAACTCGCTTTCCTTTCCGATCCGCCTTTGGGCTTTCCTCGTCCCCTCTCGACACATGACTTCGTGGGCTCGGGTTTTCCAACCCTTCCGCCTGATTTTTTTCGCATTCTCTCTCGCTGGCCTGTGTCCCTGTGATGTCCCAAGATGCTTGGGCTTTTCCGATCCGCCCCGAACCTCGCTTTGACTTTTGCCCTCATTTGGCCGATGACACGTGTTGATCTAGTTGGGACAAATTGGGCCCTTTCGGCTCCTTCGCTCCTCACCCCTTCGTCCCGGATGTCCCAAAGATGAACTTTCTCCTTTCGCCGAACCGCCGGTTCCGTCCATCACGGCCCAAATGTCCCAATTGCTTCTGACTCGCTTGTTCTCATTTCACTGATCCGCCGGTTCGCGCCACTCGCATACTCTTTGTCCCGAACTACCCCGCCAATAGCTTAGTCGTTTTTCTTCCTCTTTCTGGGCCGGATCGCTTCTCGCGCCGCCGCACCTCTATCCCAGATGTCCCTTTGCTTCACGGGCCGCCTGGAGGCTTTTCGGCCGATCCGCGCCTAGATGTCCCAAATGTCCCGACTGCCCCTAGGACTAGGACTTAGTCATTTTTTATGATTTTTCCTGGATCAATCTACATGCTTGGAACTGCAAAACTCTGATGCATGTTATCGAAATTTACCTGGGGTGAAATTCAAGTACACTACCTTGGGAGAAACTTATGATGTGATCTTGGACAAATTCACTTAAAGTAGGAGCTATCACCTTGCCTCCTATTAAACCTCACTCACTCGAGTTTGATTCCACACAAGCTATACCTTCTTGTATAAAGAAAATGACTGTAACTTCCATTGCGTGAAGGGACACAAATACTAAAACCGCAAGATGTTGAAAAACATAGTGTAGGAAATGGTTGATGCGGGGATATAACCTCGATAATCCTAATTCCCATGCTAATCGAAATTTAAAAATCTTCAACAAACCATTTCCAAAACATTCATCTAATAGTAACACAAACCAAGAAACCTTAGCCGAGGAGAAGAGTGTGCATGAGATCCATGCGGTTTTCAACTCCCAACCAAGGGCTTCCATCGAAGAAATTCTGAATTGAGCCTCTTCACCAACGCAGGAGTCCTTGCCCCTTCTCCTTCATCGGGGCAAGAGGACAGCCCCGCTATTCCTTTACCCATAAAGGAACCAACCGCCCAACATGAGTTCTCTTCTCACGGAAGAGCCTTCTTACACCACATCCCTGCAAGACTGTGAGCGAATGTTATCCAACTTATCTATTTCCCAAACATCTCCTTCCACCACTCTTATCATCAAAAGAAGAAGGATCACCACTTTTTTGTCATCCTTAGAAGAGAAACCCTCAATCCTACATCACCAAATTCCTTAATCATGACAGATCCTCTCGAACATGCCCTCCTCCCTATCGGTTCTTCATCGCCTAAATGTTTCCTTCATCCGAGGGACCGGTTGACCCTTAACACCCATTGATATAGCGCCTCATTTTCCCCCAGTAGATCACACCCCCAGTGGACCGGAATCACAGCCCACTTCTCTTCCATATCAAAATGCCCATCCATACGTGAAGATTGTCATCCCCCAGAAGATAGACAACTCTTATGGGAACATTTGAGAACACCATGCTCTACTCAAATGCAAATGACTAATCCAAACACCTCTACCATATACCCAAAGTTTTTACAAAAGCTCAAAATGCCTATGTCCTCACCTCCACCCCCCTCATCTCCACCGAATACCTCATCCACCTCTATCAACCTAACCAAACCTTCCCCTACGCTTGGGACTTCACCAATACCTAGCCTGACGCACCCACCTAAACGGTTAGACTTATCCAAAAATAAAGTCGTCAATCCACCTAGGAGATAGACCCAATCTCCTCGAGTCCAATCTATGCCTCCGCCATAATTAAAACCCTCGTCCCCGATCACACCATTACAGCAGGCATGACTTCAACCCTCGCCATCACACCTACCTTCTATATTGGGGCCTCACCCCTCCACCTTGCCTCAATACACCATGCCTCCCACACGACTCAAAGACCTTCTCGCACCCATACGAAATCCACGAGACATCTCAACACTTTGTCGCCCCAAGTATCTTGCCTACCTACCAACCCTAAGCAAACTCTATCATTGAAGGACTTGTTTGTTGCATGCTCCTCTTTCCCATGGTTGTTTCCTACCACCACGTCATCTATGGCCTCATCATCTAACTAGCTAAACATGACTTCTGCGTAGAAGAAGCCATGCCTAGTTAAACCCAATCATCAAAATCCCTTGCCTAAACCACCACCCGTACGAACCACTCGTACCCAACCATTACCAAAATAAATAATAATCTCACCCACTTAATTAATAGCCTCATCTTGATTTGACCCGCTTAAAGGATCTTACGCCAAGATCCTTGATATGCTGGTAGGGGATGCGACCATTTCCCTACCCCCACTCAGACCCTATGATCCATCTAAACCTCGACCTATAGGTTATGATGAATCTAAAATTTGTGCCTACCACCATAGACCAGACACAATGTAGAAGGATTTAAAGCTTTGAAAGTCCATCCTTCGCCAGTTGCCTATCTCGGATAGAAAATCTCAGAAGGACAACTTACCAAAATCTCCTATACCACCTATCCCCGCCTCGCCAAAATCTATCATCATTACAACCCCACCTCTCGAAAACAATGACTTATCCCTGTCATCTTCCTCATCTTGCATTCATGAGATCAACATGATTAGCATTGCTACTCAAGGTCAGAAAAATAATGGAAAAGCTAAAGAAAGCACACCTGTGGCCTCTCTTTCTTCTTCCACCATCCTCGATTGCACCACCACCTAAAAGTGGTTATTCGTGACCTACCTATCCAAAGTCTGAAGTGGAGATTCCCATCACACTATGATCAAACAACTTCACCAATCTCCTGTAAAAATGACACTCTATGATCTCATTCAAACATCTGAATCGCATCGACAAGCTCTAATTGAGATCCTTCAAGGGATAGAGGTCCTACCTAATGAAACCCTACCCGTCACCTCCATCTTCACACCCAACCACATCGCTTCTCTCACCAAACAACCTACCTCCACAACCACCTCTCTGTCCTGTACATGCAAGCCACTCTGTCGGGCCCGAGTTTTCCAAAGAAGAAATTGTCGTCTTTGGTGCAGAAGATCCTGACCCCACTCTTTTCATCTCGCTTACGTCCAGGACATCCAGGTACATCATGTTATGATCGATGGGGCACTAGCCTAAACATTGTCTCTTCCAAAGTCTTCCAATAGATGAATATCACTCCTAGCTGCATGTGTGCCAACCCCACCATGTTGCATTCATTCAATGATGTTATTACTTATACCCTAGGCACCATGATCCTTAACATTCGTGTAGGGCCACGTACCTTACCCGAACTCTTCTATGTCCTTGAGGGATAATTCCATACAACATGTTGTTAGGTCGCCCTTGGATCCAAGCTATGGGATGTGTTCCTCCACCTTACATAGATGCATCAAATTCGAGTATGAAGGGAAGTCATACACCATCACAAATGATGCTTCCCCCTTCAAAACCTCGTAATATGTTATACGCCCCTAATGATGTGCTTGTACCCATCAAGACACCCATTAATCCAACCTAACCATCTACTTCAACCATGCCTCAACCATCCACCTTAGCTGCACCCACACCTTCGACCAATGAAACCACCGACGCAAATACTTCTTCCTTTCCCACGACAACATCCCAACCTCGAGATCCCTTGGTAGATGTTTTTCAATGCCTTACATTGGGGAGTACCACCTATACAACGCGTTAGCACCTTCCATGCCCCACAAGAGTATGGATAGTTACAAAGCATCCTACCTACGACCATCATGTAGGGAGGTGATCTCCTACTGGACCACCTAATATCCACACCAACCTAATGTATGGGGTGTTGACGCATCCTCTCCAATTCACCCCGAATCCTCCCCTTGGTGTGATTCCCTTTCAACCAGATTTTCAATATCTAACCAACCTTCGCTTCGCCCTCACCTTCCCGACACGTTGTGCTTGGAAGGGTTTTGTTTCGGTCTTTATGAGCAAGGACAACATACGGTTGTTCCCATGACTACACGAAACACAAAGATCGTAAAGTGGTCTTGTATTTTTCAACCACCTACACTAAGAAACCTCGCATCAATTGTATCCAAGATGATGACAAAGACACCCCTTCTCCGAACCATCATCGCCCATTTTACCATCTTCACCCACGAAGTCGATAGACCCGAGAATCTATCCCTCTTAAAAAAAAAAATTTTTGTGAATGTTATCTTCCCAGGTCCTCTCACTTATCAACGCGATGGTGAAGACCTCATCTTCTCTCCCCTTTTATATCCGGACATGATCAAAGAAGACTTTCCTTTGATTAATGTTGTGGAGTGCCAGGATGATGACTCCATCCTCACCTACCTTGGTGCGGATGACTCTTATATTCAACGTGCCTTACCATCTGAAACCCAAACCATGTTGAATGAGTCGACTATAGAAATAAACATCCACATGTGGAGACGATCCTCACATTCTAAAGATCGAGACAATCTCTCGAGCGCATCAAAATAAGCCGCCTTCACTACCTTTCTTCGTGCCTGCAATCAAGCTTTTGCTTGGTCCTACGCCGACATGCCAGGAATCAATCTTGAAATTGCTGTCCATAACATCACTCTGAAACTAGACTCCAAACCAGTTAAACAAAAGCTAAGAAAATGCATCCACGCATTGCCCTCTTGGTTAAAGAAGAGCTTCAACGACTCCTTTAAGGCTTTCTTTCATATTACCTATCAGTACTATCCGAAATGGATTTATAATGTTGTACTGCTACCATGCTAAAGTGATGGGGGGACTTTGGATATGTATGGATTTCTCGGGATCTTAACCTTGCTTTCCCAAAGGATGACTTCCCCTACCTAGTATTGATCAACTTGTCGATCTCATTGTGGGCCATGAGATGCTTTTTCTCATGGATGGTTTCTCAAGATACAATCAAATTTAGTAGCCACGTCAATCAACATAAAAGCCGCCTTCATTACCCCACAGAAACCTTCCGCTATCATGTTATGCCATTTGGCCTTAAGAATCTTTGGAGGCGACTTATCGATGAGCTATGACTTACATTTTCATGACATTATGCACACTATCCTGAGGATTATGTCAATGATCTTCTTGGAAATTCCAAACATCGCAAGTGAACATCTCGATGTTTTAACCATTATTTTAGATCGCATGTTACAATATTGTTTTCATCTTCAACCAAAGAAATGTGTCTTTGGATTCCTTCTCGGGAAAACTCCTTGGCTTTATCATCTCTTTGCGTATCTGTGTCAACCTGACCTGAAGTCAAGGCTATCTTAGAA